>NKZK01000433.1:0-547316 GCA_002370145.1 [Candida] ipomoeae | reverse complement strand
GTACACCCCTAAGATAAACCCGTACACCCCTAAGATAAACCCGTACACCCCTAAGATAAACCCGTACACCCCTAAGGTACAACTTACATATCCCTGTATATCAATATATACTAAAACATAGGTTGAAATTTTAAACTGCTGCAATTGAACATTCCAACAAATTTAACCCATACAGTTTTTGTCCAGTCGTATAACTCAAGGCAAAAAACTAGTTTGGACAAAGAAGAGTCATAGATTAGATATTTCTGAAGGACTACTTTTAGGGCGGGGCTCACGATTTATATATGCTCAGAGATCACTGTGTGGCTGCAAAAAAAACGCACACACTGTGGATGTATGCAGTCTACTGGGAGTCTACTGTGAGTCTACTGTGAGTCTACTGTGAAGTGGTGTCTGTCTCAAAAAAGCTTCAGGACACTCTATAGAAGCCTGTCAGGTTTTATGGGGTAACACTGTGTCTACTAGACTAATCATATAATACTATATCTCCATATGTGTTATGTTCTTTAATACATTTATGCCTAACTAAAACTATGTTCGTTGGTGGTTCCTTAAAGAGAGGAACCGAAGCGGCTTAAATAACTTTGAGAGAAACGTGGCATCGAAAAACTCTCCACTAGAACAATGGTAAGGAATGTTCTAGAATATTGACACGGCATTTGCAATGGCCATTGTTACGATCGGACAGAGTAGGCTTCATGATACCTCTATAGGCAGGGCCCTGCCTATGGTGGATCTAACAATATGGCTGTATTATCATTTGTTATATTGATTGGTTAGTGATTGAGGAGACATCTCCTTTCATGGAGTGGACCTTTACTTCAAAGTGATGTTCTTTTCTTTGAAGCAGGCAATCGAGTGATGATATCTTAGATCAGAATAATGTGGTCAGATCTACAAATTTTGCATATCACTTTATATTTCACTCTTGAAGCTACTTATCAAACGAAGGTAATCTCCAAAAGTACAGGTGCATCATCCACCTAAATAAAGTCATGGTGACCATAATCCGTTTGGGACCTAAATATGTATTTCCCGCCAAACTTGGATATTTTGCTGTAGGGCAAAAGGTATACCTTCACCTCGAAACAATCAAAAAAGTCAGGTTTTGTGGTGATCACGCGCACGGGGCTATGGATACTCTGGCACGAGTAGAATTTCGAATTTTGAACCCTCATATCACCATCCAAACTGAATTTGACTCGAGGAATGGTCTTTCCAAAAAAAAGCGCGTCTTGTATTAATCCCGCGTAACCAGGCGTGGATGTTTCTATGGTCATAGCGTAGCCGTCCTTTAAGGTAAACTTGGTAGGGACGACAGGAGAGCCTCCATAAGAAAGCACACTGCGCTTGGTACTGAACTCGTGAAAAACATGGCCGTAGAGTGGAATCAAGGTGCGATTGACTTTTGCAAAAAATGCCATTGGAAAGTCTGAAGAAACCTTCCATACATCCCCTTCTTGATTAGGTAAGCCTTTCCGAGCAGCCTCGCTTGTATATTTTGCTTTGGACGTAGGTACACGTTTTTTCCTAGCCTTAAGCGCATATATCGGACGGCAATTAGGCACTTTTTTCCGAACTTCCTCAGTTAAAGACACATCTGTCATAGGAAGCTCAGTTTCCCTGTCGTAAGGCAAAAGGTAGATCTCCACCTCAGAACAATGTGGTATGGGGACCACGCTGTATGCAATTCCAGGCACGTCGTCGTAAGTACTGACACAGGAGTACAACGGGTAATTTAGAACCTTCATCTGCTTATTAAAAATTAAGCAATTTTCCTTAACTCCACGGCCAAAGACAAAACGGCCTCTGGAAAAGCCCACGTACCCCGGCGTGGATGTGTTATAGGTGATAGCGTAGCCATCTTTGAAGTAGAACTCGGCAATGGTGTCCGACGAGTCCATGTAACCAAGTACACTGACTTTGGTGCTAAATATCTTGAACATTTTCCCGCGGAGTGGTTCCAAGATATCACCTGCTTTTGCGAAAAAAGCTAATGGGACTTGAGATTCTGCCCATGCTGTGGAAGCGACAAAAGACGTAAGAAGCCAATGGATAACTCTCATGATGATTTTAATGCTCTTGGAGAACGGAAACAGGGCAGACTTATATGATGTTTTGTTTATACGGACAAATCCGTTTCAGGAGTCAGCCATTGTCTTCAAAACAATGGTTAGTGTCAACATACGGAGTCATGGTACTTCGTATGTGTTGTATGCAGACCAGTGATGTGCTATGTGTAGATTATTTTTGTTGAACATGTAAGATGTGTTGAACTTGCGGGACATCTGTACCTCATGATCACAAGCAAAGTTCAGGTTCACGTGTCCTACCGGTAAGTGAATGGAGGAGCATGCAAGTGTTAGAATTAACACTTGATGCATGTGCAGATGAGCGCATTTCTAACACAAGGAGGAAATTACCGCTAGGAGGATTATTTAAGCCAACCTGCATATTGGCTGCTATGCAGGCCAATATGGCTTGGCCTATAAGAAGGCGTAATCCGCGTCGTTGAAACAGGGCGGAATAGTAAATCTGTCACGGCGCCCTTAGGTTGAGTTTATAGGAATCTAAAAAACGTTATCACTGCTCCACAATTGCAAGCGCAAAGCGTTAAATCCAACAACCAGCACCACTTCGCATTCACCATATCATATGAAGAATGGTAGATATGGCCACTGGTACACCAAATCGAAATACAATAGCAAAATACTGCTACCATGGTATTCCATTTTGAGTAAAAAATGCAGATTTTCTTTAGTAAGGTATTTCCTGCAGATACTGATTTTTGATGCAAGATATTCTTTGCTGGTTAGTAGTTAGTGTTCCCCCTCAAGATTTGCTGATACCCTGCAAAAGTGCGAATACATACTGCACTGTCAAATCTCGTAATCACTATATGGCCACACAATTAATTAAATTGGTTTAGTCGGCCATATTGTATGTATTTTAAGATCTCAAAAGGAACTTTTCTTATCTGACGTCATAATTGTTTCTTCAGCTGGTGGTCCTATCTCTGAGGTCATGAGCTCTCGTTGAAAATACACGAAGAACCAACTACTATCCTGTGTAAGCATACTCACTACCCTCCTCATATTTACACTAGACATTTACACTAGACAAAACACATAATACGTGTTAGATGGCTAAATCATTAGTTGATACAGTCTAGCCAGTACATATCTCACTCACTGTATCCAGCACATCATACTGAAGATAGCTTCCCTCAATTCCTTAAAGAGATTTTAATTTTATCCTAACTTGATTGATAAAAAATCTGTCACTCAATCTATAGGAGACTCGGCAGATCCAGGAAACATACAAGACTAAAGTGCAAATCTCATTCATCAATGCAATGTTCCCCAATATCAGATCCCAACAGTGCACCGTTTGTAGTTAGACAGTCTCCGCCAATACGCAATAAATTTTGAAAAAATATATAAAGCAAATCCAAGACCATTCTCTCCTTTCATCCTCTGTAAACAGTTCTCTCTGTTAAGACGGATTTCCCAGAGCAGTAAGGGGATACGAGACTCTCCAAGTTTATTTCCTCGACAAAAGTTAAAGCCCATGCATTACAAAACCTTATTAGTCACTTGATGAAACGTAAATGCAACTCACAAAACCCTTTTCCCTCTCACTTTTTGCTGAGTTGCAACTGCAAATTCAGGTCTTTAAACTCTATTACTTCCAGTTCCTTAAACTCTATTCCTTCAGTTCCCTAAATTAAAAGATACATTCCAAAAGAAACCATCTTAAAAATGCAACCAGCTTGTAACATACTGGTGTAGTAAACTGTGGTATATGTAGCAGAAGAATTCATGCTATGGATGCATTGTAGAGTAGTATACAATGTGTGAAGTCTGTAGTGAATCATAGAGTCGAGTGGTGGAGTAACATGATAGTGTTGACCAATTGGAAAGTCTATGTGGAAAATACTCTTAGCAGCACATACCTCCTCAAGAAGCATAAAACTGAAAAGTTACTTTAGACTATGGTGGTGCAAACTTTGTACCATAGTATTAAAAGTAATCAAAAAGGTTTGGATTTTGTATTAGAGAGGAGGTAAAGCTATGAAGACTAGTAGGGTCCGGTTCTATGGTACGCTCGTATAATAAGCCCGGTTTTTCACCTGTACAATGAAAAGTGTCTCCCAAAAAATAGGACAGATGTCAAGTAATCTCTTTTTTTGAAGAAAAAATTTGGTGTATTCTGAACAATTAGTAAGCATGAATTTAGACTCCATTGTATTGCCCAGTGCGCACTATACCACCGCATGCCCAACAAGTTTTTTCTTGTTTCAAACCATGTCAATGTATGTACTAGGTTTTGAAAGTCGGACCGATGAATGTGTAGCATTGCTTGTGCCAAAGAGCTTTAAATTCCATTCTCCATAGCCAACAATAGAGGGGTTCGCATTCAGCCTTGGATGATAGAGAAATACATCACCTGTGAGTCGATTTCATCACCTGAGTCGATTCCAGTTGAAATAACTACAGTGATTTCCAGACACTTTAGTCCCCCCTTTACTAATGTCAGTAGTAGAGATCAGTCCCGGCCCAATAGTAATGCATGGCTACGTTTCCACTTGTTAGAGTAAGAGAATAGACAATGCATGTCGGCACCTCGCGCATATGGTTTTCAGACGGCACAAAATAATACTTAAGGCGCCCAAGTCTGTTAGAACTTTTAAGCAGGTCGGTGGGATATGAAACAAAGTTATATATCAGTTGTATATTCGAATACGGTAATATGACTTAGAGGAATCCCTAAGGACCTTCTAATCAGGCGAACCTGTAAGTTCTATATACTTCTCTGCTGTTTCGGGTAATCCCTCAGGAGACTTTCCTAAAACAGCCAGCCTTCCGAACGGGATTCACTTCGTGAATCCTATTGGCTCTTTTGAATCCCGATTGGGGTTCTCCACGGCGTCTTCATCCCTTCTTATGCATCCGGCGTTACCATACCAATGGCATGGTTACGGTTTGAGGCCGCGCTCCGGCTTGGCCTCGTTAGTAGGATCCATAAGCACTGAATACTCAATTCTAGCGCTCATAGGATTTTTCCTAACAAAGCCGAGGTACTTGACTGCACATATTACAGCTCAGGTACAGGCACTTGAAGACACAATTCTAGATCTCAGAAGGCCAGACATGAACAATGCCGACTAAACCAATTGATCTGAGCCTTGCTCAAATGTTGGGACTAGGTGGACAGAAACTAGCTCATGTCAATGCCGCGAAATGGCCACGCGAATGGCTTTGCTTGAGATTTGGCCTTACTATGGGTCCATTTTTCTGTCAAAACAAAGTAATGAAAATTTCAAGGAATGTTTATTTTTATTGCCTACTCGAGCATTGTCGAAAAAAAAAAATACACTCTTGACTCTTTCTTTCCTTTTGGCAGAAGCCTATCCTACTTGAAGGGTAGAGTCTATTTGGAACATAAGAGGGGAAGAATCGCCCCTTTTCTAGACAATTGATTTGAGCAAACAATACTTGGAAGAATACAAACATTAGTTTGTTATTGTTAAACCCACCAACAATTCTTTCCACGACTTTCTTCTTAAATGAACAATGAAGAGTGAGCATGATTCGGCAAGAATATGTAATCTGCTACTCCACTTTCACTGATGTTGGCCAATGATACCTTTGATTTTCACACGGAAGGCCTTGCATATTGATCTAACATCTGAAACAGAAGTGGGGAAGCTTACATCTTGTCGGACTGCAGTTATTGCCATGTAGCATGGCCGCGACTGACTAGCGAGTTACTGCTAACAAGAGATCGCTGCAAAAAAAAGCAACAGAGAGAGAGATAGAAGGAAAATATGTTCTGGTTAAAATATCAGTGAATACGAATGATAAGATATGAAGACACCGTTTACAGAAGGAGTTTGGCGGAGGTGTCCTGAACCAACCAACCCAATGATTATTGATTACATGGGTTATGAGATGATAATCACACCAACAATTCTCTTGGCACACATTGACCTGGCCGAAAGTTTGCATGTGCCCGGTGATGGTAAAAACCTCTCCTAACCTTTTTTTTTCTAAAAAAACAATACGTGGCTTCCGTTGATACCTAGTTGTGTGATGGACTGGACTATATAAATGTCAGTTTGTCCTCTGTTTAGGCTCATCAGAAAACATCCAAATTAATCATGAGAACTTCCAACTTGCTTATCTCCTCCGCTCTCGCTACTGCTGCCTTGGCAGACTCAGCCCGTATCTTCTACGCAGAAGTCAATGGTGAGCTCGTGCCAATGACTAACACCCCTGCTGCTCCTGTTGCCTACCTTGCTCTCGACGACCCCACTCTTCCTCCTGTTCCGGAGTTCAATTTGAACGATGGAGTCGCTTCTACTGGAGCTGGCAAGGACGAGAAGGTTTTTGGTTTCGTCAATGACTACTGGACCTTGGGCAGCCCTGCTGAGGTGAAGCCAGTCAAGTTGCAATTGGACAAGAACTCGAAGGTATTGAACTTCCACCCCGACGCTTGTGAGTACCCTCAAAGATAAGTGCTGGAGAAGTCGTTGAAGGACGATTCCAACTTTAAGCCTTCGAAGTGTTACTCAGCAGACATCTACTTGATGACTCCTGCTGATGCCGAGAAGTATGAGTCTTCCATTGGCAGAAGACAAAAGAGAAGAGACGACCAATCGAAGGATGAGAAAAAGGACAGCCTGTCTAAAAAGTCCATCTTTTACTGGTTGATGAGAAAGCCTATGCCAATTACGTCTGAGGCAGGAAGAATGGTGCTCTAAGCAGCTTTCCAAAATAGAGCTGTGAGTGCCTGTTTTATAGGGTCTCTACTTTACTAAAAACATTTTTTTTTTAAAATTAAACAGCTTGTAGACTCAATAATGTCTCTTCACTTTGTCAGACTTTATAATGACTCTTGTTTGGTTTGATAGTGGTTCTTCAAGGTTTAGTCCTTGGCCAATACTGCATATAGTCAATCCACTTTTGGCCAGCCTAATGAGACAATACCGATACAAAATCTTACCAAAAACCACTACATTGTTTAATCTCAACTGGACTAGTGTATACACTAGTAAAAAACCCTAGGTTTGAAGGTGTATCAGATGATACTGGCTGGATGCCTCACCTTAGCATCTGCTTTGCTGAGTGGATGCGAAATGCACAAGTAAAAAACACCATACCTAAAGCTATGATGCTATATACAGTCAATTCTAAGGTCTGAAGCTATTTATAGACCCCAAGAAGGACCGGTACATCCATGTCCATTTTTCTTGAGTTTCTTTCGCTTCTCCGTAAGCCTTTTGTAGGCAATATACAGGCACAGGAGGTTTCTCCGAGAAAGTATGGCTTTGATTTTAATAAGGTTCTGTCAAATGGTCATATCAGAATATCCTTAATCCAGCTGAATAGTCATATTGTAATAGTTAGAATCTGTCTTTTGGTGCTCACAGTTTTCTAACACCACCCGAGATCTTGGACTGGCCCACGAATTATAAAGAGCTTGGAGTTCAGTAATTTCAGAACCATCTGTTCCGAGAAAATGTGTCTTGGAAGGTTAAAGTCAAGATATGTTGCTCTCTTTTCGAATATCCTGCACATAACACCCGATCATAAATCATTTACCACCAAGGAATACATTTTTAGCCGAACTCAAGAATTAAAAATAAGCTTTAAAAGACCAGGGTGTGTATGGAAATTTGCAGGTTTCATAAAGGACAAGTCCGAAACTTCGGGTGGTCCACTAGCAATTGGATTGCACGTAGTGCACACATGAGCATACACCAGATCCAGACTAGTTGGAAGGTCTCGAGAGTGAGTAATATGGACAAATATTAGTAAAATCCCACGATCAGCTCTTCATCTTTATGATAATTTTCGTGAGTAGTACCTGAATAGCTGTGTTAATGAGAATTGCCCAGGGTATGCTGGTTATATGTGGATACTCAAAGGGAAAGGACTAGGCAATGCAGCTTTGGTAAATAATCTTAGGGGCTTGTTTCAATAAGTAGGGTCTTAGTAAAGATTTGTGCTGCTTGTGCTGCTTGTGTAGCTGTTACAAGGAATCCTGCACGAGCGATTTCGAATGAATCTTCCACTACCAAGTCAAGCCACCCACATCACGTGATAGAGTAAAATTCCCTTCCTCTTTAAAAAGATTGTCTTCTTTTTCCAACTAATCGAGTACGGCAAAAAGTTAGACTGTGTGGAGACCTGAATAATATATGTCCCGTCGTAGGTGCAGAACACTCCAGCTCCATTGCTGTTGCAGTCGCTATTCCACTGCCATTGCAGTTCGCATTGCTGTTGGAATTGCAGTTGCAGTTGGCATTGGCACTGCTGCTGCTGCCGGTGAGCTTGATCTTGGTGATGATGTCCCAGGCTTCGGTCACCGTGGCACTGTTTCTCTGGAGAAATTTTTGCACGGGAACAAAGTCCACGCTGATGTCGCTGAACGCCATGTGCAGCTCCTAAAGTATTCATCTAAGAGTGAGGGAAAAGCCAAGCAGGGCTTAGAACCACACGTATTCGAACACATTTTTTATCAAGGGATTTTCAAGGGATTTTCCATCAGCTGTACCTCTGAAAACAAGTCTCACAGTATCTTCCATTAATCATACCTCTTGACGTGTTAGAGTCGTGGGAGAATACGTGCTCAACGCTCAACCATCCACGTCGATCCAAGGCAATCCCGGAAGAATACTCCACTCCACTCCCAACGGGCGTCGGACTTGAACGTTATAACTTAAACGTAATAAAGACGGCCTCGACTAGGTCCGAAATAGTCGGTGGAAGAAATTCTAGGACACAAGAAACTCAGTCGTGATTATCTCAGTCGTGATTATCTTCTCCGGACGCTGCAAAAGATCAATCAGCAGTTCATCCACAAGGCGAAATCATTGCAGTGCGAGCTGGTAATATGCGGTCAACCGCACCACAGCTCTACCTGGAATACTCCCAGAAACACACTCTCCCTATGGCCAACTAACTGCCAACTAAACTGCCAACTAAACTGCCAAATACCTCTATGAATAGTGTGCTTACTCATGGTAGGTCCCACAACCAGTCTTTAAACCATTAGAGTCATTGGAGTCATGAAATAAAACAGTTATAGAAATTCTAGTGTAGAAATTCTAATGTAGAAGTTTTAATGTAAGCAAAAATTCATGTGCTCTGAAGTTCTTGAAATTTTGCTCTACCATTATAAAGAGAAAAGCGTCCTTTTATATACGGTGTCCTTTTATATATATTTTCGCAGCGCGCCTCAGTAGACATAGGGGCTCAAATTCTTCGCATTTGGTGAGGTGCACGAAATCAATGTGGTTGATTTTCGGGCTTGATTTTCGGTGCGAACCACACACCAGACATTCTGTCAACGAGTAATTAGCATGTACGGAGTCAAAGTACTTCGTAGTGTGTTGTATGCAGACCAGTGATATACTATGTGCAGGTCACTGGCCGGTGAAAAGTCTTCACCCACCTCGCACCTCACTCAAGACTTTGGTCTTGTAAGGTACAACTTACATATCCCTGTATAATAATATATACTAAAACATATGTTGAAACATTCAGAATTACCTCCTACTATTTCTTTACCACACTGAGGTCACTCGAAAAACACCATCTTCAATATATCCTCCTAGAGTTTTCTTGGTAGTTTTCGGCTTTTACATTTTTTACATTTTTTCATTTAATCACTATGCTTTGACTAACAATGTACAATATAATGATTTGGCTGTGGAAACTGAATACTAAGTGAAGCAGTTTTTTCAGTTCCAGCTTCTTGGAAAGGGAGTCCTGCAAAACTAGTACCGATTAAGTAACTTTTTGGCACGATTGAGGAGTTTATTAGATGGTCAAAAGTCCTAAACCCTTTATCCTCAAACCGTCTACTCTTGATTGATGCATCATCCATTAAATCACTGTTTAGTGATTCATTGTTCCAATAGTTAACTAGAACCCACGTTCCTACACGCGCGTCTACGTGTATGAGTACCGGCAAAGTTAGACCGTCAAAAGATCATCTATACTAAAATTTAGCTAGACTTCTCGTCTAATAAACATTGGTGGCTTTGATCCAGGACGAGAACCATGATCTTCAAAAAATGGTATTTGTTGAATTACACAGATCTAGACCACTCGAACCCACTTACTATATCTAAGGAATGTCTTCTAAATAGAAAAGTGGGATCTTCTTTTAATAATTGGATCAAATAGGATTTGGACTAACCCGTTAAATCAAACTATTGACTTTAGCAAACCATTATCAATGCTCTGCGTTCCGTCAATTTATCCACTTCGTTAACTGACGATCTCGTGTACTAGATCTACCAGAAGATACACTGAGAGAGCAGCCTAGACGAACGATCGAATGCCTATAAAAGCAAAGATATTCTTCATCATTTCTACTGATTATCAACACTTTCAATCTTCACTCTTTACTCACTATGAAACTCTCGCTTTTGACTCTTGCTCTTCTCCCAGCTGCTTACGCTGCACCAGCTCAACCCGATGCTGAACAAAACCAAAAGATTGTTGATGTGATTGGGCAAATGACCAATAACTTGCTTCTTGACACCGAAAAATTTGCTGAGATGAACGGTATGTTATTGGAGGACATGGTGGCCGTTCCTGGGGTTACAGTCAAGTCTAATAATCCAAACCGGATGGAGAGAAGAGGCTGGAGAGACTACCTTCCCTTGGTCAAGAGTCTCACCAAGAACGTCTTGCTGGGAGTGGGAGGGGTCTTAGAGGTCACTGGGTACGGCGAAGTGGCCGATATCGTTCGGGTGGTTCAAGGGTTCTTGTAACAGTGATTTCCAGATATCACACAATCCCCATTGTTATATTCTTTATACTATATTTGTTGACGGTTCCTCAAAGAGAGGAACCAGAGTGGCTTATATAACTAAGGAGAGAAAACGTGGCATCGAAAAACTCTCCATCAGAGCTGGTCAGGATTGTTCTAGAATATTCGACACGGCCTTCGCAATGAACATTGTTAGGATCGGACAGAGTAGGCTTCATAATACCTCTATCTATAAGCAAGGCCCTGCCTATGGTGGATCTAACACCCTTCAAAGCATATGAATTGAGATATATAGCATACTTATAGAGAAATAAATACCACATATAAATAAGAGGATACATGTTAGACCAACCATGGGTAGACACCACCCATAGAGGGATTTTGAGTCTACGAATGCCAATTAGTCATCCATTCGCCAACACTGATGACAAGACCTTTGACCACCTTGCCTCTCCTCATCTCTTCGCCTCATCTCTTCTCCCGGTTTTACCCGGCTTGTTATTTATATAGCTAGGATCCCCCTAATGGGGAATTCATCAACGAATAAAGATGACTCAAGTACTAGACGTAACCAAGAATCTAACAATACATGCATTATGATTATAACCACCACGATACCCATAATAACTACTGCCCTGTTTAGTGCCATTTATTCCATCATATAGTAACAGTAATAGTATTAGTTTTAGCTACAGTAAGTATAGTATGGTCTAGCAAGGTATGGTACAGTATAGCAAGATATGGTACAGTATAGAAAGGAATTGTACAGTATAGAAAGGAATGGTACAGTATAGAAAGGAATGGTACAGTATATTATACACAGTGTCTGTTGTTAGCACTGTTGGTTCGCTAGTTCCCGTCACAGCTGAATTATTTACAGCGACACCACTACATCTATAACTCAGTGGGTCGTAATTGCAGTTGAGCAGGCATCATTGACTACTTTGAGTTCTACCACATTGCTCCTCCTATGACTAAAATAATTACTATTACTATGATTACTATTACTATGATTATTACTACAATGATTTTTGAAAAAGATTACTATGACTAAGTACAAACTTACATGGTCTCGAATTAATCAAAGTAAATGCTATTCATTATTCACAATATCGAAAGTTCAATCGAATCACTTAAATGACTCTCAATGCAATGGAGGTTCCGCCAATGCAGTCCTTGTTGGACAACGACAACCCGTTTCCAGATGGACAGGCATTCCATGCAGTGTTTCCATTGTAGGCCAAGTGTCCGTCCTTGATGGAGAAACCAGTGGTGGCAGGTTGACGGCCGAAAGGTGCAACATCTCCCAATTCACCGGTGTTCTGGTCCAAGTTGATACCTCTTCCGTTTTGGTCAAACAAGGTGGTCTTGTCCTCTCCAAAAGTCAATTGCAAGTCCTCACCTTGGTCTCCACCAACGGAGAAAACGTGTGGGTGGCTGTCGACCTTCTTAATAGCTGCGTTCTGCACATTGGATCCGGAGTGGATAGCAATGAGTCCGAATTTTCCGTCCTTGGATTGCGCAGCTTGAGTGGCCTCAGTCTTTGGGGAGTCGGTCTTCTTTGGAGTCACATCGTCCACCTTCTTGGAGTTCATGATTCTCACGCCAACACCCAAGAAGTCGGAGCCGCTCTTGTCAAATGCAATCTTGTTGTTCTCAACACCGAAACCTTCGTTCAGGTCGTGGGCCAAGTAGTTGTCCTTGATGGAGTATCCCTTCTGGGCTTTGTCGGACAAAGTCACATACCCATCAGATCCGATGTTGACGTACTTCTGAGAGGCAGTATCGACCAAGGATCCATCGTCATTCAACACCAACTTCAACTCGGTTTTTCCGTTAGGCACAACATTGTTACCGTCAGATCCCAACTGAGCATACTGGTATTGGGAACCAGATCTAATGAGCACAGGGCCGATGGATTGACCAGCAAGTGCCACGGCGAGGATGCTCAAAAATGGAAGGTATTGCATTGTAGATGTTTGTTCTTGTTTGTATTTGTATTTGTGTTTGTAATGAAGAATAACTAAATTACTGAAGATTCATCTGGTTTATATACTTTTTGCAGCCGTCTAAAAATATCATCGAGTGCTTAAAATAGTATCTCATTGCATGCATCGATGCGCGATGACGTCGTGGTGACGGAAAACGATCACGAAGCCCCATTTTTCACGAAAAAAAGAAAAAAAAAAGGAAGCCCCAGTGAGAAGAGGCAGTAGACGCAGAAGCCGACAATGCCTAGTAAAAATGGTTTAAAATAATGGGTTAGTAAAAATAGAAATATGGGATCTTTTAGTGCAAGCTATGGAAAGCGCAGTCTATCTAGAATTATAGCTTCACACCAATACACCTACACCGACACAACTTCCGATACACCTACACTTTAATAGGACTAGAATTTTTTGTTCCCCTCGAACTCGGGACTCACTTTGGGTGACTGCACATCCAATATCCAGGAAGTGTGGAGAGACTTAGCAGCAGACGCATACTAAAAATGGCTCAAGGTCATCACCTGTGTTGGGTGTGCGCACTCAGCTGCCAATGAGAAGTCGCGCATACAATAGTTAGTCTTAAGAGCAAACATGGCATCAGGAGTAACCCCACGCTAACATAAGAAAAAAAATAGGAGTACATTTGTATAAGGATAAATTGTGTTATGGCTCTAAATATGGAAATGTCACAAATTTTTTTTGTAAAATAAGTACAAAGAATTTACCACTAGTGTTGTGGACAATGTATTGAACTTGAGGGATAAGTACACCTGTTGTTGAAAAACCGGTAACAAGGTGAGTGCGCTCCGTATCCCCGAGGCTTGCAGGGATAGCGCGGCTAAATGCACCTGTTCTTCATATGTACCCGTGGTTATTATAACCACCAGGAATGTGAAGGTAGACCTCCCACATATAAAAGGGAGTCTGGACCATGTCCATTCTTTTTAGAGAACTTAATCAACATCATCTGCCTGGGGCATGCCAAGATGCCTCCAAGAACCAGACCCACCAATATTACAATGGACACTATCAACTCTACATCTTCTTTTACTCTTGAAGTAAACACTTCTCCTGAAGTATTTACATATCTTGACGAGACAATGAGGACAGCGTCCTTCAGTAACTGTCCACTGGACATTACACCATGGTTAATCTATGGTCCACCTGGTGCCCCAACTATCGTTGCGGAACATGTGTTGTCTAATCTACACCTGTGTGTACTGCATGTTCGTGTGACTGCATACAGATGAGACAATAATAGGTATTGTTGAAGAGAGGAAAAGCTAGGGCTGACCCTCCTTCGGTTCTCGTCTAGCTCTCATTTAGCTCTCGTTAAACTCTGGTAATTGTATTGGTGAAGAAAATGTCCGTAAGAGTTTTGGTGATGAAGAGAAATGGAATGTATAAAGAGGGGACGAGGACGTTCTTATAAGAGATCATCGAAACTGTTAGACCCACCATGGGTAGTAAACTACCTATGTGGATGTTGAAACCCTGTACTGGTCGACCAGAGGTTGAACGGCCCCTTTGGCCCTCATTATGACCTCTAATCCTTTATACCTGACTAGTCTATATAAGGTGCACATAGTAAACAGAGTACCTGACGTAACCGGAATCTAACAGAAACAGCAGTGTTAAGATTCAAAGATCTCCGAGTGTATTTAGGTACAGATAAGAATACAAGTGATTGAGATGACTACTGAAGTTTCCATTTAATAGAGTTGTTGGGAAAGAAATTGGTGACTGTTCCAGTTTATGCGAGTGTGTACTGTAACGCTCCACCTGTTGGAACATGAGGAACCAGTACATCTCTGGTGTACTGCATGTTCCATGTGACTGCATGTAAGCAGGACAGATGAAACAGTGATATGCAGGAACAGACGAGAGTGGACGACGTCCCGCGGAAAAAGGGAGCGGGCGGTAACATAAGACGATATAGAATAAAAGACGACATTGAGTTGATAAGAGTTCTGAGTATAACTTAGATACATAATCGTTCCAGTCTATGCGTTAGTAGATGACAAAGCACAACACCACAGAAGGTGTATATGGGTGTTATGAGCACTTGCTTTAAAATACCACACCGCACTGTGCGCATAATAAATAGTTGCCATGTAAAACTCGGGGTATTCTTTTAATAGACTTTGAGTAGAGTAGTCTTTTAACGCCATGTCTGTTCTTCTGGTGTACGGGTTTATCCAATTTCAAAATAGTTTATGGCTGAACATTCACATGTGTAAGTATATGATGTGAGGGTTACTCTGTGAGTATCTTGGGCACCAGGCATGACTGGTCGGAGCGAAAAATTTGCACCCATTCCTGCACACCCATAGTATGTTCAAGACCAACTGAATACATCTAACTCAGCACACAGAAAGCAATAGGTCTTGAAATTGAGATATTGGAGTTGGTACGAGGTGTTGGACCTTGCCATTTTTACTTCCATAATCAGGAAAGTGTTAGAACTGCTATGAGCAGGGCACTACCCATAGAGGTATTATGAAACCTACGCCGCCTGATCTAACAATGGCCATTCTATAACGCCATCTCCTCAGTCACCATGGTACAAAGCACCAGGATGGAATGTAATAAACCCGAAGTTCTGGGTTAGAATATGAAGAGTTTTTCTGGTCGGACTTAGGGAAAACTGGTTGACTAGGCGACCCCGCTGTCAACTACTTAAGTAGCTCGATTCCCTCGTTTTGAGGAATCATCAACCAACAAAAGTAACTTAGTACATGAACGTTTCACAAGAATCTAACAGAAAGGTTATGTCGTTGTTCTCCAATAACTCTAAATGCTTTGGAGCTATAGTACTCGTTGTTGATTCTTAGGTTCTTAGTTGTGCTACTAATCTGTACTAGGAAATCCGTGATATTGTGGTCACTAGTGATACCGCTCAACCAAGAGCGGGATCCCCTCTATATACATTTGGCTTCCTTGGACTCCTTGCTCCTGCGCCGGACTTGGTAATACCTTGTCTAAAGTCAAAACTGACTACTCCTGACCCCAAGACCCAGTTATAATACTAGTCCGCAATCATGCGTTCCTGGAAACCTTATGAGGCTTGTCCAATTCCACTGTACTGCATGTAACACCTTACCATACACGGGTCAGCACATCTCACATGTTCAACAAGAATAGTGCGAGTATAGTGTTTGAGTATAGTGTGTGAGAATAGTGAGTGAGTGTGCGTGAACAGTGTATGAGTGTGTGGAGTATAGCTTTTTACCCGTCACGTGACACATGAAAGTCTACGCTAATATAGGAAAACCCTCCCTGGTTTGGAAATCATGACGTTACACCAATAGCAATAAGAATTCTGTGGCTTCATGTTATCTGGAGAAGAGGAAAGGGCCTCCGAATGGAGCTCACACCAAGAATCATCCAGATCTTCATCTTATTCCAGTCACGCCATAGTTATAGGAAACATAAGTAGGACATGTTAACAATTCTTAAGTATGAATCTGTCCTGAACCATTGAAAAGTGGATTGATTTTGCTGCTTGTGAAAACCTCGTTGTTAGTGCCGAAGTGAATGTCCTAGAATTAGCCATTGCATAGATAAACTCAAGTTCGCACTTCTCTATACTGTTTAAGTTCAACGAACGAAAAACACCGCCAAAAATCAGAATACAGAATTAGCCAAAAATAAAGCTTATCCTGAAAGAACTTATCTTGAAGGAACCTATCTTGAAAGACGTCACGTTTATATACATTGTTAGACTTCGACAGCAACTTGTCTATAAGTCTACTCTCGAACGTGTTTCTTACGTCCCCATGTTTGTCATGGTTTGCATTGAACCTAGAATAGTCGAGGAAATCCCTAATTCTAATTATTCAAGGGGGGGAACCTCACCCTTATATACACTGGTGGAGAAACACTCCTGCACGAACATGAAACATGCGGATGTTACCCGACCGGATCCCTTGCATCCCATATTCTTATTGGAATACGAAGTCTAACATACTTAAAAACACGTGTTTTTAGTACTTAGGAGATTTTTTTCTGTTGTACTCTGAGAAACTCAGAAACGGACAAGTGCACTGCTAAGGTGCACTGCTGAGTGTGGTGCACGGAAGCCAGTATCGCACTCCGCTCCGCACACTATGAATTCTACACTTCTCCGAGAGGCCAGAGAGAAATAAACCTTCTCTTGACTAAAAATAAATTGCAAGGCTTGAAGTGTACATTTTAATTGGCTCGTACTGTTGTTTATGATACTAAAAAAAGTGCCATGCTAGTGGGTCCCAGTTCTGTACTGACCATATATATATCCGAACGGAATTCATATATCCGAACGGAATTTAGATATACGGACACCGGGACTAAAAATATATACCAATATACAGAACCCGCATGAAGCTAATTTAGGCCTGCCAGAAAAGTGTCTACTCCTTGATAAAGTTAATGTTCCGGAGTAGTCCCAAAAGACACGTGATTAGTATGGTCCGGTGAGGCTGCACCGCTTTAGCATAATGCTTTTCCAGTTCACAAGACCATTAAGTAAGTCTGACAAAACATAGGCACGAATTTTAATAAAATTTCAGGAAAGTACATTTGAAAAAAAAATTTAAAGGTCACCTGATCAATGGCTTCACTGCCAGAGCCTCATATCTTAGAGCTTGATGGCCAGATACTTACGATTAATAAAGTGTACTCTAATGTAAGCCAGTATAGTCAAATTAAATCTCCGAAGAGCATTCAAACCTTCAGTGGTCCTCATTGATGAACATGCTGTAGACAAGTAATATCTGTATTCAGAAATTTTGCCTATAGCACTTTAGCCGAATATAGTAATAGGTTACCGAACTAAAACCAAGGTGCGGATATTAGAAAGTATTGTTTTCGTAGATAAACCGGCCAGCGGAGCGTGGTGCTTTCATCTCCGGCTAAGCTCCGAACCCCATAGTAAAGATACAAGAGTATTAGCCAATGGTATACTCAACTCAAAAGATATTTTGTCTCGGTAAAGTGGTCACTATACATCGAATAGCTGCAAATGTCAAACCATGCAATCTCCGAGCCTGATTTCTACGGGGTGCAAATATCCGAGCGTTTTTCCGGTGTGCTGTGGAATCTCCGAGTGCGGTTGTATATATTGATATGCGAAACTCCGAACGCATTTGTTTTGGTCACGTGCACGCGTCCCGAAAAACGAACATGTCCGCGAGTTCCCCATTGGGATAAGTCCGCATCCAGGGTGCGTCCGAAAAGAGCAAGTTCCGGATCGCCCTCGCGGAAACAATCGTGCATCTCCGAGGGCCATGTTCAGGGTTTACCCCAAAAACGCAATGCTGCGCACCCCATCTCCGTTACCTACATCTTGCCAACTCTAATCTAATCTCCGGCCCTCTATTTAAGGCTGCAAAATCAACCGTAGAAAACTAATTTTTTGTATCATCACAACTCAACACTAAAAAAAACAAAAAACATCTAATCAATCATCATGTATCCAGAAACTTTTCAAGGTATTGGTCTTACTGACTCCAACAACTGGGAGAAGCCCAAGAGATTCGAGTTCACCCCAAAAGAATTTAGAGACTACGATATCGACGTGGAGATCGAGGCTTGTGCCATTTGTGGCTCTGACATCCACCAAGTCTCAGGCGGTTGGCCCGTTCCTTTCACCCCTCTTGCAGTGGGCCACGAAATCGTGGGTACCATTGTCAAGATCGGCCCCAATGCCAAGAAGGGCTTGAAGTTGGGCGACCGGGCTGGTGTGGGTGCCCAGGTCGACTGTGATGACTCTTGTCAGGCTTGCCAGAAGAAATACGAGAACAATTGTAAGAAGCTCGTGCCTACTTATGGTGCCATATACCCAGAGACCGGGGAAAAGGCCATTGGAGGAAACGCGTCGCACATCAGACTCAACTCCAAGTTTGCTTTCAAGCTCCCCGAGTCGTTGGAGACCAAATACGCCGCTCCTCTTCTT
The DNA here is from genome assembly GCA_002370145.1 of [Candida] ipomoeae. Lineage (NCBI taxonomy): Eukaryota > Fungi > Ascomycota > Pichiomycetes > Serinales > Metschnikowiaceae > Metschnikowia > [Candida] ipomoeae. Next base: position 528,602 of record NKZK01000433.1, on the reverse strand, counting down.
TGCGGAGGTATCACTGGGTTCTCGCCACTTTTGGCTGCTAAGGTTGGAAAGGGCACTCGCGTGGGTATTTCCGGTCTTGGAGGAATCGGCCACATGGCTGTTCTCTTTGCCAAGGCTCTTGGAGCAGAAGTCACTGCCATTTCCAGAAACAACAGCAAGGAGAAATTGGCCTACGAGTTGGGTGCAGACCACTACGGTGCCACCGACGACCCCGACTTCGATGCTAAGTACGCCGACACTCTTGATGTGCTCCTCAACACCAGTTCATCGTTCTCAGGCTCTGCTTTCGAGAAGACCATGAACATGCTTGTTGCTAGAGGCCAGATGAGATTCATCACCGGTCCACCTGCAGGCGAGAGCCTTAACCTTGTGCCCATGGCCTTGCTCTTCAAGAACCTCTCTGTTTCCGGGTCTTTGATTGGCTCGCCAGACGAGGTCCAGTATATGTTGGATTTTGCAGCCGAACACAACATTAAGCCATGGGTGGAGTGTCTTGACATGAGCGAAGAGAACTTGGCCAAGGCTTGGAAGAGAACCCACGAAGGAGACGTCAAGTTCAGATTCAACATGATCAACTACAAGAAGTGCTTCCAATAGAGCTTTGAGGTTTATATTAGGTGTTCATATTTTGTAGATCATAATCAATGGACTAAAATACTCCATATGAACTTGTAGAAATTGTGAGTGTTAGTAGAATTGTAATCGTTAATAGAATTGTAAGCGTTAGTAGAACATATTACTGAGACTTATAGGGGCAGACTCAAAACAGTGGCGTCGGTGCATTTACCCCTCGCAGCCCCGCTTTGTTAACTATATAAGACCAAATCCCCAGCAGGTGGAATTTAGTTTTATATACGCTTGAGGATTTACGCTTGAGGATGTGGGACATCCACAGTGGGTGATGGAATTTGGTGCCTAATATGAACTGTGGAGATGCGCGCATACCGTCTCTTGATCTTGCAATATTTCGCAATCTGGGGTACCATGTGCCACACCACACCACCGCACACCATACTACACCAAGAGATACATCAGAATAAACAAAAAAAAACATGAGAATAAAGTGGACTATACCAAAAATTTGGAACTATTGGAAACTGCTCACCCTAGGTACTTTTAGTTTTCGAAACGGGAAGCCAATAATGACTTAAGTCTAAAAATCAGCATGCGTATCCCACGTGTCCTACATATAGCACACGTATCGTCCACTTATCGCGTTTGACGTGCGCGCTGTGGCTTCTACTCCACAGTCTAAGAGACCATGGTCATCACGCAATCACCTCCGTTTCATCTTCTTATCTCGCTTTTGACAGCAAACCAAACCCCTGGACCTGGATACAGTCAAACGGCCAGGTTTCATCCACAGTGAGAAATGGGTGCGACTTATGGCACAATTTTGCACCCATCAAGCTCAGGCGCAGCCCGCGTGCATACTTAAGTGTCCATGGTCCGGGAATGTAATTTCTTCGTAGACTTTAACCAACACTAATTACACCAAACTCATTATGGGATACTTGGGAGTTACGGCCAGCCCCAGAGAGGGCGATCGCTTATTGGACAAGGGGAAAAACAACGTCAACGTGGATGAAGCTTCCCTCTCCAATTCTGACAGCGAGAGTCTTAGCTCGTCCAAGAACCCGTTCCTGGATCCGGCTACTGCATCCTACTATAGTAAAGTGTATGAGGATTGTCAGTACGAGTGTCGTTCAGCATTTGACCCCGAATTGGAATGGACTGCTGAGGAGGAAAAGAAGATCATCCGCAAGTTGGACTGGAGAGTGGCCCTCACGGCTTGTATTTTGTTTCTCGGTTTACAGGTTGACAGAGGAAACTTGGCGCAGGCCGTGGCAGATAACTTATTGGACGACTTGGGAATGACTACCGATGACTACAACCTCGGAAACACGCTTTTTCTCGTTGCGTTTTTGGTGGCCGAGATCCCATCGCAGCTCCTTTCCAAAGCTATTGGCCCCGATATCTTTATCCCCATTCAAATGGTGTCGTGGAGTATTGTGGCAACCTGTCAGGCTGCCATGAAAAATAGGACTGGCTTCCTCATCACAAGAGTATTAATAGGTGCTTTGGAAGGTGGCTTCATTGCAGACTTGGTGTTGTGGCTCTCGTACTTCTACAAGTCCAAGGAGCTTCCCATCCGACTCTCGTTTTTCTGGACCTCGCTTTCCGTGACCCAGATCCTTACTTCTCTTCTTGCTTTTGGTGTTTTGCGGATGCGGGGCATCCACGGGCTTGCTGGATGGAGATGGCTTTTCTTGATCGAGGGCCTCATCACCTTTTCCATTGGCATCTGGGGCTTCTATGCCATGGTTCCTTCTGCAGTACAAACCAGAAACAAATTACATCCAAAAGGCTGGTTCAACGAAAGAGAAGAGAAGATCGTGGTCAATAGAGTCTTGAGAGACGACCCCTCCAAGGGAGACATGAATAACAGACAGGGACTTTCGCCAAAAATGATCCTCAAGTCCTTGCTAGACTACGACTTGTGGCCCATCTACATCATTGGCTTCATCATCTATATTCCCATGAGCACCATCCAGCCATACATGACGTTGACCATGAAGCAATTGGGATTCTCCACGTTCAACGTGAACCTCTTGAACATTCCTCAATTTGTCATTCACATCATCCTCTTGCTTTTCATCACGTGGTTCTCGGAGCGGGTCAATGAGCGGTCGTTTGTTTGCTTGGCCATGCCGTTGTTCACCTTGCCTTTCTTGGCCTGCATCAGATGGTGGAAGGGAAGCATGGTGGAGGCTTGGCCCACGTGGTTCTTGGTGTCCATGGTTTTGGCTGCTCCATATGTCCATGCCATCTGTGTTGGCTGGGTGTCGAGAAATTCCAACTCCATTCGGAGTCGATCCATTTGCTCGGCTGTATACAACGTCTTTGTCCAGCTTGGGAATATTGCTGCCAATAACATCTACAGAGCCGACGACAAGCTTCACTACTACAGAGGTAACCGGAACCTCTTCATTGTGAACCTCGTGGGAATTCCCCTTCTTCTCTTGACCAAGTACTACTACGTCACCAGGAATAAGAAGAGAGATGAGATCTGGAACAAGATGACCCCTGAGGAGCAGGAGACGTATATTTTGACCACCAAGGACGAGGGCAACAAGAGGTTGAACTTCCGCTTCGACCATTAATATTTATCAAACAACTAGTATTTAGCAGGCGGTAGTATAACCTATCAATATCTATTCAAATATTCTATATACTCCCATGCTAATCACCGCTAAAATTTGCTTGGAGATAATCTCTCACTCAAAGCTCCAAAAGTTGCCTGAGAATCACTCACTTAAAGCTCACTCTTGATGGAAATCACTTCACTCTGCGAGGACATCGAAGATCTAGGAGGAGAAGACTTGGAGTCGTCTCTCCATGAAGAACCCTTCAACAACACTAAAAGAGAGAGCACCAAACTAATCACACAGGACATGGAGATCGCCAAAAACGCATAGAAGTAGCCGATCTTCAGCACCAAAGGTGCAATGAAAGCAGTGAAGCCTGCGGCTCCAATGTTCCTCAACATATTGCCAAAAGCAACGTACGAGGCCAGCTGTAATCTGGTCAATTCAGACAAGTAAGTGGTGTTGGTGATCAACACTCCAGACAACGAGAAAGACAAGATGAACGATAAGATCATCAAGCAGCTCACGTGGTAGTGTCTCTCAGCAACCAAGCCAAAGAGGATCAACGATACAAAGACAGGCACAAGGCACAAGACCTGAATGATAAAGCGTTTTTCGGGACCCACATCCTGATCGTACCGTTTCCGAATCTTATCAGACACAGTTCCAAATATCATGGAGCCTCCAATCAATGCACATCCTGGAGCCAAGTAAGCCAAACAAATCTGGATGCCGTTATAAGCGTAAACGGAGTTCAAGGCAGCAGCATAAGTCACCGAGGCAGCATAGAAGCACGAGAAGGCCAACGCTCCACTCACCGAACAGCACAACACTGGGAGGTTCAAGCAAAGACGCAAGTAGAGGAAGATATCGGGCTTGGCGGGCTTTGGGTATTTTCTGGAGTTGACTATCTTTTTCTGGTACAAGATGGGCTTCACCAAAACCTTGGTGGAGACTTGTCCGCCATTACCAACGAGATAACGAAGAGTCTCAGGCAAGAGAAACACCACCAGCACAAGACTGGCGAACCCCAAAACAGCAAGAATCACAAAGCAGATTCTCCAGCTCACCACGGCTCCAGCTATACCCAACATAGGACCCAAGATGGGCCCCAATTGCGGACCAGCCATGAAGTAAGAGATATATCTAGCTCTATCGCGAGGCTCCGAGATATCTGCTATAGCACCAATCCCCACGGCCACATTGGAGGCTCCAATAGCCTGGAATACTCTAAGCACATAGAGACTGACTATGTTTGCAGGAATAACAGCCAACAAAATGTTGGTGGTGGTGTAGATAGCACCAGAAAGCAAGAGCACGGGTCTGCGGCCAAAGCGATCGGAAATAATCGAGAGAAGAAGCGGGAAAAAGGCAAGCACAAACATGAACACCGACACTGTACCGTTGATGGCTTGTTTGGAGCTAGAAAAGGACACCTGGAACGATTCAATGAGCGGGATGTAGATGTTCCCTGCCAAAGGGCCCAAAAACCCACAGAGCGTCACCACAGGTATAATCAACATGCCTCTCATTCCAAAAGCGGAATAAACTTCGGGGAGTTCCCCGGTGGTTTCATTTTCATTTTCAACTGCCTTATCCATTGTGTGGTTTGCTAGAAATAGAAATGGTGGTGGGGGGAAACCCCGGGCTTTATAAACGCTTTTTAAACCACTCGCTTTTTTTGCACCTGCTGCTAATTCCTGCACACATTGCGCAGAAGGTTAGTCGTGCGCCTAATTTGCTCGTGCCTGACATGTACTCCTGCATTTTTTAGTTGTACTTAATATTATGCTGACTCCAGTCTTCTTATTATGCTAACTAATGTATTAGCTATTTTTTGTATGACCACTGGTACATACACACAGATACATTCATACTCTATGGTACTATAATACTATGATACTCTATACTCTTACTCTATACTCTATATCTATGCTCTTACTCCATGGTACTATGATACTCCATACTTTTACTCTATGGTACTATGATACTTCATATTCTATATTCTATATTCTATACTCTATACTCTTACTCTATACTTTTACTCTATGGTACTATGATACTCTATACTCTTACTCTAAAGTACTATGATACTCTATACTATGATACTCTATACTATGATACTCTATACTATGATACTCTACTCTATACTATGATACTCTACTCTATACTCTTACTCTCACTCTACAATATTCTTATAACACTCTTTGTTGGTATAGATTAGTCCTGCTTGATGGCTGGTACCGCACCCGGGATTTTACTCATGCGTAAAGTCAACTGCACAGGCCACACGGGCCCCATGGGCGTAAGGCGCTCTTTCCAATTGGGGTCCAAGCTGAACTCGTACTTCTCCACAATCCGGATCACCGTGAGTTTTGTTTCTTGGAGCGCAAACTTCTCCCCAAGACACGCTCTGTTTCTGCCATGGAAAGCCGTGAGGTAACACTTACTCTTGCACAAGTTGTATAAGGTATTGATCTCCTTTTCATCGCTTCCCCATCTCTCGGGGAGAAACGTATCTGGGTTCGTCCACACATTTCTGTCCCGTTGAATGAACAAGCTGTTGAGACCCACATACACGTTTTTGGGGATCACAATATCGTTGCCCAAAAGCACCTCTTTTCTGGTGATTCAGTTCACAAGAAGCCCCAAAGGTGGGTACATCCGGAGGGTTTCGTACACTACGCCAAGCAAAAAAGGCAAGTTTTCCTTTTCGCTCTCTTCACAACGACTCAACTCTTCACGGAGTCTCTTTTGCACATCCTTGTGTTTGGCAAGCATGTAGAGAATGGACGTCATGAGGATCTGGGGGTTTTCGTGTCCGGCAATCAAGGCAATGATGGAGTTATCCATAAACTGCTCCTTGGTGATCTCACCGTTCTCGTAGCCTTCTGCCAATTTGGAACCCAAACGGCTGGTGTTACTCAGGTCTCTCTCCAATAAGATTTGATTGATGAGTGTTCTCTTGAAAACCTTCACCTCCTCACGTGCGGCTTGTCTGCTGGGGAAAGGAATGTGGTCCAAAGAGGGGAAGTTCATGAAACTGGGACGAAAAATCTGTTTCTTAAGGTACTTGACACGGTCATGCACTGTAGCTCCGTAGGGTGTATCTTTCAAGTTGCAGCCAATCACACAGTCTCCAATATTGGCCAAGGAGAACCGTTGGATCATATCTGGAATAGGCACATACTTGGTCACGACCAACTTGTCATCCAATTGTTTAGGCAACACTTTGACATTGTCCTCAAGAGGAGCCAAGTCGGGGAACTTGATACTATCGGTGATAAGTTTCCGGTACTTTTTCCAGTTCTCGTTACCTGCAGAGATGATGTTATCTCCAAGGTATTGAGACATGACGGACTGAGGGATCTTTTCAAAGTTTCCACTTTTCTCGAAAATATCATTTTGCTTGAACATCTGGGCAACATAGTCTGGTCTGGTGACTAGCACGTTCCACCGCGACCCAAAGTACATTTTCACTGCACCATACTTTTCCAACTTGGCTCTGTAGTACTTGTTGAAGATTTTCAACTGGTCGGTTTCTTTAAAAATCGGAACAAATGCCACGTAGAACGGAATGGTGGGGATATTTTTGGGGAAGTTCGAGGGTGGGAGCACGAGGTTACGTATTTGCACGGCCACGAAGGCTAAACACATAACACCACAATGATAGTAACAGACATTTTTTAAGGAAAATGATTTCGAAGACGACAAGCAAATTTGTGGACCGCCCACATCTTATACTAGCCCAGAGTACTCTGGAGTTGCGAACGGGAAAATAGTCTGCGCCTATTGTTCTAATGGGTGCAAAATACCTGCCCTAAGCACCAAAAAAAAGGCGCGCATCAGGCATAACACACCCTTCCTAATGCGGTAATTTTTCTCGGGTCACCAGAACCCAACAACGTCCCCTCTTTGAAAAAAACACGTTTTGTAATGAAGCGAATATTCAGTTGAACAGTGATTCTATTTTGATGTGGTCTGAGGTTGGAGGAAACTTCGAAACGCTGGGTGACGGTGTTCCGCATGCACGCCTCACATGCAACAATAAGCAGCAGCATAACATTTTAGGCCTCTCCACATTCCTATACCATAACTACCGTGGAGAGCGAAAGTAAAGCATCAATAGCTTTCAAAAATAACTCATGGTTCAGGAAATTAGAAACAGTATTGAAGACTCAATATAGTGAAAGAAGGGGCTTTTAGCAGCACACAAGAATCTATAGAGCTTTTATACCTTTTTTTTGTAGACAGAAACATGAAGGAAACCCCCTATTTATATATAAAGTCCACAAAGCCAGTGTTTCATATTTGAAACCACCATGCACGTTTGACTGAAATAGTATGACTGAAACAGTATGACTGAAACAGTATGACTACTGAAACGGGTATGGCCGTGAAACGCGGAGACTACTGCAACCAAGAGGGGCCGTGCCGCACAGACCGGCGTTACGAATCTTTCCATGGATAAATGCTTACTAATTTAGTCTTCCAATTTAAGTGCAGGATCCATAACTACAGTAAACTGGCTGTAGTGCATAGTCTATCATTGCACTTAGTGCAGTCTACTTAGTCCCGTTTAATTAGTGCTATTGACTAAGTGCAGTATCCAGTATAACCTGATCTCCTCTACGTTCATGTTTGTTATTATGTTTCAACACAATTAATACTACGGAGAATCCCCATCTGGTGAGATCGTCTTACTGAACATGGTCTGGTGGATTTATCTTCCTGAACATAAGGGTGTCAAACGTGGACAGAGATGGTCGATAGTCGATAGTCACCCGAATTCTGTGGCCATTGCATCTGAAACTGCGACTTGCAGTCTTCCAAATCCCCACACTTGATGTATAAAAAAAGAAAAAAGCAGTTTCGGATTGAGTTTCGAGAATAAGAAAAAAACAAATTCTCAGGAGGAACAGGAGGAACAGGGGGAGTTTCCTAATCTGGAATCAGCAGGGAGAAGCCATACATTATCGGACCAGGTCTAAATGGAGTTAGGTGCCTCGACAATTCCGTCGCGCGGTGCATACAAATGCACCACATTGTAAGAGATAACGATAAGGTGCGCTAGCATCCGGTGCGACATGCCCGATTCAGCACCCGCATGTGGAGAAGCCTCCACCTTAAATAGACCATGGTCCGCCATGAGGATTTGCGGCCAAACCCCACTTTTCAATACACCATGCTTTTTGCTTCCACTACAGACGACGTCTACAACGAAGAAATCTTTGCTGGCTGGTCCGACAAACTCGACGCGTACAGGGCCAAACTCGCTGCCGGAGTGAAGGACCCATATAAGATCCCAGACGACCAATTGCCTCTGCAAGAAGAATTGGACAAGGGGATCAATGCGGTGGAATTTGGGGAGAAATTTGTTACAGAAGAGGAAAAATACATCACCGATATTCCGGGCGTGAAGCTCGCTGAATTGATTGCATGTGGAGATCTTTCGGCCGTCAAGGTGTTCAAAGCATATGCTAAGCGTGCTACTATCGCACACCAATTGACCAATTGTGCCATGGAGCTTTTTATAGATGAGGGTTTGGAGCGCGCTCAAGAGTTGGATGCTTATTATGAGAAGCATAAGAAAACTGTAGGTCCATTGCATGGCTTGCCGGTGTCCTTGAAGGAACACTATGACTACAAAGGAAAGGTGACGCATGCTGGATTTGTTTCTTGGGTGGATAAAGTGTCGCCCAAGAGTGCCAAGACCCTCGAGGATCTCTATGCCCAGGGTGCAGTGTTCTACATCAGAACCTCCGAGCCCCAGTGCTTGATGCACATCTGCTCCAACAACAACATTACGGGAAAAACCAGGAACCCTTGGAACACGTCCTTGACTCCCGGAGGTTCTTCTTCCGGTGAAGGTGCACTTGCTGCAATGAAAGGTAGTGTGTTCGGATTGGGAAGTGATATTGGGGGCTCCATCAGATGCCCTGCGGGACACTGTGGAGTATGGGGAATCCGCCCTTCGCAAAAGAGAATTTCTCTCAAAACAACTTCTTGTGGAGTGGTTGAGCAGACTCAGGAGACTGTGGTGCCAGTTTTGGGGCCTCTTGCTAGGAACGCAGAGGACATCAACTTGTTCATGAAGGCTGTTCTCGATAAGGAACCTTGGAAGGAAGACGCAGAGGTCTTGCCTATCCCTTGGAGGGCTGAAGAGGATAGAGATCCAAAGTCGCTAAAAATCGCTATAGTCTACGATGATGGCTTCGTCAGACCCACTCCTCCAGTGACGCGTGCCTTGGAGAAAGCAGCACAGAAGTTGAAGGAATCAGGCGTGACGGTTGTGGAGTGGAAGAACATTGATGTGAAGGAAATTGTCACTGCTTGTTACAAGGGATACACAGCAGATGGAAACTACTCACAAAAGAAACAGCTCAAGGTTGGAGGAGAACCTCTTTTGAAGTTGACCAAAACCTTTCTCAGTGCTGGAAATGGAGACAAGGGACTCACGGGCCACGAAACCCAGCAGATCAACTACATCAGAGAAAAAGGCCGCGCAGACTACTTGGACCAGCTCAACAGCGAAAACATCGACTTTGTTCTTTCGCCTGTTTACGTATCGGTGGCAGCAAAGCCCGAGACCTCGACCTACTGGGGCTACACGTGCTTGTGGAACATTCTCGACTTCCCCAACGTCGTGTTCCCCACTGGGCTCCATGTGGACGAGGAGCTTGATGCAGCCAAGAAAGACGTGGACTTCAGAAACGACATTGAAAAGTACGAATACTCGTTGTACACCGACGCCAAAGACTTTATCGGTGCTCCTATCTCCTTGCAATTGACTGGCCGCAGGTACACCGACGAGAGTGTGGTGAAGGGAGCCAAGGCATTGCACAAGATCATTTCGGCGTAAACGATGATAACGAAAAAAGACCAATATCAAAGAGAGAAGAAAGAATGGACAGCTGATTGTGTTGAGATTATCAGTGTTGAGATCATTGGTGTTGAGATCATTGCTTCAAGTGCATAGGGCACACCAGAGGAACCTCCAGCAATATACACTCACCCCAAAAGCAGACAAAAAACCAATACCAAGAAAACCCTTTTTAGTGTCTATCTGGATACTGAAATATTGGCTATCAGCAACAGGCTGAACTACAAGGCATTCTGGTGTCTAGCTCGACATCATAAGCCTCACTTAACACCATTGTTTACTTATGGCATAAAACAGAACGTTTCCCTATCAATCAAAGTGAACCCAAGCCATAATAACACGTGTCATCATCTAAACAAGCTACAATAGAGAATACTAGAAATATAATAAAAAATTATAATAGTGTGATTCTATGGTCTGTGATCTTGATTGTTGGGACACTCGTTCATCAGCAACTTCCTGCATACAACCAAACATCACCATCGCGGACCCATTGATCTTGGTCTAGCTTCACCAATGAGTGCCTTTTCTGCCTTTGGAAAGAAGGTGGAGAAAACCTATTGTTTCCCAGAGCCTGGGACCCTTCGTAAAAGTATCGTGTTCCACTCAAACATCGACTTGACCCCCCAAAACTCCATCCATACCCCAGACTCCATCATTGTGGGGTTGAACTACCAGGACTACTTGCTCATTGAAGGATGCTACCGGTTGACTCTCCTCCGGGGACGGTGTCTTATCAATAGTATACACCTCATACCGGTGGGCGAGACGTTCACCATTTTTTCAGACAATATAGAGTCCATCCCCACGATATCTGTGCCAGATAATACGGGAAAAGAGACTGACAAAACCGGAAAGTACTGCCAGGTGTTGGCAGACTATGATATGTTGATTGAGCTTGGCAATGAGAATAACGGCATCTCCGAAGCATTTATGTTCAGCTCGCAGCTCATGGGGCTTCACCAGAGATATGGTAACTACACATTTCGAGCAATACTGCCATCGGAAACAAACAAGAACCCCTCGATTCTCATCCCCAACGACATGACGCAAGCATTGAACCAGATTTGTGATTGCATAGAGTCGGTGGCCGTTTATGGGGTGGCCAATAGCGGGAAACAGACGTTTGCCAAGGCTCTCATCAACTGTCTTCTTCTCAATAAGCATAAGGCCGTAGCATACGTTGACCTCGACCCCAGTGGGTCCACCATGGCACGTCCATACTCACTTTCACTTCGGATCTATAGTGAGCCACTTTTCGGGTCGTTTCATCTAATTCACCAGAGCGAATATGCCCATTTGGAGAAACACTGCTACTATGGCTATTCGCACTGCTACGAGATGCCCGATTTCTACATCTCCCAGTGCAAGAGACTTATTGGCCACTATAAGAAGCACATCGAGGCTCTTGGCATTCCACTTATTGTCAAATACCCTTCATGGATCAAGGGTTTGGGCAAAGAGGTGTTGGGCAGCATCCACAGCTACCTCGAGCCCAAAACCCTCGTCTACTGCAAACACGAAAATGCCATGGAGCTCCTTGGGTTCCAGCCACAGGCGTTCGAAGTGGAACACTCCGAGGCCGAGATGCTTGCTGCTTTTAAAAGTCCCCAGACAAAGGTGGTGAGTGGAGTGAGGAAGGGAATCGTGGCCACTAAAGACGAGCTCCGAATCAGGAACACCCTTTTGTATCTACACCAGAGAGGTACTGAGTTTGACTTTGAGCATTTCCTCATTGACGAGTCGCCCAAAAAGCTTCCGGCGCAGCATGTGAGTGCCATTAGCGTGCTTAATTTCGACACGGACGAGCCCATGAAGTTCAAAGAGGTGCAGTTTCTCGCCGAGGCCACGGTGATGGGTATTTTTGCATTTTCAGAGAATATCCAGCCCAAAATCCAAGGCAAATACCTTAATGGGTCGGACTTTATCCTGATGGACCCGTTGTTCATTGGTCTATGTGTGGTTCACTCAGTATCCAAAGAGTTCTTTTGCATTTACGTGAACGATGAACAATACTTTTCGGAACAGATCACCCGGGCCTTGTCTCAAAAGAAAGCTATAGTCTTAGCCAGAGGAGAGGGCCAGATTCCCACCGGGGAGTTTGAGGCCCATGGCCAGGCCGGCACCATACCGTACATTGGCAATACGAAGCTTACCATTGGTGGCACATGGGAAGTCCGCAAGAACATTGTCCGAAAGACATTATGAGTTATAGAGGAAGTGTTGAGTGGTGAGGTCACAGCACCTTCTATTGTACTGGCTTTACTGTACTGTACTATATTGTACTGTGCTGTATTGTACTGTACTGACTGTGAAATGTGAAATGTGACACTCACTGATACTGATACTGATGCTATACTGCATACTGGTGACCCTACTAGTTGTGAGAATAGAAAGTTTGAAGACATGGTCAGTGAAGAATCTGGGTATTGAAATTAGAGTGGGTATCGCATTCGCAGTCACTAGTGGCCAGGCATTTATGGTACAGGATTTATGGTACAGGATTTAGAGTGAAATCCGCGTCCAGACACTACGTCACTACGTCATATGCTATGTGCAGTGCACAAGCTACCCCCTGTTGAAGTACGAAAGCAAAAGCAATCGAAAAAGTCCATTGGGCCTATTGCTCATACAATTCTACAACATCTGCCTCGGCCCCCGTTTTCCTAAACAAAAATTGTGGACCGTGCCTGGCAGAATGTACGGGTGTCCGTGGGGCCCAGTTCTCGCGAAACAATCGCGGCCCCATTACCTCCAACGCATCACTCTTCCAGTCCCATGAAGGTTACAAGCATCTTAGCTCTTGTTGCGCCAGTGCTTGCTATTATCCCGGAAGCCCGTATAGTGCGAAATGACGAGGCCAATCCGAACTTGCGTCAGTCCTTGCCCAATTTGTTGAAGGTGGAGAGCAGGCAAGATTTCTTAGACAAGTGGGATCTCAGAAATAACTTGGACTTCGAATCCGGCCGTTTCACCGTCAAAAGAGACCAGGGCTCGTTGTGGTCCAAGCTGCCTTTGGCAAACTCCAAGGGTGAGTGGACCATTGACTTGGTTTTTAGAAACTCAGAGCAGGTGGATGTGGATGACCATTCCTACTACGACACCAACGGGTTGTCGTTCTGGTTGCTTGACTCGGAGGTGCCCAGCGATATCCTGAACTTCGGAGGCCCCAAATCCTTCGATGGATTGCAATTTTTGATCAACAACAAGGATAACAAAGGCCTTAAGATCTTTGCCAATGACTACTCCAAGGAAATCCGCAACTCGGCCGACGATGCCATTGGTGGATGCAACCTCAACTACTTGGACTCCATGGTGCCTTTCACGCTCCGTATCTCTTACTCGTCTTCTAAGAAATGGCTCAAGGTCCAAGTCGACAACAACTTGTGTTTCAAGACCGATACCGTGTCGTTTGCGCACTTGAACAGGGACTTGACATTTGGTGTTTCCGCATCCGTGGACCAAAGGTCCCAGGAATACTGGGAGATCTTGAAGTTGGATGTCGTGGAGGGCCTCACTTCCGATGCCATTGATGACCATGGTGTGGTGGAGGCCGGTGGAACTAAGGTGATTACTGTGACTCAAAGGGAGTCCAAACCAACCGGTGGTGCACCTGACGTCCAAAGCCTCATGGAGAGAATGTCGAAAGCAAAGCAGGAGATCTCCAACAGTGGCTACAGAGTCCCCAATTCCGGCAGTCTGGGTAACATTGACTTCAAGCCCCACTTGAAAGAGCTAGAGCAAAAGATCGAGAATCTTTCTACCATGCTACAAGGCCTTCCGGAACTATTATCCACGTTGCAGACCGTGCAGCAAAACCAAATGGCTCAGTTGAAGCTGATCCAGGACTTGCAAGCCAAGTACAATGGCTTTGAATCTTTGTTGGGAACCCACTACAAGGAACTCACTGAGAACTCTCGCATCACCAACAAAAGAATGATGGACGAGGTTATTCAACATCACTACGAGACCAGCCAGCTTGTCAACAAGGTGGAATTGCTCATGAGAAACAACAAGGATATCCAAGGCCAGGCCATAGACACCAAGTCGCAGAGCTCTGAGTTTTTGGGCGTCATTGTCAAATGGGTCTTGATACCCTTGGCCATTGGAATCACTGTATTGATTGTTGTGGTGTACCGGTTGAAGAAGGACATTAAGCATTCCAAACTACTCTAAAGGAATTGGGACACTATTAAATAGCGACCTTTTATGAAATATATCGAAATGGATGTCTGATTAGTTAAACTATGGGGTGCCGAATGATCAAAGTTTTGTTTTTTTTGGAAGATCTATAAGCGATCTTACTCCCATCTACGTGAAGGAGCTGTAGTTGCCGCTGCCCAAACTGGTGATGCTTGGGATTGGCTGGTTTTGCGAGTCCAAGATTTCAACATACGACTTGACCCCGTCTCCAATGATGAACCGGAGCTTGGAGCCGGAGTTGGACTCTTTGGCCTGGCCTTCCGTCATGATTCGGGCAATCAACTTGGTCTCGGGATTGGCCACGTCAAGCTCCAAAGGCTTGGTGTACTTCCACGTGATCCGGTTGGTGTCTTTGTTGAAGGCACCCTCAGGTTTGGACATGGCTGAAGTAGATCTGACCGAGGTGTCCAAAGCAGCAGAAACAACAAAATTTTCTAGCTTAATAGACGAGCTGAACTCGGGGTTCAACGCTATCTTGATGATAAGACTGGCCTGGTGTTCCTCGAACTTCCAGATCTGCTTGACCAACACTGGCATGACTTTTGATTCGATCTGGTATTTGATACCTCCCACGGTTCTGCCGTTGATTGCTGCGCTCTTCAATAAATAAGAATCTCCTTCTCCTTTGGTCATCACTTGCTCATTCAACAAGTACCTTGCAAACTTGGTTGGAATTTGGACTGGGAGTAGCTCTGGAGCTTCTGGAGAGTTCAAATTGAACGCAATTTCGCCAAGAACCTGTGATTTGGCAACTTCACCATCGACGAACGACGCATTGACAATCTCTGCAATCGAGGTGTTCAATCCTTCCTTGATCTGTGACGTTGACGTGTTGAAATGCTGGAAGTAGTCTCTCTTGAAAAGCGAGTTACCAGTAGTCTGGCTCACTAACGATATCCTGTCTGCAGATTGAAGGTGAGGAATGTGGTCTCTGTAACTCTGGGGTTGTGCAGGCTCTCTGGAATACAACGAATCTCTTCTAAGATCTGGACCAGATGGGTGCACTTTTCTCGAAGGGGGTGGTGGGGGAGCCCGGCTGGAGCCAGCAGCTGCAGTATTAGCGGCAGTATTAGCAGGGGCAGGGGCAGCATGTGTGGCTTCGTCTTTGTTCTCGGTTTGCTGAACAGGAGATGGGAGTCTTGGTGCCTGAGTAACAACTGGAGTATGTTGAGGCGTTGAGATGGATTTGGCCTCATCGCCAACTTCAAAGCTGTACTTTCCTGAAGACGTGTTTCTGGATCTCGAGTCGGACTCGGTATCCACTCTTGGAGGCTTTCCTAGTTCATGAGCGTTGAGCAAAGATAAACGTTTTCCCTCGGAATCCAAAGGTACATCACTCTCTTCATCGGATGAGTCGTACTTCACGAAATTTGGCCCATTTTCGGAAACATCTGCAAAGGCATTGGACTCAGAGGGCTTTTCGACTGCGGCGGGCGTTGAAGGCTTTAAGGGCTCTGCATACACAGAATTCGTGAATTGTGGAGCCGGTACTTGAGCCTCTTTCGTAGGGCTCTCGAAAACAGCATCCGTTGCAGGTGTAATGCTTTCTCCGACACCCAAACCACGAGCACTAGAAGGTCCTTCTGAGAAAGCCTTTTCATTCAAACTGGGGCCTCTGAGCTCGGGGGTTTGAGGCGTGGCCTTTTCTGGGGAATTGTTTGCAGTCTGATTCAAAGACAATGCAGAATCGTTCCTGTTCTTGGGCTTAGACGACCCGCTTCCAGTGGGTGCATTATATAGCGAGTTTCTGTTGGAGCGGGAGACAAAAGTCCCCTGTCTGGAAGGCAACGAGGATACAGAATCACTCTCTTGGATGGTTTCCGAATGGTTCAAGGACGAGTTTTTCTTCTTGCGGCCGAAAATTGACCCCACCTTCAGCCTCAATTTGGAGTTTCTCTTTTCCTTGGTTGGAGTGGGCCCCGTGGACGCACTGGAAGATATCATGGATGCTCTGGAAGACTTAAGAGGAGCAGAGTTCTTGTGAAGAGGCGCAGCAGAGTGCTCAGATACACCTTTATTCCGACGAGGAGGGCTCTTGGTGTTGATAAAGTGGTCCCTGTATTTCAGCATCTCCTGGTCGATTTGGTACTCCTTCAAAATGAAGTTCATGGCATTCTCGTTCTTGTCGACCAAACTGGAGGTTTTCGTGTTGACGGTGTTCAAGTAGGTGATGAACGCATTGAAGAGCAATTCTTTCTCGAACCTCTTGAAGTTTTCGAAATTCGAAAGTATGGCTGGCGCCTGCACATTCCAACGGTAAGCCCTGTCCTTGTCGTCTAGATTGTCTTGCATCTCGGCAAGCTCGTTGGAGTTGACTAGCAACTCGGAGTACTTGAAGTCGTCCTTGAAAGCCGAGCGGAAAGGCGCCAAAATATCGTTCTTCATGGCCTCGATCATGGCCTCGTTCACCTGGATCTGCGACATGACCGAGGAGGCCACACAGTTCCAGATTTTGTCGATGGAGCCAAACTCGCCGTTGGTCTCGGAGAAGAAGTTGCGGCCGTTGGTTATGAGCGAGTTCAAGTCGGCATTGTACTTGCCCAACATCTTAATGTAGTTGGCAAACCATACCAGCAAGTTTTTCTCGATGAGCGTGGAGCTCAAGTGCAAGGCATGGGGGATGTAGTCGGCCACCTCGTCCGGCGACTTGGACGTCAAGATGGCGGTGGGAAAATCGGGGGAAGACATGCCGCACGGTATTAAAAAAAAAATAGAGCTAGCAAATCAGCGGCGTCCCGGTGGTATTGTGGAGTACGTTTATTACGTGGAGAAAAGCGAATTGGCGCTGGGTGCAGTCACTGGTACGGACGGATGGGGAGGCTGTTGTTAATTGCCAAGTGATTTGAGGCGTGCGCGGGCAAATGAGCAAGTGTGGAGGGATCGGAACCAAACGGCCCCGCGCTCTCGGAACAGAAGGTGGAGTGCTAGTGAGGTAGATTATTTAGATTGCGTTAGGTATGGCCGGGACACGACCTGGGAGAGTAGATTCGAGTGAAGTATAAACTATAATATTACGAATCGATCCGAACGTCCCGAACATTCGAGTATTCGAATGTTCAAATATCTCTGAGTATCTCTGAGTATCTCTGAGTGTAGATAAATGCCATTGCTAGTAGTACTAGTAACAACAATGTGACAGTCAGCGAGCTAACTGAATTATGTGAGTACTGATTTATGTGAGTCTGATTTATGTTTTGAGAGTGTTGAGAGTATTGAGAGTGTTGAGTGTAAAGGTGTTTCGTGTAGAGTGCTTTGGAGTGTTGTGTGTAGAAGTGTAAGTATGGTTGTCTACTGTACTGCCTATGCCTATCTACAGGTACTGAGGCCATACTTAAGGCCATACTTGAGACCATACTTGAGACCACACTTTGGGATAACTTTGAGACTTTTGTAGAATTAAAAATAGTTTTCAGTGACCAAGAAGTCAAATAAAGCTCAATCATCATAAAAGCTCAATCATCATAGACAAAATTTTAGGGTTAAGTAATTACTGGTATCAGGCTTGGTTCTTCACAGGTTCGCGCATTGGACGAGAAGTATAGAAAACGAGCAAAAGTCTAGAGACCCAGGGCCAAGGTATAATTTCAACCACACACCAAAAATACAATGCCCATTTTTTTGATCCCAAAAATTTCTCCACTGGTTCATAACGTAATGGATATTCTGTAGATATAAAAATTAGGATTTTTTTATTTTCACTTCTACATAGGCTCAGTAATACTATGATGGAGACTGACTGAGACTCAGCGAGAGTGACTGAGACTGAGACTGAGTGAGACTACACTGACTAATGCGCTTCACCCAATCTGGCCATCACACACCACACACGGCAAGCACTGGAACCACATGCCTCATCTGCACACTTCATCTGCTTTATATACCGGGGCTAAGAATAACCTTCTCCTTATCACCCGTTTATCCTATCGTATATTTTCTTCCATATGAATTGTGTCTGTTTTATGTGGTAGTAGATATTGTATGATGTATATGGATATCCTAGTACGTATAGTGAGTGTAGTATAGTGAGTGTAGTAATTGTAGTACAGTTATTGTAGTAATTGCAGTACAGTTATTGTAGTATGGTGATTGTATGAGGGTCGCGGACACTGGTGGTCCGATGATGCATGGAAGACTACGTGGGTTTAAAGCGTTAGTCATATCCAACTCAGCATGGATGTGTTGATTTGAGACGAACAGGGTAATCATTCTCGGCAGTGATTCGCCAGTCTTTATCTCGCGTCTTGGATACACGCTGCACCTGCACACCCGCCGCACGCGCGGTTCATTTTCACTCGTATCTGGTCCCAGCTGCGTTTGACCTGTGCTCTTGGCTGCTGCTGCCTTATCCGCGCAAGTAAAGTCCAATCACAGCGCCTTATCTTATCTATGGACTTTGTCTCTTGTTTGGGTGCAATATAAATATGCTCCCATCTTGCCTTTTGGTGGTACCTCCATATTGTTGAGGTTAACTGCTTGCACTTACGGCTGTAGTCAATTACTTTGTCAATTAGTTACTTGGTACTTCATATATTTATCTCCATGTCGGACTCAGGGTTGACCCAGACCGGAACCGGTGGGGACTCGCTTACAGTCGATTTGAACACCCAGTTTGATGCGGCCAACATGGCCTGGGTGGGCATCTCTGCTGCTCTCGTGTGGATCATGATTCCGGGCGTTGGCTTGTTATATTCGGGGGTCAGTAGAAAGAAACATGCTCTTTCGTTGTTGTGGGCTTCCATCATGGCCGCATGTCTTACATCGTTCCAGTGGTTTTTCTGGGGCTACTCGCTTGTGTTCTCGCATACTGGCGAGTCGCAGTTCTTGGGCAATTTGAACAACTTCTGCTTGATGAATGTCCTAGGTGCTCCGGGCGTTGTCACCAGTGTGCCTGATATTCTTTTCTGTTTTTTCCAGGGCATGTTTGCATCCGTGACGGCCATCTTGATGGTGGGTGGTGGGTGCGAAAGAGCTAGACTTGCCCCAATGATGGTGTTTCTTTTCATCTGGTTGACGGTGGTGTACTGTCCAATTGCATACTGGACCTGGGGAGGTAACGGCTGGCTCTTTAACTTGGGTGCTTTGGATTTCGCCGGAGGAGGACCAGTCCACGAGAACTCCGGCTTTGCTGCTTTGGCATACTCCCTTGTGTTGGGTAAGAGACACGACCCTGTGACCAAGGGGAAGGTGCCCAAATACAAGCCTCACTCGGTCACGTCGATTGTGTTTGGAACCATTTTCTTGTGGTTCGGCTGGTTTGGCTTCAACGGTGGTTCTACAGGTAATGCTACCATCAGATCGTGGTACGCATGTGTGAACACCAACCTTGCAGCCGCTTGCGGTGGTTTGACGTGGATGTTTGTTGACTACTTCAGAACCGGTGGAAAATGGTCCACGGTGGGCTTGTGTATGGGAGCCATTGCTGGGCTTGTGGGTATTACTCCCGCAGCCGGGTTCGTGCCAGTGTACACTTCGGTTGTGTTCGGAGTGGTGCCAGCCATTGCCTGTAACTTTGCTGTGGACTTGAAGAACATCTTGAACATCGACGATGGTATGGATGTCTTTGCGTTGCACGGAGTTGGAGGCTTCATTGGCTCGGCCTTGACTGGTTTGTTTGCTGCAGACTACATTGCCAAAACCGATGGAACTACCGAGATTGCTGGAGGCTGGATGAACCACCACTACAAGCAATTGGGCTACCAATTAGCCGGCTCGTGTTCCGTTGGTCTCTGGTCTTTTGTGGTCACGGCCATCATCTTGTTTGCCATGGACAAGGTGCCATTCTTGAGATTGAGGTTGCACGAAGACGAAGAGTTGATGGGAGTTGACTTGGCAGAAATTGGCGAATATGCCTACTACGAGGAAGAGGACGTGAATGGCTTGGGCCCCAAGTCTTCTCCATTTGTATTGGAGCCAATCAGATCCAACGACCCCAAAATCGTCAAGTTGAGAGAGGCCGCAGCAGCAGCCAAGCAGGAGGCCAGTGAGCCTACCGAAACCCACGGCGTGGCTCCAAACGGCACCACCTTCTCGCCAGACGAATCCAGCGAACACAGCAAAATCTAAACCACAACCAACTAATCGGGGATCTCACGGGTCACGAGATCAATAATAATTAATAATGATAATGTATGCACGGTGCGATAATAAACGACTGCAAGAGCGTGATAGTGTCTATATATGTATGCTGCGGGCAGCTAAAGATCCGGTACCATAACTTATGGAAGGAATCATTAGATATTGTAATAGTAAGTAAGAGACCATCAACCCACACCCCTTCTTTCATCCAAATGTACAATCAATAGCTATACTTATTAGCAGGTATCATAATTAGAGTATAGTCAGTGGTCAGTGGTTGTATTAGTCAGTGGCAGTCAGTGGCAGTCAGTGGTCAGTTATGGTGGTAGTCAGTGGTAGTCAGTAATAGTATTAAGAGTATTAGTAGTATTAGTCGTAGTATTAGTAGTCGTGTTAGTAGTGGTATTAGTCAGTGGTAGTCAGTGGTAGTATTAGTATTGGTATTAGTATTGTTAGTATTAGTAGTATTAGTAGTGGTGTTAGTAGTATTAATAGCAATGATATTGGTATTGGTATTAGTGGTATTAGTAGTATTAATAGCAATGATATTGGTATTGGTATTAGTGGTATTAGTAGTATTAGTAGCAATGATATTGTATTGGTATTGGTATTGGCATTGGTAGTATTATTGATGTTGGTGTTAGTAGTGATATTAGTAGTGGTATTAGTATTAGTATTAGTAGTAGTCTTAGTGCTCACTCACTGGTACACTGGACCGCACTGGACCGCACTGGAACCGCACTGACCGCACGTTTATCCCTTTCCTGCATGCACCTCCTAGATACCTTATCATACATGCTGCTACTCTACTACCACAACACCTGAACACACTCTGAAACAAATCCTCCGTCGTAGTATAAATACACGGTCGAATTCCTGTTCTGAAAACACAAACACAAACAGAAACAAAAACAAAAACAAGAACACAAACAAAAACAAACACAAAAACAAACACAATATATAATCTAACCTTTTGTTCTACCGCTTCCAAAGCACACTTACCCTGGTCCACCATGTCTACAGTGGAGGTGTTCCCCAACAAAAGCTTGGGCGGCAAGTATGTTCTAGGAGAACTGCTTTTCGCCACCAACGAAAAAATCCGGGAAGCTAACCAGAAATGCACCTTCATGTACTCGGAGAAGAACTTCGGCCAAACCCCCATATTGGTCAACTTGCCCAAGTCCAGCACCCGGCTCATGTTCAACTCCCACGGCGAGCAGCAGTTGATCCTCATTGAGATCCTCGATTTCCAAAACATCAAGTTGGTCTACAAGGGCATGTATCTCAATGATATCATCCACCATAACCCCAGTGACGAGGAGTTGACCAAGGTCAATGGAGCCAGTGACCTCGCCCGCATCCGTAGCAAGAAACACGTGGTGCCGCCCACGTTGAAGGAAATCTATAACAAGATCTTCGGGCCCACGTTTCCCGGCAGATTGTTTCACTCCAAAAAAGTGTACATCCTCAGCTACCCCGGCATAGCCTTCCGGTTCCAGATCTTGCTGGAGGAACTCCTTTCGCAATTGCTTCCGCATGACGACGAAACCGTCATTCTTTCCAAATTGACCAATTGGGACCTTGCTGCGGATATCGTCTGCACATCCGTGGTGGTTTTCAAGGGCGAGGACTTTTTTTCATACCTTGAACAAATATCCGGGCCAGACCCCATAATAGTGCCTCGGAACAATGGCGTATTGATTGATAATGTGCATGTGCAATTGAAAACCGGAAAAATGACCATCAACTTCACCCCCGAGTGTGAAAAAGCACCCCAAATCATTGAAATAGGCAAATCCAGAAACCAGGACGTGTTGCGGATCTTGGGGCCGCCCGATTCGTGTTTCCACAAGTTTGATTCCAGGCTCCAGATCCACGAAAGCATAAAGTCCAATACCAGCAAACCGCACTGCCCGAATTCCGTGTACAAGTTCCACAACTATTTCAAGTACGGAATCGATTTCCTCTATAACCTCGACTCTGCCAGCCGAAAAGGCGGGGTTCTCAAAAAGATCATCTTGCATGATGGCGGAGACATCAAGTCCAAAGATTTCATGAAGTGGGGGAGATGCAAGTGGAAGATGACCAACGATGAAAATGGCAAGCAATTTTCCATTTCGTCCGAGATGCCGTTCGAGGCCATGAGAGAACAAATGTCCCAGGGGGAGAGCTTGGAAACGTACCACCCGGTGCTTTTGAACAGGCACGACTGCCAGAACATGAACGAGTTTGACATGGAGTTTGTCTCTTCGGCAGACTACAAGGTAGGAGAAAAGGAGGAGCCCGAAATCGAGGGCTCCAAGCTCATCACAGATATAAAAACCTGGGGGCAGCTGCGGCTCTATGGGTACCCACGATGCATCTGGGACGTGAACGAGAGCAACAACAGTGTGACGTCTGTGACGATATACTAGTATATATATTGTTCTGGCCACCTAAAATAAAAATATATTATAATATATTCAATTTAAATTAATTTAATTTAAAAAAACAGAAAAAAATTTAATTGATTTAATTCATTGATGTATTGTTTGGGTTATTGACTACGATGGATATGGTGGTGTACGGATGTAAGGGCATCACAGAGACCAGGTCCATAGACTTGGCAGCGACCAATGAAGCTTACACCCAAAGTCATCGAGAATGCGGCCAGCGTCATCAACCCAGAGAAGCAGTTGACGCTCCAGCTACGAAACCTCCAGATCCTGTACATCGAGAACTTGGAGTACACGGGCCACGAGTATGCCGTCCTAGACCTCACCAACAACGAGATCTCCGACTTCAGTGGAATCCCCCCACAGGCGAACCTCCACACTGTTCTTTTGGCCCGTAACAATATCAGCACCATTAACCAGGCTCCATGTGATATTCAGTCGCTACTGATAATGCACAATAATATCACGTCGTTCAAAGAGTTGAGTAAATTGAGAAGCTTGCATAAGCTCTCTGTCTTAATCATGCTAGGAAACCCCATAGCAAACGAGCACCACTACAGGCTCTTTACGATCTGGCTATTACCACAGCTCAGTATTTTGGACTGCCAAAAAGTCAAGGCGCTGGAAAGAGCCGCTGCCCATGATTTGCTAGGAAAAGACTACGACAATAGGTCACCAGCAGCAGATACGCTTATTGGGAGCGAGGCCGAAGTTGTAAAGGTTGCAGAGCCCAATTCGGCCAAGACGTTGAAAATGCTCACGCCAGAGGAGAAGGCCAAACTCGTGGCCCAGTTGGAGCAGGCTCTGTCCATGAAGGACATTGAGAGAATCTCCAAGATGCTCAAGCAAGGCACCACGGGAGACGATAATTAATGCACGAGAAATGGGAAGATGTAGATAATTTTTAGAGTGATTGAAAAATGGAGATTAGTGATTGAAAAATGGGATTAGAATTATTGAAAAATCAGAATGATTATATAGAGGGAAGATCTGATCTGAGGAATTGGCTTGGCCGAAATTGTCCACATTCCACCCCATCTTGCTTGCTTCAATACTGCATCACTCGCAGTTTCTGCTGTAGAGTGCCCAAATATACCAGACACCCTCCAGCTACAGTCACCAATCTCTAACTTATAATATAAAAATTCACTAATCTTAATCACTAATATTAATTACCAATATCCAAGTACCTATATTCAAGTATTAATTTTAAATACCAACATTAAATACCAAGATTATTATAGTCAATGGTATGAGAAGATCATGTCATGGTGTGTAGCGTGAGAAGCAAATGAGCCTACTAATATACCGAGGCACGCCAAGCAGACATCTCCAAGTCTCACCCACTCCCCCTCCTCCATACATTATATTATCTAATTGATTCTAATAAATACTAGTATCAACCAGTCTCTACCCTAACCCCTACTGTACCCTTTAATCCTCCCTACCCTCCACTCTTCAGGGCATGCATAGAGCATTTAAGAGTCGTTGCACCTCCTCTGGCTGGGACCTCAGGCGGTCGAAAAAAAGTGAATGCATGCATAGAGAAAAAATTAGGGTACCACCCACAAACACCACAGCCATCCAAGCCCATTTTCCCATGCATATCGTCTCCGTAGCCATCCTCCCCCTCGCCTGTTGATTACACTCTCTAGTCCCGATATTTTCCCTCCGTCCCCCAAAATGTCTACCTCCAGGCCCAAGAGGAAGGCCGCAGGCAACAAAAACTACCTGGACTCGGCCAACGAGTCCTTCATGGACCTGATATTCACCCCCTCGTCCTCGGCAGCTACCAAGAGTTCCACCAGAACAGGCAGTAAAGGCATGAAAAAAAAGCAGTCACCTTCTAATGGGACCAAGAATCCCACTCCACCATACCATGCTCCAGGGCCCCTCGACCGCAACCTGGCCTACAAGGTGCCGTACAATTGGCAGCCTCCGTTGCTTCCTAGAGATCAGTTTTCGTTCCGCCTAAATATCACTGGTGGCTTTGTCAACTTCAAAACCCAGACCATGGTGTGCCCCAACCAGCCTCCCATCAACTGGTCCAACCAGGTGGGCTCCGAGGTGAAAAACCTACAGTCTAAGCTTGATCCGGAAATGGGCAAGAAGCTCGATTCCAGGGCCTCCCGTAAAAAATTCGATCTGGCTTTCCAGTTGCGCAAGGGCGACTTTATATATATGGTCAGTGAACCTCCGGGGGAACCGTACTACATTGGCCGGCTCATGGGCTTCAAATCCAAAACCAAGGATGTCTCGGAAAACACCACCGAGGACATCAACAACTGCTTGTTTCAGATCCAGTGGTTCTACCGACCCCGGGACATCCTGAAACACACCAGCGACTCTAGACTCCTATACGCATCCATGCACAGCGATGGCTGCCCCATCTCCAGTTTCCGTGGCTTGGTCAATGTCTTGCACAAACTGGACGTTGAACTATACTATAAACCGCCCGACAATGGGCCCACTTACACCTCCGCAATCGAGTACTTCTCCTCGTTCCCCAACTGCTTCTATTACGACAAGTTGTTTGATCGCTACATGATCAAATTCTACGATATCATCAAGACTTCCTCGCTTCTTCCTTACATGGACAACCCGGCCTCCAATAGCAAGAACTTCATTCTTGCTTTATCCAAGAGGTACGAATTTGTGTTTATGGAAGCAACAAGAACTAAAACCTTCATGAACAACTTTACGTCCACCCTGAGTAAGCACTGCGATATCTGCGCAGAGTGGTGTCCAGCAGCTGAATCGGTGAGTTGTGCCGAGTGTGAGAAAAACTTCCACATGCTCTGCCTTGATCCTCCGCTTTTAAAGAAACCAAGCAGAGGCTTCAGTTGGTCGTGTGCGCTATGTACCAAGAAACACGAGTTGAAGCATCAAAGCAAAAAAATGTTGATGCTTTCACACGACAACAGATCCACCAATCAAGATGAGCTATCTAACCATGAGGAGGATTCGCCTCCGCTCGAGCCTCTCGTGGAGGAAAAAACAACCAAGGCCAACATCATGCCCAAGTACGAACTAATGGCCATTGAATACCTCAACAAAGACAGTGATATTTCCGTGACCGAAAGGAGACTACGCGAGGAGTGGAGTATGCGTTACTTGGGCTTGCATGTACGTCTTGAAGATGCTGTTGATCCCGATGATCGCACTCCTTATCCTAGAGCATCCACTTCTTTGGGTGCTCGATATCAGGCATCCAATATTCCGGAATTCGAAGGCCACCCCATTGTATACTACGATCCAATTAAAGATAAGGGGGCCAACTGCAAGAAAAAAGCCTCAAACGGAAAAAAGGTCTCGAAGAAGCAGGCCGAGCTGCAGGACATCAAGCTTTTGCCGATTCCTGAAGAATTTGAAAATGTTCCCCCGAAAGAATTTCCTCTGTGGTTGCAGGAACGGCCCAAAGGCTACATTGAGCGAGGGGTGGATGATGGTGCGGGCGAAACCTGTACTTTGATGTGGAAACCTTCCGAAAAAGACAAGGAAGATAATTTTAAGACTCTAGACGAGTACATGGCTACATGTGCCCCCATCGCCGAGAAACTCGGGCTACATCCAAACTCTCCAAATTTCGTCGACTCCATTCTTAAGGCGTACCTAAATTGCCAAGGAAACACATCTCAAGCGCATGAAATTGTCTCTGGATTCACTAGATCAAGCCTTGGTGAGCCTACCTTCAATAAAGAAGAGGTGAAGAAGTTCGAGGCCGGGGTCAAGAAGTATGGAAGCGAGTTGTACCCTGTATCCAAAGAGGTGAAGACGCAGCCAAGCTCAATGATTGTCAGGTTCTATTATCTCTGGAAGAAGACCGAGAGAGGAAAGTTGATCTGGGGAAATTTCTCAGGAAGAAAAAAGAAGCCCTCAAAGGAGGATATGCAAATCACCTCGACCTTGGACGATTTGATCGATAGCGATGACGACTCGGCTTATGAAAACGATAAGATTATCTTGAGGGATAAACTATTCAAGTGCAAACACTGCAGCTCTTATGAGAGTTTCAAGTGGTTTAAAGTGACTGGTGGATCCGATAAGGGCGAGGAGGTTTCGGAGGTGGTTGATAAGTGTGATGCTGATACCATCACTGCCTTGTGTTTCAGGTGTGCCAAACTATGGCGCAGATATGCCGTTTATTGGGAAGACCCTCTAGAGGTGGAAAAACGTGCTGCTCGAGGAGTAGGAGGTTACAAGAGGAAGGTGGAGTCCGAGTTGGTAGACGATGCGGAGAGAATCCGCAAGTACACAGAAGAGGAGGGAACTGGCATCTCCTATGAAGTGGAGCGGCCACTAACGCGGAGTAGCGTTCTAGCTCCTCCTTCTCCTAAAGCAGACACCATGACAAATAGCCTTCCAAAGGTCGAGTCAAAGCCCACAAGCAAGCAAAATGGGTCCCCACAGAAACCAAAGGCCACAGCCAAAATCAAGAAAGTTCCCGGTGCCCAAAAAATTTCTCCAGCTCCAGCTCCGGCCCCGAGACTAACTTCCCGGCAATTGTCACTTTCAAACAATAAAGTCGAAAAAGAAGTTGCACCCGAGCCTCCGGCGAAGAGAAAATTCAAGGAAGTGGCGACGAAAGTCGAAAAGGAGCCCTATGAAGAGCCTCCCGCAGCCAAAAAGCCAACCAAAGAGGTACCAGCCACCAAGAAAAGCCGCAAGACACCCGAGATCAAGCCCGAGGAAAACGGAGGCCCTAATGCAGTGGAGCAGAAAGTGGTGCCGCAGAAACGGAGCAGAAAACCTAATGACCAGATCAATGCGGTGAGTCCCATCTTCAACCCGGCCTACAGAAGCACACTTCCAGAAATGGCAACCGTGGCGAAGATTGACAAAAAAATATATCCTGTGATTACTCAAGAGGTGGTGGAGCAAATCCTCGATGGCTACAAGTATCGCCAATTGACAGATTTGAAGGTTTTAGCACAAGGCTGGCAAGCACCCAATCAATCTGTGGTTGAGTTACCGTTCCCAGCCAACGAGCGTGACTGTTGTTTATGTCTAGAACATGACACGTCAGAGGCAGCGATCCAAGAAATGCTTATATGCTCCAATTGCGGAGTGAATGTGCATGGATCGTGTGCTGGAATCACGATATCGGGGAAAGTCAAGCCGGTGAAGCAGTGGCTTTGTGAGGTGTGCACTAGTGACTTGGGCCCAAAGTTCAGTACCGATTATTCATGCATTCTTTGTATGGCCAAGTCCTGCAACCGAGAGATGGCCATTCTAGGATCCCCGCTCGAGATCCCCGACTACTTGGTGCCTATTCTTGACACCGGGAAATGGTGTCACTTGTTGTGCGGAATCATGTGCTACGAACAAATAGCATTCCGCAACCTTACTAGTCCAGGGTTCATACACCGAGATGTATGGGCCTTAAACAATACCAAAGCCCCGGCCTTTGCTATTGAAAGTGTGTCGCAGCTTCTTTCATCCAACAACTCCGAGAAATGTGGTATCTGCCAGATCAACGGAGGAGCACTCATGGAATGTGATCTCTGTGTTGCAGGACAATCCAAATTTCATGTGACTTGTGCTCAGGACATGGCCAACTATAAGCTAGGGTTGAAGTTGGGGCCACAGGCCAACAAGAGTACGCTCAGTGTGCATGTGAATAAGAAAGCAGGAAAGTTGGAGCCGTGTCTTGTATGTCCAAAACACGAGCATGAGCAGCAGGCCATGGCCATGAATTTCAGACACAAAGGGAAGCGGAATCCACACAGCGAAAACAAACATTTGATTCAGTTGTTCATTGAGGACTTGACCAAGCTCACCCACCGCCCAACAGGTCCTCAGCTACAGGCTCGCAACTATCTTTACAAGATAGACAAGTATTTGAATTTATGGGAACGGGAAAACGGATACTTGCCCCAAAGCGTGGGCACACGGAAATACTGCCACACGTGCAAAATCGACTCGTCGCCCAAATGGTGGAAGGTCAAAAAAGACGGAGGCATTGAGCCAGGCAATCTCGCGGACGTGCAGTGCCATAATTGTCATCTACAGGCCTCGAGTCCCGAAAACGCAGACAATGAGAGCAGCGAGAGCAGTGAGAAGAGCAGTGAAAACAATGAAGAAAGCAGTGAAAAGAGTGAAAAGGGCAGTGAAAAAGAAGAGGCCGAGCTCGAAGGCGACGCCTTTTACAGAGAATTAAACCAGCCTCTCAGTGGAGAACAATATGGCGTGGACAGTCCCCAGGACCTCATCTCCGCATCGTACTCTACAGAGAGCAGATTTGCAGTGGCCCGCAGCGAGGAAGAAAGCTAGGCGAACAAAGAGAAAAACGAGGAGAGCGTGAAAAACGTGGAGAGCGAGCAGAAAAACGAGGAGAAAAGCGAGCAGAAAAGCGAGGCTTGGCCAGGGCAATAGAGCGAGGGAGCGAGCGCGCTCACACACACACAAGCACAAGCACGTCACGTGACGCGGTCGCCATGGTCAGAAAACATTCAAAGGCACCGCACCTCGGCTAGCTCCCCAAGACGCCCGTTCCTCCAATACATGATAGAGTTATATACCGTACGCTAAACGACATGATCAAGCTAGGCGACAGAGATATGCCGGTGATCCCCGGCACCAAAATCGAAGGCGAAGAGCTCCAAGAATTGAGGCTCATGCTCGCAGACTTGCTTCGAAGAAAAAGCACCCAGTTCCCCGGGTCCCAGCCGGTGTCCTTTGAAAGAAACCACTTGGAGGTCTTGCGCAGAAGAGACTACTTTGTGTGTGAGAAGTCCGACGGCTTGAGGTGTCTTCTTTTCCTCATCAATGATTCCGTGAAGGGGGAGGGTGTGTTTCTAATAACCAGAGAGAACGAATACTACTTTGTGCCCAACATCCACTTTCCTCTTTCGGTCAATGAAGAGAATGGAAAGACCTACCACCATGGCACGCTTCTCGATGGCGAATTGGTGTTGGAGACCAAGAACGTGCTGGAGCCGTTTCTTCGATATTGTATTTTCGATGCTTTGGTCATCAACGAGAAGGATATCACCAATCGCCCACTACCCAAACGGTTGGGGTACATTACTGAGAACGTGATGAAACCGTTTGACAGTTTCAAGATGAAGAACCCGGACATTGTGAGCTCGCCTGACTTTCCCTTTAAGGTCAGCTTCAAGATGATGAAACTGTCGTACCGGGCCAACGTGGTGTTGTCCATGCAGGACCAGTTGTTCCATGAAACCGATGGGCTCATATTCACGTGTGCAGAAACGCCGTATGTTTTCGGAACGGATGCCACGTTATTGAAATGGAAACCGGCACATGAAAATAGTGTGGATTTCAAGATGGAGATGGAGTTCAAGCAGTTCCAGGACCCTGACATGGACCCCCACGACCCGGACTCCACTTACCCGGACTACGACAGCGTCCCTTCCAAGATCAACTTACATGTGTGGAAGGGAGGAAGAGAGTATGAGCACTTTGCTGAGATGGATCTTCCGGAAGACGACTGGAAGCTCTTGAAGGAACTCAACGAGCCTTTACAGGGCCGAATAGTGGAGTGCAGGAAAAAGGTCAGCAAGCCTCCGTACTGGGAGATGCTCCGGTTTCGAAACGACAAGTCCAACGGGAACCATTTCTCGGTGGTGGAGAAGATTCTACACAGTATTGAGGATGGAGTCACGGAAAAGGAAATCACGCAGTCGTGCAAGCTGATTGAGCAGCATTGGAAGCAACGGGAGGCCGACAGAATGCAGCGAGCCAAAGGTCAAGACCCCCATGCACCAGCTGCACACTCCCAAGAGTCAAGGAAGCGAGTTGCAGAGCCAGAGCACACGGAAGCCAAGAAGGTGAAGACTGAAGGCCGAAATTCCAACCACGAGGCTCCAAACCCCAACCCTCAGGCCCCAAAGCCTAAAAACGACGAGCAGCAATTGCTCGATATGATGCCAGACTACGAGGAAGAAAGCGACCTGGATTAGCACCAGAGACATTGATGTATTTTGTGCGATGAACGCAGAGGATAGATAATAATAGACAAAACAGAAAATGGCTGTAGCTAAGAATGAACAGAAGTATTGGTAGTGGGGCCAACCAAAAGCGTACATTAAATATAAACAGTCCGTTCCGACCTAGAAGAAGAACTAGTCCGTTCCAAGATATATGTATTAGTCAGTTGCAAGAGTTATACGCCCCAATTAGTCACGTTCCAAGTTGATGTTGTTCCCGAATTTGTCATACAAATGAGCCTTCAACGTAGCCAACTGTGAGTCTATGCCGTCGATGTCGTCGGAAATGACCGAGATCTTTTCGTCCAACGTTTCGTTCTCCTGCTCAATCATCTCCACTGCCTTGGAAACACTCACAAACACAAACGAGTCTGCAATCTTGTACTGGATCTTCTCGTCTTCGTCTAGAAGCTCGATTTCCAAGGCCAAGTCATCTATATATTCCTTTTCGCTCTTGAGGGTATTAAGCAGGTCCGTCAAGGAGTCCTTTTTGTTGATGAGCGACGAGAACTGGTTGATTTTCTGCTGGTCCTCCCATAACACCTCCGTGGTGTTTTTCTGTCCTTCGGGAAGAAGCTCCATTGTGGAGTATATAGTGAGGTAGCCTGCGAAGTGAAGAGTCGCGGGTCACGTGAAGCGGTCGAAAGGTAGAAGTCAGAAGTCAGAAGTCAGAGTCAGTTACAGGTGGGTTACCAGATCATGCTAAGTCAGGAAATTTAAGAAGTTCAAGAAGTTCAGGAATTCCAGAAACAGTGGAGTCAGGTTCAGCAGAGGACATTTGAATTCAATAAACCTAGTGGTCAGAACCAAGAGAGCTTGGTGTTGTTCTCCCAGAGCAAGTGCCCACTGCGAAGCTTTGCGTCTTCCTCCGCATTGTTGCAGAGCATTGCACTCATGGACGAGTTCTCAAGGCCGGTTTCACAGTTGTACTTTTGGACCAAGTCTTCGAGGATGGGCTTGCTGATTTCACTTTCCCACATGACGATATTGTGGAAATTGGAGAGCTGCGGAATGCCATGGTCGGCCTCAAAGTATTGCTTCATGCTATCAATGAGCTCATGCGTGGTTTGAGCTCCATCAAAGTGCTCCGTATCAACATAGCTCTTGAGCACCACGGCATGGTTGTGGAACTCGCCGGTTTTTTTATCCTTATCGTAGTCTTGTTGCCATGCAATGAAACTCTTCACTTTCCCTGAGTCTTTGCAGGTCAACTTGAGTCCAAAGTAGTGTGGCTGCACCAGCCGGGCCTTTTCGTCTATCACCTCCAACGTATCTTGCTTGGGGTCCATTTGGTTTCCGGTCTTGCCAAAAATCTTGGTGCCAAAGTATTTTGTTCTCAAGTGGAACCAGTCCACGATATCTGCACTAGGCACCACTGCGAGCCGGTCAATGCCATCAGCAAGGGTTTTCTCTCTGATTGTTTTGTCTAAATGGGAGCTGTACTCACGGAATAAATCTGCAAACCCCTTATACTCAATGAGCTCCACGTGGTCTTGTTTTTCGTACGGCTTGCCTGAATGAGACAATGGGATCTTGAGCAAAGGCACGTGAAACGACTTGAATCCGTTCCGGGCGTAGAATTCGCCTACTTCCGAGTACAAGAAAATGAAGCCGTCTGGACCCAAATGCTCGGGTTGTTTCATCAATGCCACCAACTTATCAATCATGATGGTGGCCAAACCCCTTCCTCTGTTCTCTGGATACGAGAAAACTCCACCAATACAGCCACAGAGCACGTCTTCCCGCGTGACATGTTTTTCTCCGGACAACCTGTACTTGTATGATGACCTGATCATAATTTCACATGAGCAGAGAGGCAGGGACGGATGGTCAACGGAACTTAAAGTGAGAATCATAAGCTTATTTTTTCCGGCAGTGGCCATTTTGGAAAGAGCCAAGACCCGTTCTCGCGTGATGTAATCCTCAGGCGAGAGGAGGTTCTGCCATGTGTCAGCATTTCTGCTACGGGTGTAGTCTTGAGTGTGGAGATCGTCCACCACGTTCAAGATAAAGTGGTCAGGTGACTCAAGCTTCTTGGCGGACTTTTCAGGCATTGTTGCGAGGAACAAAATTAAAGATACAGCTAGGGAACACGTGTTCTTGTATAAGGGCTTAGGAAGGATGCAATTGATCAATGCACTTTCAAAAACAGTCAATATTGCCGG
Source organism: [Candida] ipomoeae (assembly GCA_002370145.1). Taxonomy (NCBI): domain Eukaryota; kingdom Fungi; phylum Ascomycota; class Pichiomycetes; order Serinales; family Metschnikowiaceae; genus Metschnikowia; species [Candida] ipomoeae. The sequence goes on along the minus strand of NKZK01000433.1, from coordinate 495,740 downwards.
GGTGTTCTAGGCATTTATAGCCCAGAAAGAAGAATTGCGAGACGCACGTTAAATCAGGTCCCAAATAGGAAGTTGGCGCCGATTACGAACGTTGCTGCACTTCGCGCATCCCAGACCTCCCCACTATACAGGTCCGAGACGTCAATATAAATTTAGCCCCGCCAATAAGATAGGGTTGCAAGTCGCTTACCTCTCCACTTCTCATTCCCGGCTCAGCTTGTTTAGGCTGTGTTTTGTATTTTTTTTTATTTTTTTGGAGATTGTCATTCTCTCATAGTCTGCTGCTCATAATCGCTGATTATTCTATTTAGGTCAGTCTCAAGGCACATCCATTTTTACAGCCCAGTGTTGAGAGCTACTACGCTGCGGATATACCGGAAGCAATAGAGTCACCACAGCAAACTTCACAGAGGGCAATTGACCTGAACAACTTTTTTGTTATCACTGAATTCTACCACTTTCTTCTTCTCAAACAAATTTAAGCTTTTTTTTCTTGTTTGTATTCTTGTTTGTGTACGATATGTTTAAAGCTACACTGAGATTAGCAACCCGGTGGGCCAGGCCCCGCTCCATTGTTCGGGTGGTTTCTCGCGGGTACTCCAGCACTACTCCCCAAAAAACGCTGGCCTACAAAAAATGGGCATTTGCTTTGGGAGTCGCGGGATTGGTGGGTTCCACTGCTGCCCTGCATCTTTTCGCGAATCAGATCTGCTTGGAGACGGAGAAAAAGGGTCAGACCGTGGAGGAGGTGCAAAAACACACTTCCAAGGAAGATGGTGTGTGGGTGGTGATCAATGGCAAAGTCTACGATTTGACCGACTTTATCTCCAGGCACCCGGGTGGAGAGTCCATCATCCTCAAGTATGCTGGAAAGAATGCCCTGGCCATTTTTAATAAGTATCATGCTCTGAATTTCGTGGATAAGTACCTTGATCCGTCTAAATGTCTCGGGCCTTTGATTGGAGAGCTCGAAGAAGCTGCAGATATTACGCAAACAAATGAGGAGGATAAGGAGGTGTGGCGCCAGAACATTCCATCTCTCGATGAGATTTTTACCGTGACTGATTTCGAGTATATTGCTAAGAAGACCCTTCTGGCTCCTGCGTGGTATTACTACTCGTCTGGTTCGGAAGACGAGGTCACGTTGCGGGAAAACCACAATGCGTTCCTGCGTATTTTCTTTAAGCCTAGGGTCTTGGTGGATGTGAATAGCGTGGACACTCTGACTGAAATGTTGGGAACGCCCACCAGCGTGCCATTCTACTGTTCTGCGGCTGCACAGGCCAAATTGGGCCACCCTGACGGAGAGCTTTCCATTGCTCGTGGATGTGGAAAGGAAGATGTGATCCAGATGATTTCACAATATGCTTCGTTTCCCACGGAAGACATTGTGGCTGCGGCTGCAAAACACCAGACTCAATGGTACAAGCTTTACTTCTTGTCGAGAGAAGATGCTCTGGCTATAGTGAAGAATGTGGACCGCTTAGGACTCAAGTCGATCTTCGTGACTGTGGATACTCCCGAATTGGGCCGTCGTGAGAAAGACATGAAGGCCCGTTTGTTAACAGAAAAGCGCATGAACTCTACAGAGGAAGCAGCAGAGTCAAAGGATGAAACTCTCCCGGACAATAAGGAGACCAGCGACTCCTCTGCTTCATCTCATGGTGAAACAAAGAATGACCATGATGATTTGAAGTCCAACGTCGTCTATGGACGTAATATGGCTTCCACATGGGACGACATCAAGGCCATTCAATCGTGGACAGAACTCCCCGTGGCCGTGAAAGGAGTGCAGAGTGTTGAGGATATCGTACTTGCGGCCGAAAAGGGCATCAAGGCCGTGGTATTGTCGAACCATGGAGGCCGGCAATTGGACTACTCGCGGGCCCCAATAGAAGTGCTCGCGGATGCCTACCCTGTTTTGAAAGAAAAGGGCCTTGACGACAAAATCGAAATCTACATCGATGGAGGTGTACGTCGTGGTGGAGATATCCTCAAGTGCTTAGCTTTGGGTGCTCGTGGTGTTGGTTTGGGCAGAGTGTTCTTATATGCCAATGCCTGCTACGGCGAAGCTGGTGTGCGCAAGGCCATCGACCTCTTGCGGGAGGAGATCAGAATCGACATGCGGTTGATTGGAGTATCCAAGCTCTCAGAATTGAGTCCAGACCATTTGGACTTACACAACCTCCACTCCAGAGCTGCTCCTAGAGACAATTTGTACTATGGAAATTACGAGCCCTTGTCTCCACCATTGTTTGGTCACGAACAAGACTAGACAAAATGGCAAGCCGACAAAATGGCAAGATTGACAACGACAAGATTGACAGATTGTCAAAACAACAAGGTCGACAATGTCGAACACATAAGACAAAGGTTCTACAAGATTAGACCTAAAATAGAAGAGTCTTAAATAGACTCTACAATAGAATATATAAGATACAGTACAACAATTCTAGCAATACAAGTACAATAAACATACACTACACTGTTAAGCAACAACCAAGCTTAGAACCTGACACGCAAATTATTAATATCCAGGCAAGGGAGCTCATTCACCCATCCACCACGCATTATCCCGAGTCGTTGATATACTCCATGAGCTCGTTCAAGATCGACTCCAACGAAGAGTAGAACGTGCAGTAGTCATTGACATCCACAAAGTTGTTTCTCAAGTCATAAGATATCTTCTCCTTCAACTGCAAAAGTTCGATCTTGGTATCTTCTGTATTTTTATCGCTACTGCTCAACTTATCGACTTGTTCATCTGGACCCAAGTTGATTAGGGCGTCGTGTTGCAGTTTAGCGTGCCACCTGTGTGAAGACAAACCATCGTTCCCTAGGATTGCACCCATATTGACACCGTTGCGGATGAAAGCAGGCTGGGGCACATCCATGATGCTGAACAACTCGCTCATGTTCATGAAACCAGTGACTTGGTGGTCCATGAACTCGATGGCCAACTCATTAGTAAAGTTAATGCGCTTGAGCACATCGTACTTCTTCAAGATGTACTCCCACGTCAAGTTGGTCAAGCTGAGCATTCGCTTGTACTTCTCGTTCTTGAAGTACTTGCGGTTGAAGATGAACAACACCTTGCTGATCAACTGCACGTAGATCTTGAGCTCGTTGACCCCGATAAAGTTGTACTTGAACTTCACACATATGATCACCAACAAGAGGATGATGGAGTCCAACGGGATGGTTCTCTTGATGTACCAGTTGAATTTGCCAAATTTGATGAAGTCGTTGTACTTGAGGAAATCATTGAGATTGTGCAAGATCGACGGGATCAAGTTGTTCTGGAGGTTCTCATAGGAAAAGGGCTCTTTGGGGTTGAACCGGAGCTGCGAGATGGACGAGTTGTCGAAATTCTTGATGATGTTGGTCTCCTGCATTTTGCCATACGTGTCTTCAAACTCACTCAATGCTAGGCTCTTGCACTTTCGTGTGTCCATAGTAAGTTCATAGCTCTCGCTTACGCTGCAGTTGGATTTCATTGTAGTCTTGCAGTCGGCAACCAAGATCTTTTTATGGAGCAACATCAAGGCCCGGTCCACAAAGCTCCATGATTGGTTTTTGACGAAATGGAAGATGTTCATTTCCTGCACGGTGGTGGGGGGATTGGTCAGATAATGGGTAGTCATGCGAGTGATGGCTTCATGGACAAAATGGAACAACTTGACAATCTCGTCTTTGATCTCGTTAGCCTCATCTTCAGTGATATCTAGCGACAATCCATTGTGGAGTTGGTAGACAATCTTGCTCACTATGCGATCATAGTGGAACTTTATGGACATCACCAAAACTGACACATTAAGCCTTTTCTCCACTAAATCTCCATTGGCATTGAACACTGGGTCATGGTCATCCGGAATCAACACATTGAAGTCATCAGCCCTGCATACAGGCGGAAGGCAGAAGTTGTGGCTACTTAGCGTATCCAAGCCGAAAATCACCCACCAGAGCATTCGGCGGAACTTGATGACTTTCCAGTCAGTGATACGGAGCGTGATCAAAGGATCTTTGTGTAGATGCAAGAACTTGGCATAACGAATGATCTGCGACATTTCCATGGTGGAAGGGTTGGGCGATGTGGACTGGATGATCACGTTTCCCAAAAGTATGGGGATGGTCTTGAACCCATGTGGATAGTTGTAATGCTGGCAGATTTTGTTGAATGCTTTGAGGTATGTGTCAATGTCCTGGTTCAAAAGAAGATTGTCGTACTCCTCGAACTCGGAGATGGTAGCTGCGTAAAGAACGGGGAAGTAGAGCGTGTAGAACTGCAAGAAATCAAAATGGTCTTCCGAGGACTTGGAGTCAGCAAACGAATTTGTTCGTGAGTCCGAGTACGGGTCAAATTTCGTCCAGTACTTGTCGTGTTCCAAAATGAACTCCTCGATATTCACAAGAATCGGTAGGAGAATGTGCACTGACGACATGTAGCGGTCAATCAACTCGTAGGAACGTTTTTTGGACGTGGGGAGATATCGGAGCAAGTCCAGAAGGAGATTGACGTTGTCGTAGTTGATATTTGTACCGTATAGGTAGTTGATGGTGGTTGCCGGATTAGAAGCGTACGGGTTGAGTGAGTTACTCAAAGAGGCGTTACCAGACGCTTTCGAGTATGCACTGTTGTTGTTGTTGTTGAGCAGTCCTGAAGAAGGTCCGTCGACAAAGTTGGTGGTGACCATTTGCGTGGTTTCGGGCATGTTTTCGGTCTTGAAGCCTCTGTTGGTGCCATTGAAGCCATTGCGCTCAGTATATATGGCATCGTCAGTCTTTGCTTCTCCTCCAGTTTTGCCCTGTTTTTCAGCATGTACTTTCTGGGACTCCTGGATCAAATCATCCTCATTGGGCGAGATGAAAGAGAAAGAACTCATGTTGAATGCAAAATGATCCTCCGAGCTTGGGTATGCAGCCTGCTTGGGTGCATAGTTGGTGTTGAAGAATTTGTTGGTGATGTTGTTGCTCCCCGAATTCATGACTGGTGCCTGAAGCATACTGGACGGAGTCAGATCGGGGGAGAATGAAGTCACGTTTTGAAGGTGGAGGTTTGCAGCCCTGAGGTTGGGTGAGCTGATGTTACAGACAAAAGCAGACGCATAGTTCTGGAGGTTGACCACCGAATCGGTTGTGGGCATCTTTTGGTCGTTTGAAAGATATGGGTTTTTCACCGCATCGTTGATGGACTCGATCTTGCACCTGTTGCCCAAAAAGTGGTCTTTGGAGTCGTCAGGTTCCACTTTATTGGGCAGACTGGAGCCATTGGACGTCAAGCTGGAGTAATCCGAATCCCGTACCCGTACGCTTTCCGGAAGCTCACTGGCAGCCGACTCCGAGTCCAAGTAGGTTTCCGAGCGGTCACTATTGACAGAGAGACTGCTTCTCCTGCGGCCAGTGGTGGACTTCTTGGAGCCTCCACGACTAACACGTTCATTCACAAAATACTTGCACTCCATGTTGTTGCTGCGGCAATTCTTACAGATGGGGTTTTCCCGGGAACACTTGATCTTCTTGGAGTGGCAGTACACACAACTAAAGATTTTACGCTGGCGAGTCTTCTGGAGCTTGAGCACGTTTCCATCCGCAAGCACCGTCACGGCATCGGCACGTTTCCTGGGCTTGTTATCTTCCAGGTGGTCGTTTTCAGGGCCCGAGGCGTCCATTTTGGAAAACGTCCGGATTTGTCTTGTGCTGACCTCCATTGAGTCCGTAAAGCCGCTTGTTTGAAAGTAACCGTCGCAAGGAAATGGGAAAGAGTTGCAAATGAGCAGGGGTTGCAAAAGGGAAGGGGTAGAACGCAAAAGAAGAGATCTAGGCCTTTTTTTGGCTTAAGTGGTTGATATCTTCTCCGTGGTAGAGGAGGGTGATGCTTGTGGACCAGGAAAAAATGGTGTGCGGAGATAAGTGCCTTTAGCCAAAAATGGTGGGGTTTGGGGTACGCGGCCGCGCCTATACACAATGGAGCGGCGTCACGGAGTTGGAATGGTTCTGACCTAAAAGGTCTGCCACGGGCCCCAGAGTTATGCCTGGTCTCTTTGTGTGCTTTGCGTGTGGCGCCCAATGGGTGCTTTTTTTAGGGGGTGGTTATACGCACCTTTATCGCTTCATAGCTTATCTAGGGGGCGGAGCCCTAAGAACAATGGAGGAGATTAAAGAAGCAGTATATCTTCTCGAGGATGCTTCCCGAGACAGGATATAGGTTCCTCACAAAGGCAAAAAAGGTTAGGGACTAAAAAAACTTAAGTTGACGATAAAAAAAGAAAAAAAGACTCACCTACTCAAATAACATTAGGCCAAGTTTAGGGGTCATAGGAAAAGGAGAGGCCGGTTTGGTTTTAGCGTGCATGTTTTGACATGTTGCACTCCTGGCTAATCTAAGCAAAAAAAAACAAAACGCTGAGGGATTCGGCTAAAGATGCCTGCGTCCGCGCACCCGAGACTTAGTCGAGTGTCAGTTTTGTCGCGAGACGGCAGAAAAACCCGGTTTTTTCTGGGTGTGGATAAATGGGCCTGGGCTTAACTCCGACACCCTACAAGTTCGAAATCTGGGGTGCGCGCTGCCTGGGCTCGGCATGCCTTCTCCATTGTTTGTATGGTAATGACTGATATGGCTATGCACTCCAAGAAGCTCCGATCCCGGCCGTGTTGACCCTCGCTTTATTTGCTGGGATGCACCTGTGCAAACGCCGCGTCACGTGACCCCCGTATGGCCTATCGGCGTTACGCACCTATTATTCTCTCAATTAACGTTGGCATCTTGTGCCGTGACATGCTAATTGTTCCAGAACCATTATTATCTGCATTGTTTCGACGTATCGGTATCTGGTGCTTAATGCCTGTATCTCTGTAATCGTGACCCTCGACTTGCCGTACCCTAGTATTGTCTTGGTGTGTCCTTGGTCTGCCGTCTCTGTCTCTGTCTCTTCTCTATCTGTCTCTGTCTAGTCAGTCTAGTCAGTCTAGTCAGTCTCTTCAGACTCCTCAGTCTAATCAGTCTTTTCCGTCTAGTCAATCTAGCCAATCTGGTTTGTCTTGCCCAATCGGGTGTAGTCATGTGAAAAGGACATTACTCATTGTTACTACGCGCAGTATTATCAGTGTATATTAGGAATTAGTGTGCTATGTTAGACTTCAATAGGGTGCTCGTTCTGGCCAGCTGGCTTCTCTGGCGTCAAGACTCCGTCAGTGTGTCTGTCGGAAGAAGAGGTTTGAGAGGTGACATCCTCCTTAACGTCGAAGCCCTCCTTCTCAAAGTCTCCATCGTAGAGTCCCAATTGGTTACCGTGCTCCTCAATTTGCTTGAGGGACAACTTGGGCAAGGTAGCAGCCACTCTCCATGGTTGACGCTTCTCCACGTGGGCCTTGGCGAAGATGATGTCGATCTCCTCCAACGTTCTACCGGCAGTCTCTGGGTAGAAGAAGAAGATGACGGGAACGAAGATGAAGTTCATCACGGCGAAGAACAAGTATGCACCCCAGGCAGAGGTGTTCATGAAGATTGGCGTGAACATAACAACACCGAAGTTGGTGATCCAGTTGGTACAGGTGGAGATGGCAGTAGCAACGGTTCTGGTTCTCATAGGGTTGATCTCTGGAGGGTAGATCCATGGCAATGGCAAGATGGTGAAACCGAAGAAGGTGATGAACAAGAAGATACCCACAGCAGCACCCTTAGCGTTGTTGGTGGTTGGGTGGACCAAGCAGGCGAACGAGATCAAGAAGGAAACACCTTGTCCGGTGGCTCCAAGCAAGAACAAGTTTCTTCTTCCAAAAGTGTCGATCAAGAAGAAAGATGGGATGGTGGAAAGGGCATAGATGGTAGCAAACACACCTCCGAGAATCAAAGACAATCTTCTCTTACCGTGGAAAATGGTGGTCTCGAACAACACAGTGGAGTAGTAGATGGCAGCGTTACATCCAGTGAATTGCTGGAAGAATTGCGTGGAGGCACCGATGGTCATTCTTTGGAAGTGTTGAGTCTTACCACCAGAAAGCAAGTCCTTGAAACCAACTTGGGATCTGGCAAATCTGGTAACAGCTTCTTGAACAACCGTAAGTTCAGCGTACACCTCGTCGTGCTCAGCAGGCAAACCCTTCAATTTGGAGAGCACGTAAACGGCCTCCTCCTTTCTGTCCTTGGAAATCAACCATCTTGGAGATTCTGGCAAGTTGAAAATACCTCCAAACAAAATGAGGGCAAAGAAAATCTGGAAAGCAACTGGGAATCTCCACTGGACAGACGAGTCAACATAAGAAAGTCCAAAGTCCAACCAGTAGGCAATGAAAGTACCAATGGCCACCACGGAACCCTCCAAGTTGACCAATCTACCTCTGTTCTCAGCTCTAGACATCTCAGATTGCCACACAGGAATGGTGGCAGTGTTCATACCATTACCAATACCGGTAATGACTCTTCCAACGACGAATTGTCCCAAACCCCAGTGTTCTCTGTAGGCCGTGACGGAAATAACGGTACCCAAGATAATGATAAGCGAACCGGCGAAGATCAAAGGCTTTCTACCGGTCTTCTCACCCCTAAAAAGAGCAAACAAGGCACCAAAGAAACATCCCAACTCGTAACAGGCAGTCACAGCACCCTGGACCACGGTCACGTGATGCTTGTTACCTCTGGATTCGTCAGTAGGAGGAAACTCCTCGTTGAATTGAGTACCGGTGATGATACCGGCCATCAAACCTTGGTCATAACCGAAGAGAGAGAAACCAGTCACAGCAATGATGGTGACGGCAGCTCTCAACTTTCTTCCTTCGAGGCCGAAAGTGGCAGTTCTATCAATCAAACCCATCTTTGGAATAACTGATAGGATGTATTAAAAAAAGGGAAGGAATGTATAGGGTAAGGAGGGCGCAAAATATGGGCCACGGTCCATTTATATATGTATATAAGCATCCACGGGATTTTTTGCATTTTTTTTTAATTTTGCTCCAATTTTAGATGCATCATTATGTAATTCTGCAGCTCATGCAGCTGTCTGCTTGTGATTTCATTCCTCGTCACATCCTGCAGAAAGCCGCGCAAACTGGTAGCTACACCATTAAGGCCGCACTTCATGCCGCATGTAAAGGTGATGAGCTCTGACCGTTGGGGTGGATACTTGCACAGTGTGGGGATCTGGACCGGGGAAAAATCTGAATAATCACTGGTACATCAGGATAAGGGCCACGTGTTCTCGAGCCCCTCCTGCAACTGTCCCTTTTTGTGTTGTACTCCACCTTTTTTTGGTGAGGTCACCTTTGCATCAGTACTTAAGGACAAGGTTGCTGTCATGCCAAAAAAAAACGATACCAGAGCGGCTTGTGGTGCGGTGTATAAGCGGAAAGAGCCAGCCGCACTACAGAAAATTTTATGCTACTGCGTGCAGGCGCCCGCGCTGCAAGTCTGGTTCTATTTCCTATTCAGACTCAAAGACAAACTCGTATCGCTTATACTGTCTGGTGTAGACAATGGGGGAAGCGAAGGAATTAGGTTCGAGATCACAGGTGACGTGCAGGGTGCAGGAAGAGACACCTTCTATAGTCCTCGGGCCAAACCCCCCCATTTTGCCCCCTTCTTCCCATTTTGCCCCTCGGCCAAACCTGGGGCCGGTGTATGGATTTCTTTTCCTCGGGCTCTCTCTCCGGTATCTTGCGTATAAGCCAAGTCTACAACCCGCGCGTCGACCCTCGCTCATGACACATCCTTCCTTTAGGCAACCGGCCGCCTGCAGGACAGGGTGTTGCATTGCAAACAATCGAAAAGGAAGATTTCAATGGCAGGAACGGAATTTGGGGGCTGAGCCCCTTATGTTTCGTCCACATTCTAAGCGAGGTCTCGTCTAGTGTCTAAAGCAGTTTGGCGCCAGGCATTCTGAAACATTCTAGACCGACCTGCAGATACGGCACGAAATGCAACTGGCGTATGTGCAGGCCGCGACGTTTTAGATGAGGATATCGCCTTGCTCCAATGGTACATCAGTACATCCGCACCAAAAAAAAAATTCAACCTTTACCAGAATACACACCAAGGAGGATTAGGTTAATAGAATATTAGGGTAAGGTGCTCTAGAGTGCATACAAAAGTAGGGTAGAATGAACGTATTTGTACAGGTTCACATTTTCAGTTCCATGGTCTTTAGTTCCTTGGACGTGTACCTTCATTCTTCACAGCCTCATGGCAAAGTGTTATTTCTCCACATTTTCAGCCTGTGGGCCAATCGATCCCACACCTATAGACACATCTAATTTTTAGGTGATACATCATCCCGGCGGTCTGGATTTGAAACACATGCTTGTATGAACATCCAGTCTAATTTTTTTTAGTTTTTTTCGTTTTTTAGTTTTTTTTAGTTTTTTTGTTTTTTTGTTTTTTCCGTTTTTTAGTTATTTTAATTTTCTTCGTTTTTTTTTTGTTTTTTCATTCAACTATTCAGGCGGGACGGTAAACATCCCTTTTATATTCACACAGTCTTGGTTAGTATACGAAGATTCACAAACACAAACACAAAAGCACAATAATGTTTCAGATGTGTCGCCTATTGGAATTTCGAAAATGGTCCGAAAAAGTCCAAAAGGTTCGGAATGTGTCTTCTTCTGGAATCTCATAAAAGTCCGTGCTCCAGCAAGCGCACAGGCTCGACCAAAAACAGACCTCTACTTTCGCCGTACGGACGCTAGGCCGCTTTCGGTTACCTGCCATACTGCACCTTCATCTGCAGCACACTTTCAAACACACTCTAGACGGCCCTTACGAGGCCACGGCGTGGAGACCATGCACATCCTCAAACATGCCTATGATGCACAAGTAATGACCAACAACCCCTAGCACCACAAATACGTGCCAAATATTATGGCTCAGGAGAATGTAGTCGACCCACCAGAGCGAGAAAAAATCCTTGTGGTACGGAGTGCGCGTGGGGCTCTCCGGGAAATGCTTACGCAAGATGGCGTCATCCAAAAAGTGTTCGGCATCTTTTTGGCATGTGGGATCGCGCTTGTCTACAAAATGCACAGAGCCCTGGGCCTCCGTAGGTTCCGGGGTGGTGCATGAAGTCTCCACAGATTGGGAGCACGGTTCCTGGAGCTGGTGGCGTAATGTGTTTAGCTCCTCTTCCCCACTATTTTCAACGTGGCCCAATAGGATCTCCAGCGCACTGTGCGTATGGCTGCATGCATCATCCTCGTTTATAAGAATGTCGTATCTCCACCGCTCCGGGATAAGGCCTCCGTAGAACACCACTCCAAGCCAGTACCACACGAACGATTTGTAGATGAGTGGCAGGTAGAAGTAGAAGGAGGTGGTGAAACATTCGTAGTACCATTTGCAAAGGAACGTGATGGAGCCCAAGAACGCCAAGGTGATGTAGAACCCAATGCGCAACGGGCGATATTCAGGCTTATCAAAAGCCGGCGACCAATTAAAGAAGAAGCCTCCCATGCCGCAGAGCAGCAGGAACACCATGAAAAAGGCGAGCAATTTGGGGTAATGGTATAACGAACAGTACTCGGCGGAAATCACCAGGCACGTGATGAGCACCGTGATCCCCGTGTAGTCCACACAAGCAAAGCGATTGCGGACCTTGAGCTGCGCAAAGCATGAGTACGTATGCCACAACACCGAGCTGACCAAACACTCCAACGCAGCTAAAATAAATGTGTACATGACCAAGTTATCAGCCAAGGTATTCAGACGGAATGCTGCAGTAGTGGAGAAATGCACTACCCCTAAATACACCATGACAAGTGCACCGATGAAATGGGTCCATATGTTGCCCGTTTCATTGTGGTTGAAATGGAACATGGACTTGAGCATTTCACGGTGGTGGAGGTTGAACCGGTACCCGTGGATGATGTACCTGTTCTCGCGCCATCCCAACGGTATCTGGTAATAATGTAGGTACTTTTCCTGCGCGGCCTTGAGGGCCTTGTTGAAGTTGTAGAATTTGAGGTGGTTGAACCGGGCATCGGCATCATAATCAAATGTGGCCTGGGGCGTTTTGGACCGGATCAATGCATCTATATGTGCAAGCTTTTGCTCGAAATAGTTGAGGTTGGTGATGATTTTGTTGGTCAAGAGCTCTCGGTTGCTTTCGATGTTTTTGAACGAAAACTCCAATGCGTCCTGGCCGTCCTGGTTAAAGAGGTCGTTGTACTTGTCGTCTAAGGTCTTGTACAAGTACTCTAGGTTCAATACAGAGGTCTTGAGCACCTGGTCCTTGACTGTACTTAGTTGCTCATACACCTTATTGAGGTTATAGATGGAGAACGACTTCAACGACGATAAGGAAGCCGAGCTGGAGCGCCGGAAATGAGATGTGGCCAGCGAAAGCGAGCTGCTGGATCCACTGGGATGCAACACTTCGGGCGGCTTTTTCCCGTCGTCTGAAGGATCAAAAGCTATCTGGTCTGCTCCGCCGATTTTGAAGTATTGGTCGAAACTATCGAGCCTTTGTTCAATGGACGACAAGAAAAGATCGAGCTTCTCAATGAGGATCTCCTCTGCCGACTGGCCCTTTTTCGATTGCAGATCGGGTCCTGCTTCATGCTTGTGCTCATGGAACCGGTTCCGGAGCTGGGTGTCTGTCGCTGACATGACTATAGAAAGGTACTCTAGAGGATGGTAAGTACCAGGGCAAGAACACTAAGGAGTGGAATGCAGTGCAGTGACAAAGCAGCGGCTAAAAGGCGGCAATGACAAAGCAGCAAGAATCAAGCAGCAATAGCGAGAACGGCTGAACAAATGGAGTAATTGTTCTGCTATATATATATAGATCGCTGCGCACATGGGACCTGAAAAAGAAACACACCGGAAATAGGGGTGCTTGTGTGCAGGCGCACCGCCTGACCGGTAATTAATTTCTTATTTCAAAAGAAAAAACGGAGGTGGCTGTTGTGAAAGGGTTTCTTAAACTTTTTTTTTTTGGAAAAAAGCTGAAAGACCTTTGAGGCGTGCTATGATTGGAAGTCACATGACTTGCTTTCAACGGGCCCACTGCGCTTATCGCAATTGGTTCACCAAAACATCGGTCCATTCGTCGGCCACCGTTATATACCGGATTTTGCAACTCGGCCAACGCTACATCTTCCGGCAATGCTGCAAGGTTAATACGTATAGGTCATTCTTTATGATGCAGGATGGTTATGATACTTTGTGTTTCACATTCCACACCAATTTCTCCAGTTGTCACCAAGTACTCCATCAACGCTACTAATAGAAGACTCGCACCAATATCTTCCACTCCACTAGAAGGGCCACTCCACTATAAGTACTGATCCCGGCCATCCTTCTATAATTTTTGATTAAAAAAGTTTAGTCTTTGAACATTCAATCATGTGATATGTGTAGGTAGCCCCATAGTCTCTACACATAGTACTGTAGCACTCTGGTAGTATTGGTACGTAGGATATAGTAGATAGCATCTAGTACATAGTATCTAGTACATAGTATCTAGTACATAGTATCTAGTACATAGTATCTAGTACATGACTTCTATGAATACCTAGTGTCTATTAAACAACTAGGTACCTAGTACATTAGGGACTAGTCCTATATATTACCTACGACAGTACCTACAGTACCTTAGTACACATCAGCACCTATATTGAAATTCAACTACTGATACGTATTAGTTCTACAAGCACCACTAACACTACTTTAAATACTAACAATACTCTGAACCACTTCAAAGAGTGTATCCCTGTACTGTCATCTATAATCTACTACACTGGCCTTTATATTCTTGGTGCTGACCTTCGCTATAGCCACTACTCTAATACTCTAATACTTTAATACCCTCTGCTCTTCATGCTTATCCTCTAACCATCTATAGTACTCTATGTTTTCTGGAAACCCCGTTATCACAAATTACGTATAGTTCATAGCACTCTATTTGGTACTGTTTCTATAGTACTGTATCCATAGTACTGTTTCTATAGTACATGGTATTCCCCAAAAAAAGACAATATCATCAATCATGATCTACTCTTCAGCTGTATTCTATATTATAGAGAGAATTACCACCGAAGCTTCTAAGTTGGTCGTATACAACAAGAAGACCATCTCTGCTAGAGAGTAAAGCTGCAGTTACATTAACACCTGTAGATTAAGCTAAGCACTCGGTGTCTTTGAAGGTGATACTACTACTACCACTAGTACTAGTACTAGTATTACTACTATGACGACTGCAACTATAACGCTACTACTACTATAATGCTATAACTGTTAGATTCCGGTTACGTCAGGTACTCGGTTTACTATGTTCATTCGCCGATGATTCCTCCGAGGGAGGAATCTGAGGTACTTAAATACTTTTAGAGGAGAGGGTGTGCGACTTAGCATGAGAAAAATAGCGATGAACGCCGTCCCAACATCGTGCGATGTTGGGCCGCAGCGTCTTGAAGTGGCCATTGTTAGGATTAGACAGTGTAGGCTCAAAATACCTCAATAGGTAGGGCACTACCTATGGTGGATCTAACAACTACTACTACCACTACTATACTAGTACTATCCTAGTACTATACTAGTTCTCTATTCAGGTACTACTACTACTACTACTACTACCAACGTACTTTATTTATTCGACACACTCATATTACCTACTGGCAGTGTGATGTATATGTGATTTACTTTATTAGTAACGGATTTATTTAGGCTTCAGACACTACTAGTATGTACTAACTGGTGATTATATTGCTATATCTTTCGTTTCCAAATGTAATACACTAAGCATATGTTCTGTAGTACACTAAACATTGTTCTGTAGTACCTATAAATTCTACTGTATATTCCGTGTAGCCTTTTGATTCATGATAGTACTCCTGTGTGGTGCTTCACCTATAGTGTATAGCACTTCCAGTAGATTCTATACATAGTACTCTATCTCCATTTTTTATATCCTATGTCTATGTATTCTATGTCTATGCCTATGTATTATGTGGTAATTCGCGTATAGTATTTTATAGATGTTATACTCGGATCCTATGGCTCTGTAGTGCTTTTATGCTATGTATTATATCCTCTGTAGTACTCTCTATTGTATGTATCTAGTATTCTGCCTCTCATCTCTCTCAACTTGTAATGAGCCCATTTCTCTATAATTGAAGCCGTGTTTGCATGAAGCATTATGGTCTTCCTCTGAACATTTCCCATTAATTTTTGTGGTGGACTTTTCGGTCGTATTGGTCGAACTCGTAGTAGCACTTTCTCAAAGGCTTGGAGAACGAGATTTGACCCACCAAGTTGTTGTAGATCTCCTGCGTGTTAGGGTCTTCGAATGCCGTCCGGTTATCCTTACCCCCGGCATCAAATAAGATATCTTTTTCGTGGAGATGCCACTCGGTGAACGTGCTGGTCTGGTAGTACTCGGCCAAGATCTCGTCGTCCTCCAATAACTTGAGCATCTTGTCGTCACTCATCTTCTTGACCTGCTCCACCATTTTGTCCACATCCAAGTCACCATTTTCTTTTTTGATCTCGCTGTCTTCAAAGAGACCCGTCAATTTCTGATGCATGACCCAGAGCTGTAACTTGGGCAAGAAGTACCAGCCCTGGAACTCGTAATTATCTAGGCCTTTGGAGTACTCCCATCTGAGTCTCTCCTCAATCTGGCTAGGCACGTAAAGAGGAACTCCACTCATCATGGAGTAACGTAACGGCAGGAGTTGTGGAAGCGTGTAGAAGTGTTTTCTGCGGTCGTTGTAAACTTCTGCATTAGCATCTCCATCTTCCTTGTGCACAATAGGGTTATCCTTGTACATCTGGGGCAAGTTGAAGTCCAGCTTGGAGAGACCGGTGATATCAATGTAGATCCCCGAGTCCACATCCACAAACCGTGCGTCAATGTGGTTTCCCGTGGTGGACTCACCTCTGTTATGAATATAAGTACCCACATCAATCAAGAACTTACCATATCCCTCGGCTGGGTTCTCCACCACAAGAGTCTGGTTGTAGTCACGAGACAACCGAGCCAACTCCAGAATGGGCATCTGGATATCAATGTCCACGTCGTATGGGAACATGAGCCCATCCCAGTACCACGCCAAAAGTGGCCCGTGCATGATCCACGACACAATACCCTTTTGCTCGGCGAAAATGTTCCAGTTTCTCAAGAGACGCTCCAAGATGATGTTTGTGCGGGCCACACGCTCATCCTTGGTCCAACCGTCCTTTTCGTAGAACAAAGCATCGCTGAAAAAGCGCCAGTCGTAGTGCCAGCCCCAGTCGTTCATGACGTTTCTTCTCTCACGGATATCCAAAAGTGCCATTTTGAAGTACGTGGGCTCGTTTTTCCCGTCATATTTGGAGCATTCCTTCAAGCCGGCCAAGTAATTTTCCTCGAAAATGGTACGGTTTTCCTTGGCCTCGAATTCCTTGATCTGTTCCTGGATTTTCTTCTGGGGGTATTCGAAATGCTCTTTTTTAAGCTCGATGTCTTTGTTGGAACCTGCAGGGCCTTTGACGGTTTTATGCATACCCATGATATCTTCCTGGGATTGAATGAAGCGAGGCTTGATGTTCTGCTTCAACTTCTTGTACACGTCCAAGTGGTTGATGGTTATGACGTCGCTATTTGTTTTGTCTGCATTTTGGTTGATGAAGTTTTCGGTGATTTTGTTGTACATTAATCTCTGCTCAGAGTTCCGAGTCTGGTCGACCATGAACTCATAAGTTCCACCCACGGAGTCGTCGTTGAGCATAATCACCTTGTATGGCTTAGGAAGGTTTGTCATGATGTACGAACGAGCCATGAACACACGAATAGCGTTGAACGAGGGGTTTTCGTGTTTGCAGTGGTTGTGGATGATGGCTTCAGGTAACTGGTCGTGATTGCGGAAACCAGCAATCTCCAACTCCTCATCCGATAAGTCTTTTTTGTTGGAACAAAAAGGTTTGGGGTCAGGATTGCCCCGGATTCTATTTTTCAACCGCTGGCATGTGGTCCGTTTGGACAGGTCAAGGCCAAACTGCGCATTGACCAGCGTAACATCTATCCAGTCAGCCCAATGGAACGGGAGCTCAGGCAACTCGTCGGAACCTTCGGTTTGGGGTGTTTCTGCAAGCTCGTTCATGTACACCGAGATGGTAAAGCGAGGATCAAAAAAAACAGCACTGCTGCCGTTGGAATTGTTAAATGCATATGCCTTCAGAAGAGGCACCTCACACTGGAGATGCGTCAACTCACTGTTGGTGAGCCAGAAGCGGTCCTTTTCCTGGTTGATTTTGGAAAAAAGCGGCATCACCTTACGGTGGAACTCTGTGGGTGATATGAACCTACCCATGGACTGGTTGATCTCCACCACGCCTCCAATGATCTGGAAGTAGGAGAGAACCAAAAGGTCAATTAGCACTATGGCCAATAACGAGGACAATACCCATTTTTTCGGGATGCGTTTTAGACTCGCTTTGTCAAGCATAAAAAAATGTGTTGATGGAAAAATGACTTAACGAAAGTGGGTTGGAGGAAGGTAGCTTTTTCAGTACCAGATTGCTAAAGTACCAGGGTCCTAAGTGTATGGGGGACGTAAATATATATATGCGAGGATCCGTGTGTTTGTGGAGGAGTCCGTGAAAGAATGAACACAAATACGGCCAAGAAGAAAAGAGGGGTCTGTGTCCGATTTGTTTCGAAATGTCTTGGATGTATCAAGTCAGAAATTGATTGGTGCTCACAACGTAAGCCTTGATTACAAGTCGTGTTCAGAGGTCGTTTTGTATGCACATTCAGGTGCAAGAAAAAATAAAAACCCAGCGTGAGGTTCCTCCGCAGGTTGCTTTTCCACGCCAAAAACAAAAATAAACTGAAGGACGTTTTCAAATTTCACCCTTGTGTTTGTCTTTTCCTCCACTCTAATTTTATTTCACTCTATGTAATTTTAATGCAGCGGCCAACTATTGTGTTGGGAGAAAGAGAAATTAGTGTCTCTGCACCTCAATGCAGGCATGATTCTATCTGCACGTTCCGAACGCAATATATGCGAGTGAAGAACAGCACCTGAAATTCCACCCTCTGACATATTTTGCTGTCGGAGAAATACGAGTCGGCTGGATGAACTACGAAGTCAATTATATAAATAGCAAAGCTAGCCCGGTTTTGTGTGTGCAGGAGCGGGGGGTTGGCGTCGACCCAGGGCATTTGCGCTACCCTCCTACCCCAGGTATCTCCATATTTCTATTCCTCATCGCATTCCTCCGCAACGTTCCCTTACATTCGCGCTCAGTCATTATGGCGACATTTCAAGGCTACCTCCGCACTTGCAGACCAGCGCTAAAATTGCGCGGCTTGACTGTTTTAACTGCAGGACTCTCATGTTGCCTTAGCCAATGTGCCGGTGGTACATGTCAACAAGTACCTAGCATGTACGGAGTCAGAGTACTTCGTACATGTGTTATATGCAGACCAGTGATGCACCGTGTGCAGGTCACTAATGGGTGAAAACTCTTCACCCGCCTCGCACCGTCTAAATTACTTTGGTCTTGTAAGGCACAACTTACATGTCCCTGTATATCAATACATATACTAAAACATAGGTTGAAAGTACAGGATGCCAAGAAAACTTTTACCTTATGCTCGTGTGACGTTAGTAATCGCCACCGGACTCCTTATCTGCAATAGACTCAAGCACTTTTCGGATCTGGGTATGCGTCGGCGCGATTAACTTGTCCACTTCCGAAACTGCCTCCTGCCGCATTGCCTTATCAAGTTCGGCAATTTCTCGGAATATTTGGGCGTTCTTGTGGTCCCCATTGAATGCTCCTACTTCGTTCAAGTTGGACAAATTGAACTCCTCGAAGTCGTCTCCAGAAATACCAAACTCTTGTGGCTGCATGTCAAACACTTGATCGTTGAGCCGGTCCCATTGCTTATTAATGGCCTGCTGATGCGTAGTCACTTTTGTAGGTTTCTTGGCTGAATCTTTCTCCTCTTTCTTGTGCGATGCAGCATTGGCAATGCTGCTCTTTAGTAAAAACCTCTTTTTCAAGATAAACGTGATTCTCGTGTTCAAGTCCTTCACAAATTTCTCCTCGTCAATGGGTTCGCTGGGCTGCATTGTGGAGAAGTCGAGATTGACTTTCTCCGGTGTAGTGAACTTCGTGCGTATAGCCACCAAAAAGCTCTCGATCCATGCAATCAACTTCATAAATAACTGCTGGTCGTCTTTGGTGTACAAGTCATGCAAAAACCTCCACAATGTTTTCTCGTGCTTGTCCAATAAGCTTTTGAACCGGTCGAACATTTCGGGTGTACTTAAAAAGTACATTTCTCCCTCGTCCAATTTCGTGAGCTCCATAAGCAAATCATCAAGGAAGTGCTGCCAGTCCAAAAACACCAAATGCACGTCACACTTCTTCATCACCGACATGAGTGGTTGATAGAAAATTGTAAGGAACTTCTTGATGAGCTGAGTAAGTTCGGGCTCCTTCCAAAGCATCTTCAAGTTCTCCTTGTCCCGTGAACGTACCTCCAACTGAAACAATTGTTCTAAGAGCAAATAAATAGATGCTTTGTCAGTGGGTCCCTTGTCATTCAATTTCATGTATGCTTCATAAGAGGGCAAGATTTGTTCGGTGTAGAATTTAAGGTCGGATTCACTCAATTGGGGAAGCATGAGATCAGAGCTCAAGATGGTGAGCAACAAATTCATATTCTTCATCATGTTCTCTTCCTTCAACTCAGTCTCCAACGTTGGATCAGCTTTCTTAACGAAATAGTTGATGCGTTCAATGAAAACAGCACATTCTGGTTGGCGCATCGACGCATGGCCCAAAATCTTAGCCCGTTCTTTGGAAAAGTCACCTAAATCCTCATCCAACAACATCACAAAGGTCATTGAAAGTAAATTATTGGATTCGTGTTTCTTTTTGCCGAATGAAGGAACATCAAGAAGTAAAAGGTCCACGATTCGAGACATAATCTTCATAGGATTGGTGTACTTCAAGATTCCGTAACACATTCTGTACGGAAACAAACGATGGAATTTGCGGCACTTTTGCAACCACTCGCTTGAGTTGTCCTGGGTCAAGAATATCTGGTATAATGTAGCTGCAACCTCTAATTTGCACCATTCCATGAAAGACACCAAGAGTGGAGAAACTTCATCAAGCAGCTCACTTTTGCTGAATTCTTCGAACACCAGCGAAAGCTTTGTCGGATCAGTGATGAGTTCTTCTTTGAACCGCTCGAAGTTCTTGGACAACTCGAAAACCACACTGGAAATGTGTTCCTGGAATTCCTCTTGAGTCACAAGTCGATTGTGCTCGAGGTCTGCACGTTGCTGGTAATCAACCTTCTGTCCTGGGGACAATTCTTGGAAATTCTTGGAAGGGTCGTTGATAAACGACATGAAAGGCTTGGAGTGTGCGATCTCGGGTTTCGAAAGAAGAGAGTTGATGAAGCCACGAAGTGCCAACCGTAACTTCTCCTTATGGAACTTTGAAGCATTTTCTCTGGTGAATGGTTGCAGAGAATTGGACTCCACAATTGGAGGAGTTTCACTAGCTCCAGAAGCTAATTGGTAATCAATTGTAGAACTGACACCCTTATCGTTTTTGAATTTCAGAGGAAGCTTGCTGATCATCAATCTAGAAAAGGTACTTTTCAAGCTCGTTTCCAAAGCTTTGAACTCGGAATAAGATCTGGATATAAAGTGGGATTCGTATTTGAACGAGTCCCCATCTTTCGAGCGGCGAGTCACCTGAATAACAAAGGTATTGTAGGTTTGTTTTGGTGAAGAAAGGTAGTGGAGCGGGTTGAGGTTCCAGCCATAAGAAACCTCCCGCGACATGATATCCACCGCTATGATGTTGATGTTGTAATTGTTGATGTAGTTCATCAGCGAGTAGTCTTCAAGGCTGGAAGGGCTCTGGAAAGCATCCAAGCCTACTTTCACCAGGGTGGGAGCCTTGGAGATCTTGTCCAATTTGCCTTGGTCCGAAGGCTTAAGGTGATCACTGGTGAGATACTCCAACTCCTTCTTGGAGCTAAGCATGGAGTTGAAGAAAAGGAGCATGAGCCGCAACGACCGCGTGCTGACCTGAGACCTCTTGGTGACGTTCTCCTTGCGCTGGGCCGAGCCCGAGATCCTCTTGTGGTTGAAACTCTCCACGAATGGCTGCACGGTGTCACGCCAGAACTCCACCTGTTTGTTCTTTGGGTTCATGGCCACAAACGGAAAAGTGGCGATAAAATGCTCGAAGAAGTAGCGGAGCAACGGCATACTGTAGGGATTCTCCTTTGTTTGAGGCGGGCGGAAGGGCGGGCCCAAGTACTCCAAGCACCGGGGCTCGGAGAGCACGTGCAACTCCTCAGTAAGGCATGCCTCCAAGAGGAACTTCTTGAGGAAATGCTCCTGAGTAGGCGACAAGTTGTCAAGGAAGCGGAGGTCACTCATAGACTGGGGTAAATGGTGGATGAGGCGCAGATGATGGGTTTGGGAGTGGGAACAAGAATATGCAATTGGGGATGTGAACGCCAAACAATTGGGCCGTCACAAGCGTTGGAAGTGTGAATAGATAATGCACAGGTGCCAGGAAGGGGAAGCCAGAAATTAGCAGTGATGGTGGGTAGACTTTATAGATCTCCAAATGTATAGGCACTCAAGTATTTGTGCGCAACGGGTCCCCAGACGCAGGCCCCGATAGTGTGGAGTCCCAGTTGTTGCGCGTTAGAAAGTACCTTCTGGTACAGAGGAACTGATACATGGTTGGACTTCAATAACTCTATCAAATGAGGGACTTGGGTAATCATATCTGTCATCTGTCTTGTAACTCTATTGCTATGTAAAGTAGCGAGTTCGTGACTTCTGTTTCACAATTGATACCGCTCAGATCTGAGCGGGATCCTCTCTATATATAGTTAGTCCCGGGGACTCCTAAACGATCTCTCTCCTTCATCAGTCTCTCTCACCTACATTGTCTTCTCCAAGACAATGCCCAGAGTTAGACGAGAGCTAGACGAGAACCCATAGAGGCTTGGCTCTACCTTTGTATCTTTTCAACAATACCCATTATTGTTTCATCTGGATGCCTTCTCATGAACATGCAGTACCCGCACATGTGCTGATCTCTCAAGTTCATCAGGCACATGTCGCGTGTTCCAACACCAGTCACAGGAAAGAGCAAAGGGAAAAAGGCAAAGTAAAATGACAAAAAAAGAAAAAAAAAAGGAAAAAAAAAGAAAAAGGAAATATATTAATGATGAATCAAGATACTTTTACTGTGAGGATGCTAATATGATTAATATGGACATAATTGGATGTGTGAAATGTTACCTGGTGGAATATTTATGGTATTCGAATACTGTGCTTAGTCGTAGAGTCAAGCCTGAGAGATAGGCCAGTATGCGCACTAAGCAGAACCAGAACCAAGAACCAGAACCAAACAGAACCACCAAAAAGATCTGGTAATCCTTTACCGTAGTTTATAATCCATTGTCAACTTTGGGTACAAGAGATTGCATGAAAATTATATGACGTATTTGTTGCCGTTGGTAATTAGTAGAGTCATAGAACATGGTCTAGTAACATGGTCTAGTAACATGGTCTAGTAACATGGTCTAGTAAGTGAACGGTGAGCTCACATTGAGAGTCTAATAACACACCAGGAGAGATCACTAAAAATAACCAAAAATCACTAAATAACTAAAAAATGGATAAATAATTATTTGGATCTTACAAACGTACACTTGGTTCTTTTACTGGTTACTCTTTAAATTCATCTAATAATTTTTACTGATCACTCTTTAATGCTTCTAATAATTTTTACTGATTACTCATAATTTTACTGGTTACTCTTTACTGAATTTCTAATTCTCTATGCTGGTCCAACGGGTGAGAATTACTTTTTCCCTCGCACAATCTCGAGCCTCATAATACATAACAGTCACACATCCATATACAATTACCCATAACAATATGAACCCAATGTAAAGTGATATTACCACTACGACCAAAATATATTCCATATACAACTACCCATAACAATATGAACCCAATGTAAAGTGATATTACCACTACGACCAAAATATATTCCATATGTCATCTAGCACATTCGACAAATAAGAATACTAGATATAAATAAGGATATTAGATATAAATAGGGGTATTTCATACTACGGTGCTGATTAGGAGGGTATTCGCAGGCCATGGGGCCGGAAGGCATCGCGCTTCTACACACTCCCGGCAAAAGGCATCGCACCAAAAACTTTTCTCCTACTTATTCACCTCTGGCCAGCACAATGGGAGTTCACAAGAAGGAAAAACAACGCAGAGCCAAGGAGGGCGACAAGAGGGACGGCAATCTCCGAGTCAAAGGAGAAAACTTTTATCGGGATGCCAAGAAAGTCAAGCATCTCCTGATGTACAAGTCGGGCCGGGCCACTCGTAATGCCAAAGGTGAGATCATCAAGGCTGCTGCTTTGCAATCCACAGACGCCCCCGTGGCCCGCGTGGACCCTAACCGGAAATGGTTTGGAAACACCCGTGTCATTGCACAGGATGCTTTGACTCACTTCAGAGATGCCATGGGTGACAAGAAACACGATACGTACTCGGTGTTGTTGCGCCGAAACAGATTGCCCATGTCGTTGTTGGACGAGAAGGATCTGACTGAATCGCCCACGGCCAAAATCATCGAGACTGAATCATATGAACATGCGTTTGGCCCAAAACAGCAGCGGAAAAAGCCTCGGCTGCAGGCGGCTTCGTCTCTTGAAGAGTTGGCAGAAATCACCACTGCTGATAGCAAAACGTACGAGGAAAAAGCAGAGTTGGATGCCACCCTTGGCTTGATGGGAGGCTCGATTTTGGACAAAGACGACTTCACCCAGGAGGCCAAAGAGGCCATTTTCAATAAGGGCCAGTCCAAGCGGATTTGGAATGAGCTCTATAAAGTCATCGACTCTTCGGATGTGGTCATCCACGTCTTGGATGCCCGTGATCCTTTGGGCACGCGGTGTGAATCCGTCGAGAAATACATTCGGGACGAATGTCCCCACAAACATTTGATCTACGTGTTGAACAAATGTGACTTGATTCCCACATGGGTAGCGGTATGTGTTTTTTTCTTCTTTTTTTTTCAAATCTTTGGTTTTTCCATTTTCTTTCATTTTCCATTTCATCATGTTCCAGTTTTTTATTTACTTACCCCAAAGCCCTTAGTCAGGGGGACGATCTGATGATCCTGTATCATCGCCCACATCGTTGTCTGTTAATGCTTTGGGAGATCAAGGATATCCGCCTGTGGACCCTTTTCGGAGGACCCATTCGTTCTGGCTGGGTTTTGTCTGCGCCGCTGGTAGTTTTTATCAGCTCCAGGATATTCTCGGAGACTTTTGAGTTGGACCTAACCAAATGCAACGGTAAGGTCCGTAGTAAGAATCCGACATTCCCTTTCTACTTCCTCTTCATCCTCTTCTCTAATTGCTTCTCTATATTCTCCTTCTTTTTTCTACCTTCTGATAACATATACTAACCATCAGGCTGCTTGGGTCAAACACCTATCTAAATCATTCCCCACCCTTGCATTCCACGCATCCATCACGAACTCCTTTGGTAAAGGATCGTTGATCCAGCTTTTGCGTCAGTTCTCCACTTTGCATTCAGACAGAAAACAAATCTCCGTTGGCTTCATTGGCTACCCAAACACAGGAAAGTCTTCCATCATCAACACATTGCGTCAGAAGAAGGTGTGCACTGTGGCACCTATTCCTGGAGAGACCAAGGTGTGGCAATACATCACGTTAATGAAGAGAATCTTCTTGATTGACTGTCCCGGTATTGTGCCTCCAAGCAATAAAGACTCTCAGACAGATATTCTTTTCCGTGGTGTGGTGAGAGTCGAAAACGTCTCGGGGCCTGAACAGTATATTCCTGAGTTGCTCAAGAAATGTGAAAGAAAGCATTTGGAGAGAACTTACGAAGTGAAAGGATGGAAGAATTTCGAGGAGGACCCAGAATTATTGGAAGATGCCAGTACTGAGTTTATTGAGCTCATTGCCAGAAAGCACGGAAGATTGTTAAAAGGAGGAGAGCCAGACGAGTGTGCCATTGCCAAATTGGTGTTGAATGACTTCAACAGAGGAAAGATCCCATGGTTCGTCATGCCTCCCAAGGACGACGAGGTAAGAACAGGTGGTGTTGATAGGAGAGCTGAGCACAAGCGTAAGAGAGCTGAGAGAGAGGCTGAGAAACAGGGCGAGAAGAGCGCCAAGAGATTGAGGTTGGATGAGGATGAGGATGAAGAGCCAGAGGTTGCTGGAGAGGAGGCAGAAGTTGCCGGAGAAGAGGAGCAGGACGAGGGTTCTGAGGAACTGAAAGACTAATAAGGCTTTGGTATTATCGTGAAATTCAGGGTAAGATTTGGGATCGGATTATCTAATTATATATACACATACTTGTCTACAGTGTAGCGAAACATATCCGATGTGAACCGCATTGGCAGGATTAATGCAAAATGCCAACTTTCTCATAAGAACTGCTTTGATTTCTTGCTATTGTTCGACTTCAAAGACTTGACCCCCTCAAATACATCGCCAAGGCCCCAGAGGAATCCCTTGTATTTCTGAAACACGCCCATGTCCGAGTTCACTTGCCTGTAAAGCTCCTTGAAGCACTCCATTAGCAAGTACGCATGTAAGGTGGAGGTCATCTGCTGAGTGGGGGGAGCACCTGCAAACTGACCAAGGGAAGGCGATGCGAAAAACTGGCGAATGATGGGGGAAATCGGAAGCAACTGCAACACCTCCGCCAAGTATTCGACTGAAGGTTTGTTGTTGGAGGTCAAGCCCTTCTCAATGTCAGGATTTGATACGACTCCATTATTATTGCCCGCATCGTTATTAGACGAAGCTGCAGCCGAACCGGAGCTTTTGTTTCCGCCCGATAAAAGCCGGTTTCCAATGTGTTTTAAATCGTAGAAGTTGGGGAAGAACTTTGAGCACCACCAGAAAAACTCGTTTTCGTCATTGGGCAAAATGTCGTTGGTCAATAAACTCACAAGGAAACCCAAGTCGTAGCCCGAATGGTACGAGAGCCAGTTGATTGAGGTATCCAACAATAAACCACTTTCCATCATCAACTCTGCAAATGCCAATTGGGGGATACCTTGCGTTGCGTGAGATGCAAAGTTGATCTGAGACGTCAGGGAAAGCATGGACAAGTGCTCCTCGTTGAACATCTGTTCGCTCAAATCGTAATGAAAGTTAAACTGCCAAATGACGGAATTGCTGATTTCATTGTTTTTGATTTGCACGGCACAGAACGACAACTGAATGAGATTCAACAAGTCCGAGTTCAGACGCAATGTCTGGAAATGGTAGTCGGACGACGATTTAAACGTCCCCACGGGTCTTGCCACAATTCCAGGGATCTCCTGATGGATAGAAATGAACACCGATGCCGTTTTATCATTTATGAATGATCTCAAGTGGTTGAACTCATACTCCAAGTTGTAGTTCCACACCTCTTTGATAATGGGCACCTGTTGTTGGGTCTGCAGCGGGAGTTGCTGGGGCATGAGATGCTGTTGTTGTGAATGTTGCTGCTGCAGGGATTGTGGCTGTGACTGAGTGGCAAACCTATGCTGGGGCATCTGCAGCTGTATCAGCAACAAAGGGTTACCGTTTTGGGAGTAGTTCAATGCATTGGGCCCCGCACTATTGACCATCTTCTGGCCGCCATCCATGCCAGCATTGAGTGTGGCCAATAGCGTGTTTCCTGTGCTGTGGGGCTGCTGTTGCTGTTGCTGTTGCTGCTGCTGTTGCTGCTGCTGCTGTTGTTGTTGTTGTTGTTGATGATGATGATGTTGGTTGATCAACTGTTGTCTTTGCTGCTGTAACTGACGCTGTTGCTGCATCTGTAACTGGGAGATCGGAGGAGACTGCCCACTCTGGGAGGGCGATTGTTGCAGTTGCAGCTTCTGCTGGTGCTGGTTCTGCTGGTGCTGGGACTGGCCATGTAAATATTGGAGATGGGGATTGACGTTCATTTTGGGGGGATCGCCAGATGCAAAGCTGATGGGGGTTCCCGAGGTTTGGATTGGGATCGGCAGTCTAATTTGCTGGAAGGTTCTGAATGGATGGGATGCTCTATGTTGTAGTGAAGTTGCCCGCTAATATCTCAGTCTCAGAGAACGGACAAATTTGATTTAGTGGTGAGGGCACTACACACTCAAGCCCAAGGGTAAAGCGCGCGCTACTACATATTACTAAGGAAATCAAGTCTTTGAGTATTGGGTAGTTCCTTAGACACAGGCCAAGACCCAACCGCCTATTCTGGACTCAAATGACTTTTCATGGGGCTTAACGGTAGTCTTCTTTAATTCTTCTATTCTTATGCGATTGCAAGTAGAAAAAATCTCAAGCCTTCTTCACTTAATTCCACGTCGTTCACCTCTCTTCGTTACTCTCCATAAATGGATTCTTGTGTAAATGTCTGAATGGCCGCTGTAAGCTGGGTTGGGTGCGTGGGTAATGTATAGGCCATTCTCGCCAGTTTCCACGTTCACCATTCTCGCCAGTTTCCAGTTTCGCTAGTTTCACCCGTTGATCTTCACACTCTGCTTGGTCTCGATAGGTAATTCCATTACCTCCTTACAACTGTTCACGCATTGCGGGCCCCTCTCTGCCACCGCCTTGCAAGAAGTTATGGTCACCTATTCTTCTTGGCTTGATGAGGTACTGCAAGAAGAACGCGACTGCGCAGGTCAAGCAGAGAACAGCCACCACCACGTAGATTATGCCCAAACTCATGTTGCGGCCGCCTAAGATGGAGTTGGTGGTGATCATCAATGACTTGGTGCCCCCGTAACTCGAAACAGGGTAGTTCAAGCCGATCTCGATCTCGTATGTGCCGGAGGAAAACGTCTGGGTTGTATTCTTTGAGTACAACTTTAAGAAGGTGGGCAATGCTGCCGTGCGCATCCAGTTCTGCAAGTGTTGCATCTGGGAAAGATCAGGAAGGTTTTCGTCGGTGTAGCCGTTGGGGTACTTCTTGGCCCAGTTGGGAGGAGGCACCACGTCGGAGGCCTTATATGAAGTCTTTTTGAACCGGTGCTTGCGGTCAGAAGCCCAGGAGATATCGTCCGAGGAAAGCACATAGGTCTCATTGGCCAGGCCACCTGTAGGGTTTAGAAGCACGGGGTTGGAAAACGTGTCGTTGAACAAGGAGTTGGCTATGAGCCCGCATGGGTATACGGGCTTTCCGCCACGTTCACGGATGGGGTCACAGTTGGAGGTCAAGTCGCCAGCCGATACACTGTTGCCGCCAATCTGGCTGATATCGTACGACTCCACATACTTCCGGTGGTTCTGGAAGAAATTGGTCAAGCGGTAGTACAAGAAAATGGGAGGACTTATGTCATGGGGCAAGTTGAATTGCAAGTGACACGTGGTTGCAGTATCACCATTGGAATCCTTGCTCGAGGTGGTTCTCCACTTGAACTTGGGGTCTTCGTTCTTGTGCTGGAAGTGCCAGTTTGTGTATTTGGAAGGCACCAGGCGGAACTCGGACAGCGCCTCCTCGGCACACCGAGTGTAGTTGATGGACAAGTTTTCCACGTTGTAGGTTGCCCAAATCAAAACCACGCCCAAGGGAGCAAAAATGGCCGCCACAAGGAAAAGAAGCGGGATCACCGTCTTGGGCGTAAGGATGGGCTGCCAGGCCTTAAGTCGTTGCTGGCGAAAAGCTGTGTTGGGAGGCTTTCTAGACTTGTGGATCTGCAGCACACCTTCGTCTTCGGAGCCGCTTGCACTGTTGTGGCCATTACGGCGCCGCAAGAAGTTCATTTGGAAGGATGCGATTTATAGGAGTGGAGGGATGCAATTTATGGGGGGGAGTGGGGATGTTGAAAAAGCTGAGCCAAGTGTATTGTGCGTATTTTTGTATAGCGTGTAAAGGTGCGAACTTAGCCCAGAAAACGGAGTCTTTTGGCGAAAATCAAATACAATGTAAACGTGAGATGAGAAAACACGGACCACAGGAATGTCCAGAGGGCCAGAAAAAAATGAAAAAAAGAAAGTGACTGGTTTTGCAATTGCCGTATTGAATCGAGGATGGTTTCCTTTAAATAAATTAATTTAGACTACTACTGGAAAAGTGGGCCTATACCTTGTGTAAACAGACCAGAGGTAGTAGTCTAGCAGTGCACAGTGTACAATGTAGCGGTGTACCAGCACAACAGTACAACAATATAACAGTAACAGTACAACAGTATAACAAAAGAATAGTATAATAGATTGCTACGTTTTTTTTTTTCTGCAGGAAATACGAAGAAGATGATAATACAGAGACTCCTACATAATCCGTATTTTCGTATTCGAATAAGCTCTGTTTTTGGCTGCAACCGATTGTTCCAATAGTCTATTGCCATGAATGGTTTCTTGCCTGGTGGACCTAAACCGCGTGTCGCGGCGACTCAGTCTTCATGGCCACGTGCTTCGTGAAACAATGGATGAAAACAAAAGACGATCTCGTAGAGGATCTTAAAAAAAAAGCATCAAGAAAACAAAGTGAATTCAGAAAACAATGGCGATTTTTCACTTGTGTAAAACTCCCGAAAAATCTCCCAGTACTGATCTCCCAAGTATCGAGCACCTAGGCAGATCTGCTATTGGGACATGGCCTCAGTGCACTCAGTGCCCTCACTTATCGCGGTGCAGCTTATCTGGATATTCGCGCATCTCTGCTTACTCCGAGCCCAGCACCATTTAAAACCTTATAAACACCTTACACCACCTAACACACACTTGACCTCTGGTCCCCACTAGAAATACCTTTGGATACTATCGCCGGCACTTTTTAAATGAGCAAGGAGATTCCAGCAATCACAGGCACCATCGACCGGTCACGTGCCATCCAGGTGTTTCCTCCCAGCTTGGCTCCGTATAAGCCCACCATCTTGGCCTACGGCACCTCGTTCGTGGCCACCGTCATTGGGTTTCCGTTCGACACCGTCAAGACCCGCATGCAGTCCTACCAGAAGTTCACCCTGGTGTTGGACTGTGTGACAAAGACATTTAAATACGATGGGCTTGGTGGTTTCTATCGAGGTATATGGGCCCCTCTCTTTTCCACGGCATTTGTCCGCTCCATTAACGTTTCTCTCTTTACTGGCATCAAACCTCTCTGCTATAGTACTTTGTATTCATGGAACTCCTTGGGTGACGGCCTTAATCCTTTTTTCATGAATGTGCCAGTATGTTTCATGGCTGGTGCCATTTCAGGCATGGGTTCCACGGTGCTTTCGTGCCCATTTGAATTCACCAAGAATTATTCCCAAATTGCCACTCTTGCACAGAACCAGCAATTCCATGGCCAAACTTCAGCCTCTTTGGCTGCAACACCTAAAGTGAGTCCATCTCAAGTGACACCTAAAGTGACACCTAAAGTGAGTCCAAAATCCTCGACTCCTGTCCTAAGACAATCCACGATAGAGGCAGTCAGATCTATTGTCAAACACAACGGGGCCATGGGTCTATACACAGGTTTCAAGTACCAGTTGATCCGGGACGGTGCTGGATCTGGTGTATACTACGCCGTGTACGAAACATTTAAATGGGCATGCAACTCGTTGCTTAATGGCACAGCCACGGAATCTTCACCCATCTCCATTCTCATTGCCGGTGGAATGTCTGGTGTAACCTGCTGGGCCGTGATCTTCCCAATAGACACAACAAAGTCGCTTATCCAAAAAGATGTGATAACCAATACGTTACGCAAGGAGCTGGGCCTCGAGCCGCTTCCGGAGAAGATCCGCTCCTTGGTGTTTGAAAGACGCATGTACCGGGGCTTAGGAGTATCAGTGTCCCGGTCTTTTCTTGTAAATATGGTGTTCTTTGGGACCTACGAGTTCTCCATGAAGCACTTCTTCTAACCTCATAGACTATTTATCTGTACATAGAAATACTTATAGACTCTCCTTATGGGCTATACTTCTAATTATTGATCACTCTCTACTGCGTCCTCTTCCTCGTGTGTTCACCTCGTGCTCCTCTTCAGGCGTCACCTTATGCCTTCTTGGGCGACCCCGACCTCTCTTTCTAGGAGGCTCCTCTTCGACGGTAGACGTGAGTTCTTGAATGCTTCTCTTGATTGGTGATTTGGACCGAGTACGGAAAGCAGGCGACTCGAAGCCTTGGCTGGTGCTGACTTGCCGGCGATACCTGGCACCGACATTACGAGAGGTACGTCTAGGTTTTTTGACTGGTGAAGACTCTTCGGTCTTTACCTGAGCTGATTTCCCGGTTTCTTCGGAAGCCTCCATAGGTTCTCCTTTGTCACTTTTTTCAGTGGGCTTCTCTTCAGTGTCTTCCTTCTTGTCACTGGTGTCATTCCTTTCAGTAGACTCGTGCTTTTCCCTGGGTTCACTCTCTTCAATGGACTCATTCTTTTCATTCAAGCTGGTCTTTTCAGTGGACTTATTTTTGTCACTGGACTCATTCGTTTCACCGTGAACCTCTTGGTTCACTTGGTTCTCTTGGTTTTCTTGCTTGACTTGAGGTGATGTGTCCTCTCCACTATGACCATATTCCTTTTTGGGAATAGGTATGTGGTCTGTTTCTTTGGGTACAGGGCCCATGCTGCGCAAGTGACGACCGCTTCTTATCACCCGGGGAGTCTCGTTGACGGCGGCATCAGCGTAATCGATATCGGTTTCGCTCATGTTCAGAGCAAAGCTCTCGTCTGGATCTTCATCCATTGGGTCGCTTTCGCTGGCACTCTCACTGTCACCTTCACCTTCGCTTTCTTCATTATCGTGATCAGATTGATGAGTTTCGACTTGAGCGTTGTCCCCACTCTTGTTCGTCTCTTCTTCGTTTATCTGATCTTCATTTTCTTCATTTTCTTCATTCTCCTTCTCTTCATTCTCTTCATTCTTACTCTCTTCATTCTCATTCTCTTTCTGCTCAGTTTCAGCTTCGGTGGAGACGTCCTTCAATTTCTTAGTAAGAACTTCATCTGCTCTTTCTCTGAAGAGCTTGAGGATTTGCTTTGTAGCTTTGGTGCTCTTCTTTTTAATTCTGCCCGAGCGACGGGAAGACTTGGATATGCCTGGTGCATGCTCTGACTCTTGTTCTGAATTATCTTCCATGTGTTCTGGTTCATCAATCTTCATGTTTTCGTTAACATCCTCTGTTTTACCAGCTTTTGGGGACTTTCCCAAATATGAAGTGAGTGGACTGAGCACATTCTGCCAAGAACTGCGCTTCCCAATAGGAACTTTCAAACTATTAGCAAAGTTTTGTAGCTTTTCCTGGCGGAATTGACTGATTCTGTTTTCAGAAGCTAGTCCATCTTCACTAGGCAGGTTTTCCTCAGTTGGTATGATTTCGTCAGCAGCTGGCAGATTCTTCTCAGTTGGAACCAGTTCACTATCTTCAGCTGGAACCAGTTCATTTTCTAGGACTGACTCATTTCCTGATTCCTTATCCTCAGTTGGAGCCTCGACGTTGGTTTCAATGCATTCAACAACATCCTTCATTGGCTCTAGTGTGCTTTGAAGTCCGGAGGAAATATGGCCGAGAGCTGATTGAATAGGAATCTCCACAGCCTGGTCTAAAGCAGCCTTGTACTGGTTTTCGATGTATTCCTCCGATGTCTTGGCTTCTTCAACTAAGTTTTGGACTGCATCACCCAATTTCTCACCCACATAGTCTAAAGTCTCGGCAACAGCAACGAATGGATCCTTTGGAGGATCCAATTCAAGATCTTTCTCTTGTGATTTTTGGATTTCCTCTGTTTCAACTGGTTTCTCATCGCATTCCATCGGCTCTTCTGCCTGTTCTTCAACTGTATCTTGAACGGTATTGACTAGCTCTTGTACTGCATCCAGTACCAGTGGAGTAAAGCCATTGCTTTCAGAGTTACCTTCGATCACTTCATTTTCATTCTCTTCATGTACCTCATGTTCTTCATGTTCATGTTCATCTTCTGATACCTGGGCAGGCGCTTCCACAGCGCTCTCAATATACTCAAAGACTGCAGCTGCTGGTCCAAATGCATCTGAGAATTGCTCATTATCGCCTGCTTCTGCCATAGGAGAGTCTTCATCATGTACTTCTTGTTCGATCTCCTTTGGAGAGTCTAGTACTGCATCACGGGCTTCGTCGAAATGTTCAAGCACTTTGCTTGCCACATCCAATGCATTTTGGGATTCTTCAGGTTCAGCTTCATGGAGTTTACCACTGGGAGATTCACCACTTGGAGATTCACTTTGTTCATCACCTTGCTTGGCACTCACGGTAGATGCAGGTTCTTCCACAGCCTCCTGGATCTTTTCGACAACACTTGAAGCAGCTTCAGCTAGAGGCAAATTGTCGGAGTCGTGATACTCCACCAGCTCATCAGATGAATCTTCCACTGGCTCCTCAATGACATCTTCAATATAGTCAACAGCATCTGCTACCGGGTGCAAGGCACCAGCAAGGGAAAGATGATCTTCGGAGTCTTGCGTCAATGCAGGTTTCTGATCAAGGTCCTCAATAACAGCTCTTAATCTTTGAGCTCTTTCCTTTCTAATAGCATCAGCGAAGGTTTTCTCATCAACAGGCTCTTGAATAACATCGTTGATTTTGTCCATTACCTCGGAAGCACTCTCGATAGCTGTTTCCAAAACTTCCTTTTGGGCAGCAACCGAGTTTCCTATTTTGAAGGTAATCGGAAGGTCATTCTTCTGATTAGCATCTGGTCCATTAGTATCTGGTCCATTAGTATCTTCAACCATCTCCACATCCTCCTCAACCTTCGCTTCTTCAACTGGATCCTCCATCACCTTCATATCTTCAATTGGCTCATCAACTACCGCTTCCATATATTCCATGGCATCATTCAGAGCATCCACCATTTGCTTGATTATCGTCGCAGATTCAGATCCACTCTCGTGTGGAACATCCTTCTCTTGAACTGGCTCAGCAGGAATGTCAACCACCTCGTCAACGTACTCCACAGCCTCTGCTAAAGGTTTCAGAAGAACAGATAAAGTGTCCTGGCGAGAAACGTCATCAGAATCCTGGATTTCATTTTCTGAAACCTCAGACTCTTCCGAATGCTCGCTCTCTAAGTCCAGAGTCTCCACCTTACTGAGCTCTTCAGCAATAAGCTCGGTGATTTCCTCACTTATCGCCTCCTCCACTTCTTGATCCGATGGGGCAGCCGAGTAGTCATCCAGATTATCCGTAGGTTCCGAAACCTCGTGTTTCTCGGATTTAGACCAGCTAAATGGGTTCAATGTCAGGAAAATTTTCTTGATACGCTTCAAAGGCGACGGGTTATCGTCGACTTCTGCTGATCTTTTTCTGGATTCCTCAGTTCCAATTGGTTCTGTTGAACTATTCGAAAGAAGTTCCTCAAACTCTTCGATATGCGTTGGGACAATCACTTCGGTGGCTTCCTCCATGGTTTCCACCACCACATCCTCAGGCGGCTCCAGAGGCTCCAAGACTTCGGTAGGCTTTACCATGGGCTCGTCGTCCGAATCTTCCACAAACTTGAAGATAGAAGTGACTGTGGTATGGGATCGAGAGCTTTGCTCGGGCTCCTCGATAGAGCTTGGGTGCAACAGAATTCCGGGAGCAAACTCCGTGTACTCGTCGTAAAGCACAAGAGTCTCTTCTTTCGTGACGGGCTCGTCCACATATATAGCAGTGGACTCGTCATCTGAAGACTCCACTTCAGTCAGGTCCAGAATATCTTCCAAAACTGGGACTTCCGGCTTGGAACCGAAGAATGCAGAAAGCTCTGCCGCATGTGACTCTCCTTCACTCATCAGCTCTGCTTCACTTGACTCTGAGGGCAAATGAAGTTCGCTCTTGAGATCGCGAACGGACTCAAGCTTGATCTTGTACTTTCTTTCTGCCTCTCGTAGAGTCTTTAACGTATCGAAAGGATCCTCTGCCAGAATGGACCGGAACACCGGCGTGGGTGGTTTGTGGATGGGCTCAGTGGCTAGGTTCTGTTCAGAACTCACATTTTCATTCGACAGAATATCGGCAGTATTGTCAACAGCCATATCCTCCACTTCGTTTTCTTCTATGTCTCTCATAAGGTCATCTGCATCCAGGTCGGGGCTATCAGTATTGACCACTTCCACATGAATGGGTGTTGAGGTCATCTCTGTAGGTTGTGGTAATGCGGCACTTAGACTTTGGTCCATAGAGTCAGGGTCAGAGTCAGAAGAATCGTCTTTTAATACCTCGTGTGCCAACACGGAATAGAAATTGTTTCCATTTTCGAGGTTTTCATCATTTTCCATAATGTCAGCTGCGGAAATAAATGAATCTGTTATTCCCAGAGACTCGTCTGCTGAAGCCATAGAAACATTGGCATTAACGAGTTCAGCCGGTTGCTGAGCTGCTTTGTTGAATGGTTCAGTTTCGTGGAAAACCTCCTCTTCACCACTCTCTTCCTCCACAGAATGGTCATACTCATTGACAAGTTCATTCTGCTCTTCCATCTTTTTAGCCAGTTCCACATCCTCAATTATCTCTTCAATGTCTTCAATTTCCTCCGCTAATCCTGTGTTTAAAGCGTTCTCCAGGTATCTCGCCAAGGCTTCTTGTGCTAGGTACTGGCTGGCCACTAAACTATCGAGTTCTTTGCCCAAACCATTTTCTTCGGGACTCAAACGTTCTTCAAAAGTGTTTTGGTCTGCAAAAACTTCATGACTTTGCAGTTGTGATGCTTCTGCTTCGGAGTGCTGATACTCCTCCATCATGTCCTGGATGTTTGTTTTTTCATGATGTTCAAACTCATCCTTCTCAGATTCTTCATCTGCAGACTCTTCAGCTTCGAGATCCTCATTACCAGACTCTTCGGCTTGTAGGTCCTCATCTCCAAAATCTTCAGCTTCAAAATCTTCAGCTTCAAATTCCTTATTTGAATAATCCATGACTTCAGCTTCGTCTCCAAAGCCTTCTTGTATTTCGTCTTCTTCCTCAAAGCCTTCTTCTATTTCGTCTGCATCCCCAAAACCTTCCTCCATTTCATCTTCAGAACTGTCCTCTTCAATGTATTTGTTTCCGGCAGGTGTGTGATAGTCATTGAGCCTGGGCCTATTTCGAAGAGAATCCATGCTGACAATAGGCTTTGTTTCGGGCTCGGACTCATCGGAAAGAATCTCAATTGCATCGTCACTAGCCCCTCCTTCTCCACCATATACTTGGGGAGATTCCGGGTCTTGAGCCTCGGATCGGTCTTCTGCATCCAGACCAACGCTCTCTTGGTCCGAGTCAATGGGTTCATCCATATCTATTTCTTGGTCCACAATGTCGAAACCCTCTGATTCTTCATCACTATCTTCGTTTTCATTCGAATATCTCTTGTCATTGTATCTGTCGTTTGCATATCTATCATTTGTGGATCTGTCACTCTGGGATCTGTCTTCTGGCTTTTGTAGTGGGGTGCTTAAAAATTGACCCAATTTGTCAAAGGCTGCCAGCAGAATTTGCTGCCGGTACTGCTGGCGGATCTTTTCTTGGTTGCTCTCTTGCACGAGCTGGTCATGTTCCTGCTTCTGTTTGTCGAAGGTAGTGTCTACTCTGGACTTGAGGCTGTCGATCCAATCTAAAAGCTTGTCATTTTCCTCTGTGGAAAACGACACTTGCGATGATAGTGTGGAGTTATGCAGCTTAAATTGGTGGACGGGCTTGCCGTTTTTGGCTGGCCGGCTATAATTGGATGGACTCATGTATGCTTGGTTACATAGCTAGATCGCTTCATTGTTGCGGTACCGTGTGCGCGCACGTGACCTGGTGATGGACAAGACACTGCTATAGATGACTAGATGACTGAATTTTTATTGGTGAGTAAAATGAATGATGTATTTATTTATATCTACTTGGATTGATGATTTAATGTTGGTGGTTCAATGGGTGGGCTTAGAGAAGTCCAAAGATAAAGTAGAGCCATTTCACCCGGTTGAAGCGGCCGATGTTGCCCACTTCCCGCACCTGGAGGTCACGGAGCACCTTGAGTTCGGAATCCAAAAGAAACTCTTCTTCGTGGCCCTTGACGTCCTCTCTCTCACACTTGTCGAGTAATATTCGGTGGTCCTGCTTGAAGCTCTCGATGTTGTTGAGGATCTCGCCCATGGTGAAGAGCAAAGACTGCGTCACGGCACTGTAGGAAGTAAACTCCTTGTGACGGAACAAGTAGAAGGTCTTCAGGGCGGCTCTATCGGCACTGCGGGGCACTTCCTGGAGCTCCACCACATTGTTGGTGACCAACTTGAACACTTCGCTCTTGACGGTCTTTTCTTTCAACAACACCAGGTTGGAGATGGCTTTTTCGTCCACCAACTTCATGTCCTTGATGCATCTCAATACCCGGAACGCGTTGTATCCGAGCGTGGTTTTGATCAATGTATCGTAGTGGAGCTGCTTCACGTTCTTGGAAAGTTGCATGAACGGAATGGTGTAGGATCCAGGAGACACCTCAAAGGCAAAGGTGATGTTGCTGGCACACAAGAGACGCATGTGTTCATTCACCAAGTCA
This sequence comes from [Candida] ipomoeae, assembly GCA_002370145.1. Classification (NCBI taxonomy): domain Eukaryota; kingdom Fungi; phylum Ascomycota; class Pichiomycetes; order Serinales; family Metschnikowiaceae; genus Metschnikowia; species [Candida] ipomoeae. The sequence goes on along the minus strand of NKZK01000433.1, from coordinate 458,258 downwards.
ATGGAATGGAACTCGGTGTCGTCAGCCCCATCAAATGTATCCTCATCCATGCCATTGACACCGAGTTCAGTAATGGCATCAACATCACTCACAGTATCAAGGAGTCCATCTTCTAGCTTGATTCTCTTGGCCATGTTTCCATCCGAGTCCAGGCTGACTCTCTTTTTGGGCTTCAAGAAGTTTTGCGTGAGGACGGAGTTTCTCAAGTCCAAGTCCTTGGGCAACGCCCGGGCCACGTCTCTGACCGAGAACACCGTCAATTTATTATCCACAAGACCATTTTCAATGGAGCGGAGAAAAGTCAGTTTCTCCTCGGGCTCCGTGATCAACCCATCGACTTTTAAGTAAGGGTGGCTCAAATCAGGAGATTTCTGCTCGATTAAAGAACAACATGCAGCGTAGATTTGAGCGGTGATCAAGCCCAAGCGTGAGTTGGCCAAGCTAACAAGTGCCCTGCTCCGTAAAGACTTCTCGTATCTCTGGAAGTTGAGGATCAAAGTCAACTCGGGGCGTAGCTTATGGATCCCACTTTCCACGTAAAATGCATCCTTGGTGCTTTGCCCTGCAGCTAGCACATTGTCTAGTTTCACCTTGGTCTGGGCCTTGGCCTCGGCCACCCGCTTGACCTCACTGGTGGTGGCACTACGCGGGGTGTTTTTTAAGGTTTCCTGGTACAACTGGTTCCACAAATCAGCAAGCGGACTGAAATCCACTGGTTGCAATCTTCGGAGCCAGCCTCCATTGTAGAGACGCACCAAAACGGCCATTTTCTTATACTGCGTCTCAAGATCAAAACTGCCCACATAATCCTTCACGCAGATGTTACCATTTTCAATGATATTCTGCACCACCTCCGCAGCTTCCTCGCCATAAAGCGACTTGATATGAGTGATGATCTCGCCAGCATGAAGCAACACCTGCATGCCCAACTCCTTAAAATAGAAATGGGTCACGTTCTTCTCCGTCCAGTAGCTGATTGCATTGAGCTGTATAAGAGACACCAATGCTGTGCGGACCTGTTTGAGGGTGAGCTTAGTCCTGCTACAAATGTCTTTGGCCGTGGAGCGGCCGTAACTGATGAGCGAGGAAATCACCACTGCGGCAGTTTCGCCTAGCGTGTCGCTAGCGAGCCGTGTGTAGAGGTGAGACGTCGCCGACTGCGTTTTGGACGCATCGGAGAGTGTAGCCATCGCTGGACGGGGAGTAGCAGTGGGTAGTGATTTTTCGTGATGAGTCCGCGCACGTGAGGCTGTCTCTATAGTATAGGCGTACATGCACCGTGGAGAGGTGAAACTGACATGAAACCGTTTTTAGTGTAAACGAAATTACTTGATATGGTAGAGGTGGAGGACTAATTACCTGGTTTTTTTTTTTGGGGGGGGCTCGAAGTGGCTGGATCTAGTGCTATAGCTGGTAGACAAGCTCACGTGAGCCTCTGATCTGTAGCTTCCCAATAGACAAGAAGAAAGGACAGGAATAGACCAGAATATACCCGGAAAAAAACCGGGAAAAAACCCGAAAAAAGGGTGAAAAAGAGGAAAATAATAACAAGGTCCTAGAACCTTTTCCTAAAACATGTTCCCTATTTTTTCTCCCATATCTATATATAACCTTCCGATCTAGCGTACACCTGATAGGGTGCTTTCTGCAGTACCTCTGGGTCCCGCACCTGGACACACTGCTAAGCACCATATATGCTCATACTCATACTCATACTCCATACTCCATACTCCACCACCACATGTCGGTGAAACAGCTGCTCAAGGCCTCCAAGGCCGCCATCGAGCGTATGGATACTGAGGATGCAATCTACTATGCAGACGAGGCAATTGCAGCCGATAAGAACAACTACTTTGCCCATGTGTTCAAAGGTAAGGCATATCAGCTCCAAGGCCAACTAGCGCCCGCCGAAAAGGCGTTCGTCAAGGCCACGCAGATCGACCCGGACAACTTGCTTGCATGGAGGGGATACTTCCAAGTTGTACGAGCATCCAATGACTTCCACAATTTCTTTCGTGTATTGACTCTCTACTTGGCCAAGCTCTCAGAGCAAGAAGTGTCGTTGGCTGATCCCATCAAGGAGGTCTACAATTACTTGCACGAGCACAAATTCCAATCCAACTCCGAGCTCAACGAAATATATCTCCGCAACTTGCTTCCGGGCTCGGAGCTTTCGGCAATCGTGGGCGAGTCCATGGGAAAGCATCAGGACAATATCAAAAAGTACTTGACGCTAGTCAAGACAAAAGAGGATACCGAGGTGCGGCAAATCTTGTCCAAGGAAAAGTTGAAGATGCCTCGGAACCCTACGGTGGAGCTGAAACTCCACCTCAGCCAGGTGGAGTGGTCTATCAGGCTGAAGTACCATCTCACTCTGCTCTACAAGCTCTTTATAGATTACTGTACCGACGACGATGTGCGCAAGAAGTATGAGTTGGAGCTTATGCATTACAAACATGCTCTTTTAAGGATTGTGCCTGATAAACAGCACTTGCTTGCTGAAGTGAAACAGATGGCTGAAGACTTGGTGTTCCTTGACACTGACGACTCAAGCGTATGGTCTTGGCATTTCGACTTACAGGATCCTTGCACATTGACGGACTTGGACGAAACTCAGGTGCTTAGTTATATCCGCAAGTTCAAGACCGAGGGCTTGGCCTTGGTGCTCTATCTGTTTGTGCAGAGTGACTTGTGTTCTTTCAACAAGGATCACGTGAAGGAGGTCCTTAAGAAGACCAACCTTGAACCAATACTCGATGAAAAAGACGTGGACTCCGAACAGGCTCTAGACTCCGTTGCTGTGCTGGCAGATGCCATAGAAACTGAAGAGGCAGATGACTTTTCCTCCGCAGATGTGCTTGCCATCATGATGGAAGGATACTCCAAATGCTCCGACTCCATGTTAGCACACCGCATCGTGTGCAACTACTACTTGCATCTCCAGGAATATGAGGTGGCCTCTCAAAAGTGTGCGGTGGTGATCCGCAGCTTGGCCGACTTGCAACGGACTTGTGGCATTGAACTTGTCAATTGCAAGGCAGACATCTTGTGCATGCTTGCTGTCCTGTACACATACCATGAGGCACCCAAGAACTTCGGCCGGGCTCTTCATCTCTATGAGCGTCTTTTGGAAACTGACCCCCAAAACAAGCAAGCTCTCATTGGTAAAGGTTTGATCTTGGTGGCAAGACGTGACCTCTCCAATGCGAATAAGTTACTTTCTGAGGTGGTTGAGAGGTATCCAAACGATGCTACAGCTCTTAGTGAGCTTGGATGGTGCCAGATCTTGGAAAGTGCTCATTCTGAAGGAAGAGCAACGTTACAGACTGCTCTCGATAATGTCACTGGAGCTTCTTTGAAATCATACGAAATGAGAGCCACCATTCGCTGGAGAATTGCCAAGAGTTACATGACTGAAGTCAAGAGCAATAGTGAGTTCCTTACAAAGGCATATGACTCGCTTATTTTAGCTTTGAAAGATTCCAAACATTATGCCCCGGCTTATACGTTGTTGGGTGTGATTTACAGTGACTACCATGATGACAAGGCACGGGCACAGAAATGTTTCTACAAGGCTTTCGAGCTTGATCTGGGTGAGATCTTAGCCGCCAAATACTTGGTTGAGGAATTGGCCAAAAACAACGATTGGGATATTTGCGATATTCTATGCAAGAGAGTTGTTTCTACGGAAAAGAGTAAAAGAGCTTTGTTCGATAAGTTTTCCGAGGATGAAGAAAAGGCATGGCCGTACCGTGTTTTGGGTTGCTCTGCTTTGAACAGACAAGATGATGCCAAAGCTATCGAATGGTTCCAGACAGCCTTGAGAATGCAGGCTATGGATTTCCAGTGCTGGTTTGGCTTGGGTGAGGCTTACTACAATTGTGGAAGGGTTGATGCGGCTATCAAGGTGTTTCAACACACTAGCAAGATGGACCCTGAGTCATGGGTTAGCCAGTACATGTTGGGTCGTACTGTATGTGCTATTGGGGATTATGCTAGTGGTATTGATGTGTTGAAGAAAGCATTGTCTATGAACGAGAACTCAGAGTGCATCTTGAATGCAATTTTCGAGCAATACATTTTGTTCTCTTCCCAATTGTTGATGGGAGGTTTCGTTAAAAGAGCAATCGCCATCAATCAGTCTGCAATTGAGACCATTGCTGTGACGGTGAAGATCAACAACAAGTCTTTGAGTTTATGGAAAGCTCTTGGAGACTGTCTTCAGCTTGCATGTACAGTTCAACAAGATGTTGACAAGTTTTCAACCTCATTGATTGCAGAAATCCTCGAATTCGGTGGTGAAATAAACGATGAAGATGCATCGATACAGCAAGCCCAAGAATTGTTTGCCGATAAAAACTTCGCTGGAGCCATATCGATGTTTGGAATACTTGCAGCTAGAAGTGCTGTTTCTTCTTGTGGTTTGAAGGTCAACAAGTATGTGCGCTCATACACCCAGTACAACCTTGGAAATGCGCTTTTGAACGCATTCACAGTGTTTGAAGAGCAAAACACAGTGTTCCGAGACAAAGCAATCGAGGCATACAAAAAAGCTATCAAAATTGAGCCGGAGAATGCTCAATACTGGCTCGCATTGGGTAACTCGTATGTGTCATGTGATCCCATGCTTTCCCAGCATTGTTTCATCAAAGCTTCAGTTTACGACCCCAAGGATGTGAATGCGTGGTCGAATTTGGCCTTCTTGTATTTGAAGTATGGTGACAGTGAGTTAGCACTGGATGCTTTCAATCGTGCCACATCCATTGCTCCAAATGGAGCCATTCCATGGTTGGGCAATGCTCTCGCCTCAGAAGCTATTGGTGATGAAATTACTGCCCGGAAACTCTCTACCCATGCATTCATCTTGTCGAATGGAGCCAATCCCTTGGCGCAATTGTGCTATGCGATCTCCATAGTCAATGCTCGCATTGGTGTGTCCAATGATTCGAGAGATATCGAGGCCGCACAAGAGGTGAGTATAGCCAACTTCGCCATCCAGAGTTTTTTGAAACGGGAGCCCCGCAACAAAATGGGCTTGCAGCTTGCCCTCTTGTTGAGTGAACGGTGCCAGACGTACCAGTTGAGTGTGGAAATCGGGGAAAGGTTATGTACCGTGCTAGAGGAGGAATTCGAGAGCACAGAGAGTACAAGCTTGTTGATTGATTTCGCTCATGCCAAGACTACCCTTGCCAGAACATACTTGGGAGTGAAGAACTATGAGTCTGCCATCGAGCATGCACAGGTGGCGTTGGATTTGTTGTCAGAAGAGGAGGTCAGCGAAACGGTCAAAAAGGCATTGCTTTCGTCCAGAATCGTCATTGGACTTGCTTTCTTCTTCAATGAGCAATACGAAGAATCGTTGGAGGAGCTCCAGATCATTCTCAACGAGAATAGCCAATCGCAGCGTGCGGTGACTTTGGTTGCCCAGGTGCTATATGCTCTCAACACCAGTGATTCCAAGCAAGCAGCCATCGACCAGTTGTTTGCGTTCATTGAAGAGAACGGATCGTCTCTTCTTGTGATACTTACGTTGGGTGCAATCTCTGTGAGTGATAACCATGAGGAGTACTTTGCAGCAATCAAGGAAGAGCTTGAGGGCTTATCCACAGGAGAGCTCTTGGCCGATAGTTTCCGGATGGTGCCGAAGTTGCTCCATGAACTCACGGCCAAAATCACCAAGTCCGATGCCTCCAAGACCTGGCAGAGGTATGCATTGTTCTTCCCTGGGGACATGAATGTGTGGAAGAATCTCAACAGCCACATGGCTCTTTCGAGTGGGTTATTGACCGACTCCAAGCGAACTGCCATGGAAATCTCCGATGCTTATTTGCAATGTGCTTCCAGAAGAGAAATCCAGAGAGCACTCTTGATCTGTGCCGATAATGAGCACGCCAGACGGGTGCTCCAGAGCTAGAAGCTACACATAAAGCAAAAGAGGCAAACAAATAGAAGAAAAACAAATAGAAGCAAAAAATAAGAAGCAAAAAATAAGCTTTTAACATAAACCTTTATTGGTATTCTCCAGGGTCCTAAGTCAGTCACCGATCACACACGTGACCACGCGCACATGACCACATCTCAATGCGGCTCGCTCAAGTGCACTCCCCACAAACACTATCAGAGCCACCGATAACATTAAACGCCACCAGGGTACTAGTTCACGGTCAATTGTCCGCCAGCCCCACTTCTTACACCAACTGGGGATTCGTTGTTTCTTAATTCCCGACTCAACACTCCACGGCCTAGCTACCTTCTCTTCCATTTCCATTCCAATACGCTACACCCACCTTCTCTGGTAACAGGAAACCCCATACCATAACCCTGGAACCCCATTCGCTTGCACATTGCATGCACCCCCCGAGTTAAGAGTGTGTAGTTGTCAAAATGGATCGCTCCATTGACTCCTCTCTGGAGCATGCCAAAAAACAAAACTCGAAACTCACCCAGGTGGTGCAGAACTTCTTCATCAAGGTGCTGCAAATCATCATCCAGGCGCGGACTGCCGAGACCAAGTCTCAGGAGGCCAGCCATGTGAAAATCAACAAATGGTTTAATCTTCACATGCCCAGTTTGGAGGGTGATATAGTGCGCCTGGAGCTACGCCCATGGAAGACGCAGCTGGACTTATCTCGTCTTCCACCTATGATCATTGAAACGTACTTGGATCTCCGGCAACTCAGCCCTTGCCAAATGGTGTTGTTGGAGGATGACGTCGGCAACATGTGGCCCGTGATCGAGGGCAGGAGCTCCAAGAGGGAGGTTGTGTTGGAGCGGTGGCTCATTGAGTTCGACTCCACCTTGATCTCCAGTGCTTCCTTGGAGGAGCTTCCGCTAGTCTACAAACACGCCATCATTCTTATCCGGTCGATCTACGGGATCGTCCGGCTTCTTCCCTCATATAAAGCCAAAAAGCTCTTGGCCAAACTGAGCAACAAAAACCTTTCTTTGAACAACAAAATCTTCGACGGAAACAACCCCATCTCGTCCAAGGGCCGTGTGGGTCTTTCAAAGCCCATCATTCCGCACCAGATGCTACTAACAGATTCCCACATGACCCAACGTGACTTCTTACCCATCCACACTGCCTTGGGAACCATCAAGGTTTCCGTGGCGTACAGGAACCACTACAAGTTCAAGGCTCAAGACCAGGAGGAGCGGCTTTCCAACCACTTTCTTTCTTCCGATAAGGAAAAGGCCGACCAAGAAGTGAAGGCTCTAGAAGTGAAAGCCCAGGAATTGGACCTCAAGGCCCAGGCTCTCGGGCAGAGACCAACCGACGAGGCCAAACCCAAAGCTCCCCTGGTTGAACAAAAACCAAGGAGCTCTTTTGATGGTTTCCAAGAAAAATACTCAGTGCTGCCATGCACTTCGGAATTACATGAGAAGGATCTGTCTCCAACAAAGCAAACTGTCCGGGCGAAAAACTCACCTGCTCCGAGCTCCAACATCCCCAGCAGCAATTCGCCCGTGCCTAATATTGTCCGCCCCAGCATCCAGCCTTTCCGTGTGGGCTCCATTGGAAGCTCCTCTCCTCCCCCCACTTCAATACCTTCATCATCCATGGAGCGGCGTATCTCTATAACGAGCAATAGGTCTGGCTCCAACGCTTCTTTGATTGCCCTTTTGAGACATCCCCGTGGAAGCACGTCTTCGTCCAACAACACATCCAATTACGCTATACCAACGCAAACGAATGTGAACCAGGCTCTGCTCCCCAGATCAATCTCTTCGTCACATGGGTCGCATCTTCACGATGAAATGGAGGGAGAACACACCCCTAACACGCCTAAATTCTCATCATCCTTTGGATCACGGCAGAGCCGCAGGTTCAGCAGCACGCTGAGCAAATTTGCACCCGGATCCAATACCGAAAACGCCGTATCGTTTCTCAGTACCAGTATTGGTCTGGGCTCCTCAGACGCTCCGTTTAGTGGATTATACGCTGACGACGACATCAGCTCCTTCGTGCAAATGATTGACGGAAAGTCCGATCTCCGCCTTAACCAAAGCAACCAGAGCTCCAAACTCGCTACGCCAAATAACGAAAGCAGTTCTCATGTGGAGGCGCTCAACAAGTACCAGCTTTTGAAAAGCCAGTACCAGCAGCTCGGCGATAGTGTGCATGCTAGTTTGAGCCTCCACCAAACATCTTCTAGAAGCGGCCATGACCTCAGACACAGCAGCAAGTCGTCAAACTCTGCATACTCTCAGACTACACACTCGCCTTCTCCACCCGTTCCTCTCAGCACGCAAGACCATGCCCACCTTCCCTCTATCTCATCCCGATTAAGCCAGGATGACCAGCAAAACGAGCCACAATCGGGAAGCTACAAGAGCAACTACAATTCCAACTTCGTCAATCCGAAGCATCTAGTGGCGTCACCTCAAACATCTACGTCTATGGTGCATGCACAAACCAAACCCCATAATGTTGTGTCGGGGCCCGCAACCTCACCATCTGTCTACGAGACCGCCAAGCAGCCCATCAAGTACGAAAATGTATTTGATGACGATGATGATGACGCGGATTTTTATCATCTAGACAGGCACCGGGCGCAGCTTCCTCGTCAGACAGAGGAGCTGAGCTACGACCACGATGACTTGCTCTTTGAAATGACAGACACAAGATAATACTGGGGGATCAATTGGAAATGTCAAAAAAGAGCGATTTAGAAGTTGGAATCGACAGAGTTGAGATTTTGATACGACGGAGTTGAGAATTGAAAATTAAGAATTGGAAATTGAAGGTTGGTGGTTTGTCAATTGACTATTTCTGCAGATGCATGGTTTAAAAGTCATATGGAAATACGTCATTAGGGTCTCACGACTCGCGCGAAATTGTGGGGCCGCGGAACAAAATTGATGCACCGTCGCTTTTTCCCCCAATTAAACTTCTCCATTACCAATCCTACCAAGGCCATCCAGACAGCACGTGCCCAATCCGAACCTAGTCATTTATGGGATATTTTGCAATTGTCTTCATTTCCATCCGTTTTTCCTGCATTAAACCATGTTTCGATTATCCCAACGTTTGACGCTCCCCACAGTGTTCACGCAAACCTTCTCAGTGAGGAGAATCGCCAGCAATAGCATTGATCCGAAAAAGAGTCCTTCTCCGGTTGAAGAGTACGATGCCAGAGTGGCTCTGGGAAGACTCCGAGATGACCCATACCAGCGCAAAATCCTCCAGAATCTTTCCTATCTCCATGAAAAATTGGAGAAATACCAGCCGCCAGTCGTTGAAGTGCCGGATGTGGAGGCACTCAAACCAAAAACGGGCCTAGCTAAGGTCTTCAGCCAAGTTTTTCTGAGAAACGGCCGAAATATCGATAATCCTGAGGTGAAGTCTAACGACGTCAAGGGAATTTATTTGTGGGGAGATGTTGGGTGTGGAAAAACCATGTTGATGGACTTGTTTTACTCGACAGTGCCACTAAATTTGCCTAAAAGGAGGTTTCATTTCCATCAGTTCATGCAAAATCTACACAAACGGTCTCACCAGCTCAAGCTAGAACATAACCATACGGATCTAGACGTGATTCCATTGTTGGCATGTGAGATTTCGCAGAGCGCAGCAGTTCTTTGCTTTGACGAGTTTCAGGTCACAGATGTGGCAGATGCTATGTTGTTACGAAGACTCATCAGCATATTATTGAGTCCAGACCATGGCGTGGTGCTATTTGCTACATCCAACCGAGCTCCCGATGATCTCTACTTGAATGGTATTCAGCGTGCGCTGTTTATTCCTTGCATACAAATGATCAAGCGGCAGACGAAGGTGATATATTTGAACTCGCCCACCGACTACCGGAAAGTCCCCAAACCACTGTCATCTGTCTACTTCTACCCCAAGCCGGGTGTGAAGTACTACAGTAAGTCTAATATGGCTGCATGCAATAAGCATGTGGAAAACTGGTTTGCATATTTCAACCGGGAAAATGAGAACCAGGAAGTTCATAAAGATGACTCCATCACCGTGTGGGGACGCACACTCAAAGTGCCATTGGGAGCCCGGCCCTACGTGGCCCAGTTCACTTTTGAAGAATTGTGTGGGCACAACTTAAGTGCAGGAGACTACCTCACGTTGGCCAACACTTACCGGAACTTTATCATCACGGATATTCCGTACTTGAGCACCAATGTCCGAGACGAGGTGCGGCGCTTCATCACTTTCCTAGACGCAGTCTACGATGCCCATGGATGCATAGCCACCACCGCTGCTGCACCATTCAAGGACTTATTTGTGGAGCCGGAGGATCTTCAAAAGGATAATTATCAACTCTACCAGAAACAAAAACAAAGCGGCGTGGAGGATACGTTTGAAGATGATGACTTGGTGGTCAAGCATGGCTTCGATAAGCTGGTGGCCAAGAAGGCCTCCATGTTTGTCAATGACGAGGAAAAGTTTGCATTTGCCCGTGCCCTCTCTCGGTTGACGCAGTTGGGTACCAAGGACTGGCTCGACACTCCAAGAGATTCTCCTTAGCAGTAACAGGAGAAGCAATGCTACCATTGGATCCTAGAGGCTTGTAAGTTAGAGCAAGGCCTGTTTATAATGATATAATTGTACACTCATATTTAAGTCTATTAAAAAAACTTCATCAGAAAAACTATAACGTAACATTCTACAATAATATATTGTAACACATTATAATACATTATAATATATTATAATACATCATACTACTGACTAGGAAATTGGTATTATCTCCATGACAAAATCCTGCATACAGGCCGCGGCCTTCTATCATCTCACAACACATTTCTCTACTCACCACTCATGTCTGCCAACGATATTCTAGACGTGTTAAACGTCCAAAGAGACGACAAGCCCGTCAAAAAGAAGCCCCGCCATGACTCACACGCAGCCGCACAACCCCCCTTGCAAAAAGGCGGAATGGCTCGTGAGCTCTACAACTTGCTAGGCCCCAATACTCCTCCGGTCAACTTGAACGCCAAAGGGTCCGGACAAAGGCTTAAAAAACACCAAAGGGTGTCTCCGTGGACACGGATGAAGTTTGTGCCGCAACGGCTGAAAGGAACGTCGCCGGCTTTGTACCACTGGGAGAAGGGTTCCAGAGAACTCTTGGAGTCCGAGGACAAGAACTACTATTTCGACCGGTTCCAGGTCTCGGTGGATATCCCTGAAATGGTGGACGAGGCGACGTATGACAATATCATGAACGAAATCCGCGAGCAGAAGGAGCAGATGGCCGAGGAGAAGCGGAGGAGAAGAGAGGAGAAGAGGAAGGCGGAGGAAAAGGCCCAGACACAGGTGAAACAAGAAAAGGACGCAAAACAGCAGGTTTCAGATCAGGAGGAGAAAGTTGCTGATGAAAAGGCCAAGGGCGATGTCAAAAGTGGGTCTGAAAAGCCCGAAAAGAGTGATGATGCTGAGAAGAGCGATGAAAAGAACAGTAAAGCAGAGAAATCCGAGGAGACTGAACCCAAGACTGAAACCACCGACGAAAAGGCAAATAAACCGGAAAAGCAGCCCGAAGCCGAGTGGACGTACGAGGAAACCAAGTTTCTATTTCAATTCTGCAGAGACTTCGAGTTGAAGTGGCACGTGATCCACGACCGGTACCCTTCGGGTCTTGGCCGGTCTCTCGAGGACTTGAAGGAGCAATTTTACCGTGTGTGTGCCAAGATCCTCAAGTATAACGGGACGGGAAACCCCAACCTCTTGGATTCGCTTGATGCGTTTTCCAAGCACGCGGAGGTCGACCGCAAGCAGTACTTGGAGTCACTCTTAAGGCGGACGCCAGCAGAAATTGCTGAGGAGGAGTCGTTGGTCATCGAGGCACGGCGGTTCGAGCTTGCTGCCAAGAAGATGTTGCTTGAAAGATCACAGCTCTTGGCATTGTTGGACTCTCCGCAGTCCACACAGTCTGTCCAGCAATACCAGTCTTCCCAGGGCTTGACCAATCTCTATAATAACCTCATGATTTTGGACAAGCACCAAAAGAAAAAACTACTGCAAAAAGCAGCGCAGGCAAATACAGACCCGGTGCCTCCTCCCATTCCACAAGCAGCATCGTCGTCCCACAAGAGAGACCGTGGGTTCCAGACCCATCTCCAGCAATACTTGTCTGGAGTGCTCAAGCAACAAAATGGCGAGCGCAAAAAAAGCGAGCCCAGTGCTATTCAACAGCTTCTATCCAAACGTCTTACCAGCAAAGAGGAAGAGGCATATGGGTTGTACTACCATGCTAATGAGAGACTAACACCCTCGGTGATTCTCCGGTCCACCCAAAAACTCCTGGGTTTGCAGCAGAGACAGTCGGTGTTTAAGGCAGTGAACAGTATGTTGCAAGACCTCGATATTCCTACAGCTGGAGGAACAGTGTGGAGGCCGAACATGCCCACGCGGAAGACTATGGCCAAGTACGATGAGATGATCAAGTCGGTGGTGGCCTTATTGGACGTCAAGAAAGCAAAGGATAAGTTGGAGGCGGAGATCGAGTTGGTCAAGAGCCAGCGTGATATGCAGTAGATCTAGAGATGTTGGTTATAGATGTATGTGTACATTAGTTATAGATGTAGTAGTTAAATATGAATTAGAACTCGAACAGAAAGTCCGGCATGGATGGCCGGTGTGATCTGTGAAAATTTCGGAGTCGGTCTATAATATCGTCGCTTTCTTGCAAAGCCTTATCAATGTCATCTGGCTCTTTTAGTAGTTTGGGGCTGTTCACGGTCTGGTATTGGCGGATTTTTTCCACGGTGATTTCCGTAAACGTCACGGCCACCTTGAAGTGCTTTGGAGGCTTGAGGCTATAGACAGTTGCAAACAGCAAGATCATGTCCTCCACATCCGATCTATCCCTATACCCATTGTATAAAAGCATGGTTTCCTCGAGGATGCTAGCACAGGTGCTCAAGGAGAGCAACTCATGAGCCAAGTACTTGGAGGGTTTGCGCCTGGAGAAATGGGCCAAGTTCACCAACGACCCAAGGAACTCGCCGAACGAATACTCCCGTATGGCAATCTGGAACCTTTTGAGTTTATGGAGCAAAGCCTTCAAGAGAAGCGAAACATGGGCCCAGTAATGGTCTCCGAAGCTGAGTGCAGCGCAGTACACCTGAAATAAGCCATATAAGATATGGATGTTCTCCACATTGATCCAGTTATCAATGGCATTGATGTATGCATTTTCATCGGTGCCCAAGGCACAGAGGAACTCACGGTTGAGCAAGTACACTTTCTGGGTATCGTTTGCACGTCTCCAGTTATCATGCATCCACTTGTTGGGAAGGCCCAATTTGGCTGAAAGCTCCCAGTACTCATCCGACTCGTTGACTGATGTAAGGACATACTTTCCAACGTGCTCCATGATTCTCTTCCCCATTTCGCAGTATGAGGAATCTTGGCAGTGTTGGGAGTATTCTTCGTATAATCTTTTGACAAAGTCCAAGACCAACACATCTCTCTCGTGTCCATTGACCACATTCGACGTTCCAATGTTATAAATGATTCGTGAAATGATCTGGAGCCGGTACGTCTGGAGAGCAAACACCGAGTTGATATCCTGGATGCTCTTGAGGCAGAAAATGGAGCACGGGTTCTTGTTCAAATGCTGGTAGAGGTCAAGTGCATACTTGGACAAGTGCGGCAGCAAGAAGCCCAAGAGAAGAATGCGGTCGATTTCAACGAGAAACAGTTGGTTCATCGGGCAGTGGTTCAAGTACTCCACGCAAAAGAACATGATGAAACGGTTCCGCAGAATCGAGTTGCCCGCATACAGAAACTTCTGGAGCATCATGATGTTCCAATGCGACGTGCCGAGGAGTTTGCTGGTGATGATCCAGATCTCGAGCGAAAACTCAATCAACTCCTCTAGGAATTCGTCAGCCTCTATGGGTGCAATGGGGAGCCGGCTCATTTGCGTGCTGGTGAATCGGAGGAAGGTATCATTGAACTTTGTCAAGGCGCTGCTTTGCTTGGCAGTCATATCGTCAACTTGTGCTAAGGACAATTCCTGGGTGGAGAGGAACGCTATGCCAAGAAGATCAAGCTTGAAGTCGTCTGAAATCGCCGATAAGTCCAAATCCCCAAGCATCTCGAGTAGCTCAAACACTCCACTCTTCGTGCGTGACTCTGTACCCTGGAAAATAAAGCCCACCTGGCTCAAGAATCGCTTGTAGAGGTCATGGAGTCCAGGAAGAGAAACGGCTCCGTTGAAGATATCAAAAAAGAGTCGGAATGCTCGGAGAGGAATAGGTCTTTCGTTCCTCTTGGATACTTCACACAACACCTGGAGTGCATCGAGTGACCGTCCGTAAACAAATGCATCGTGGGAGCCCTTCACTTGCTCCACGAGGTTCAAGTATTGGTTGCCCAAGTCGACCTCAGAGATCTGCGAGAATAACACGATGAGGTTGATGCGGTTGACGAACATGATCTGACTTTTCCTGCCTTTGAAGTAATGGTACTGACTCGTGGCCAAGAGCTTGGAAATCAACTTCTTAGCTTCCTTGATGGAGCTTACGTCCGAGAGGTACTCGTATGTGAGACCCAAGAACCGCTCAAACACACTGGTTTCCGGGATGTCCAGCCGGGACCTTACAAAACCAAGGGGAGATGGAACATTGGTCTCGTCGGGAAAATTGGCGAACTTTCTGGCTGCAAATTGTCCGTAAAGCTGGAGGATTACCTTCTCCTCCAAAGGCCAAGAGAGTCTCCGCATGAGAAGGATACACATATCCATGAAGTAGTGGAGCCCACGAGAATGGTTCTGCAGCTTGAATTGGTCCAACACGGCCAAAAAAGGCCCCCAGCTGCGGTGTTCCCTTTTCACCATCGAGGCAAGCGCAAGAATTATATTCAAAGGCCTGGAATCCAAATCATCTATGCCAAGCACAATGCCTAGGGCCTCGGTGATGGGAGGCCACCACAGCTGGTCTTGATCCTCGTATATGGCCTGGATTAAAGACACTGACGAGAGGTAGTCTTCATTTGCTGACTGCTCTGCAAACTCCACCCCGGAAAAGGTCTGGAACACCGTGATCCAGAAGTCGCACGCATACTTGTCTAAATCCTGCGACAATTTAGCTTCAAGAGCCGATGCTTTGTGCAAATTAGATATGCGTTCCATAGTAACCTCGAGCTTGATGAAGACCCAAAATATGTACACTAGTTGGCTGTGGAATATGCTCTGTGCACGCCGCACCTCTTTGGTTTGGAGCTTGGAGAAGTGCTCCATCGTCATGCGCAACTGTTTCCACATCTGCTCATTGGGTCTTTCTTTATTGATGAGAAGCCATCGTATCACATGTTTCAATGCCTCTTGCAACAGAGCCCTTGTTTGAGAATCCGGGAGCAAATCACTGGTCAAGCTTCGACGACATAATGCCAAGAACCGCACCAAGTTTTTGGCCGATTCTTGGGAGTTGATACGTGCAAATTCAAAGTTTTTCTCCATGAATGTAAAAGAAACACTATCGATGTTTCGAAAGAAGATCTGGCCCCCTTCAATGGCAGATGCTTTGACAATATCTGCAGTCCCAATAAGAGACGAGAGAGCGCGATCTGAGCTCAAGGATTCTCTGGAAGGCACGAATAATTGAGGATTCACGCTTTTAATTGCGGGTCGTTGTCTTTCTTGTGGAGCTTCAGACTCTTCCACTTCGTAGACAGAGGTGGATATCACAGGACTTCGCCTAAACAAGTTGGAGTGGCCTTCTATTGCAAATTCCTCGCGGTCTTTCTTCTTTGTTTCCTGCCTGTTCTCCCCAGGAGGTTCTAGTTGTTTAGTTTTGTGGGATAAAACTGTTTGGGTCATGGGCTTGTCTCCAAAAACAGTAATTGGTTTTGGATTCTGTCTCCCTGTCTTTCCTTGTATCAGTCTATGTTGACCTTTAGGCCGAGCACTGGCGGAATTTCCCAAGATAATTCTACTAGCACCTAGACGACTCTGATATTTTCTGGGTTGTCCAAGATACTTTCTAGATTGTCCAAGGTATTTTCTAGATTGTCCAAAGTATTGTCTAGGTTGTCTAAATTGTCCCAGACTCTGTCTAGATTGTCCCAGACTCTGTCTAGATTGACCCATATATTTAATATCGGCCAGGACTTGGGTCAGTCTTTGGTTTCGAGGTCCCTTATTCTTTGAAGTAATGTTCCTTCTAGATGATAATAGACGATCTATCGTGTCCACTTCCTGTACTTCGTCATCGTCAAATCCGTAGTTTGCAAGTGGTACAGCTTCTTGTGGTAGTATTTTTTGGTATCCTGGAGTTATTGCCTGCAATTTTTCCGGAAACACGGTCTCGATATCGGAATCGTTGTCAGAGCCAGAACTGATAGTCATCAGAATCGGCTCGGGAGTCTCCAGTCTGTAGCCAAACAGAGAGGTAGTTCTAAGTAGAGGCACATTTGGAAGAGACTCTCTAGTTCTAGACTTATCTGTTCGACTAGTGGAAAAGTCTAGAGTTGCTTGTTCTGGAGATGGGCTTCGGATTGGCTCTTGTTCCTTCTCAGCAAGCGAGGACAACTCCTTTTCCAAATCCGCTGACTGGTGCAGAGCAGTGCCGACCTTCCTAATGGCCAAGCCCTTGCGAGGAGCCAAAACACGGGCGGTTTTTCTTTTCTTCCGAGGAGCGACTTTATGGAAATCGTCAAGACGTTTGGCGGACTCAGGAAGAACTCCTCGTAGAATCGTGCTTAGCTTGCGGTACCTGCCACCAATACGAATGAGCTGCTCCTCAGCCTCGGAGTTTTCAGAAGGCTCAGACTCCGAACCACTTTCTTCGTGGATTATGGCATTTTGAGGTTCGTATATGTCGTCATAATCGACACCTTCGTCTATGGTGCGTAGAATGTCATTTTCATCCACATATGCATCCTGAGAGGGGCTTTGTGGGGAGTAAGGAATTTCAAAGCCATCATAAGGAATGATCTCGGCGTCGTTTTCCGACACATCTCCAGCCTGGGACTCACTAGGGTGCAGTTCCTCCTGTGTCAGCATTTCAATGTGTTCCTGGTCTTGATCCTCGTCAATGTCGCCCTGGAGTGCAAGCATCTTGCTGTTTCCCAAATGAGCATAGAAGTTTTTGGACCGGTAACGATCTTCATCGGGGAATCGCTTTCTTTTCTGGAGGTAGAGCTGGTTTAGAGCCTTGCACACCTGTGTGATGTCGTCGTGTTCACTGAACATCTCATTGATGCTATCTACAGTGCAGATCCCAAGCCAGTCGGCCTGGTCTGCTATGTACGGGTGTCTGCTGGAAAATGTTCTTTTCCGTAGGCTTCTGCCTCTGGATGTAGATGCAGGTGCAGTCTCAGGTCCACCATTAAGGGCTTCGGATCCTTCAACAACATTTAATCTGTCATTAACAGTGGTTTCATGTGTAGAGTCTTGAATAGATTGGGAAATTCTGGAATTTGGGGTATTGTTTTCAGGATCGATGGTCAGTGATCTAGAGGGATTCATATGCAGAACATTCTGGGATAATGGAGAGGGCTGGGTCTGTTCAGAGTTATTCTGTGTGGCCAGATCCGCCGTCACCGTTCCTAAATTATCTGGAGATAAAGATGTATTCTCCGCAAAAGTCGAATCGATCTCGTCGTAGATCAGTGCAAACGGCGAGTCCTTAGCTTCAGCTCGGATCTGAGAGCGGGTCGACCGCAGAAAAAATAGGTACACATCTCGTAGAAGCTCTATGTCAACGGCCGAACTCGGTAATAGCGGTAGTGAGTTCTCAGCATCGGAGTCGGAGACTTGGTCCATGGATGCCAGTCATCAATGTAGTAGTATGCGGAGACAAGATGCTGAAGTGGATGCTTTGATGGGGGGGTGTGGTTGTATGCAGAAAGAAAGAGGTTCTAGTACTTCAAGAAGTAATCTGTAGGGGCTGTATTTAGTGCAAGGCGAAGGGTGCCAAGGGTGGTGAAGATCTATACGCTCTAACGGTCTGTAGTAGGTAATGATGTGCAGCGTTTTTCGCGTCGCGTACCGCATACCTGCTGAGCAGCTGAGCAGCTTGCACTTGAGCAGCTTAGCAGTTGAATGAGCAGCGGAGACCACAGTTCACATCGATACAAAGATATTTAGAAATTTTAATTTGATAGGACTGAAACCTTATAGGCATTTAAACTGTCTGTTTTTGTATCTTCTTTTTTTTCGAAAGTTAGGGCTGGTTGGGAATTTGTATCTGGGTGTATGTCAGATCCACTATAGGCAGGGTTCTACGCATAGAGATTTTATGAAGCCTACGCCGTCTGATCCTAACAATGACCATCAAAGACCCTTTACTTTGTAATACTTTGTACTAACACTATAACAGTACTATAGCTACTAGTCCACTGTATAGTATATAACTATATACTACACTACCATATACTACGCACTACACACTACACTACTACACTACAGTACATACTACACTACTACAGTACATACTACACTACTACACTACAGTACATACTACATACTACACTACTACACTACAGTACATACTACACTACTACAGTACATACTACACTACTACACTACAGTACATACTACATACTACACTTCTATAACTGTAAGAGCCACCTTCGGTAGTGCCCTACATATGGAGGTGTTTCGAGGCTAGTCTTTCTGATCCTAACAATGGCCATTCAACGCCGTCCCAAACCACTTAACAGTATCGGTTGGTGCGACGACCAAGAACATCACCGCTATTATTCTTGTGAAGGGTTTTTCGTAGCCACGTTTTCTATCCAAAAGTTATATAAACAGCTCAATTTCTTCCTTTCAAGAAAACATCAAAAAATAAAAAAAACATTTTACCTTAACGTTACACGAGAATCTAACAGTTTATATCTTGGTGTATAGACTAGTATCTGGTGTACGGGCGTAAGCCTTCTGCAGTGAGCTTAGGCTATTACATAAGGTCAAGTTTAAATAGTTCAGGTAAGTTTTAAGTTACTTTGGTTAGTTTCAGGCTGGGTTTAGGCTGGTTTCAGGTTATTTTTTTTTTACATTTTAAATCAGTTTCAGGTTACGGTACTATTTAAACGTACCTTATGTAGATTCCAGGCACGTCACCTGCCGCACCAGCACATTATCGCACCCAGAAGTATCGTACACCCATAATACACTTCATGGTTTCTATGGAATCACACAATATTCTGCCAAAAAAAAAAAAAATTAGGTGTAAAACTTATGTGTGTAATATGATACTGCAACTTCTACGGCACACTAAAATCTCACCTCCATACATCAACCATCTACCATCTCTATATCTACCCTCAATATGTACCACCTCTATATCAACGATCTATACCGACACATGAAACTTACCTTACGTCTATATTCATAATTTCAAGTATTTTTCTAGTGTCTCTATAGTTTAAACCATTTTCTAATTTCTCCTTATTTTAGTCTCAGTTAATAAATTAACATGTGTGACTATTGTCTCGATTAGTACATTGACTAGTGTCTCAATTGGTAGATCTACTAGTATCAGTGCATATGTGATCTCGACCACGACCTTAATTAAAAGTCCCTAATTTAGTCCCTAGCTTTATATCACTCTCTCAAATTCACAACCTTTTTCATCCTGCAAATAGCAATTTACACATCAGTATTGTCAGTAGTGTCTCCCCATACTATACCATAACTCCAATCCAGATCACCATACATTCTATGAACACATTCTCCATAATATATAGGATAAGAATATTTTTAATAATTTGAGTACCCAATAGGCAAGAAACAATTATATTTATTTACCACCATTACTAGTGCCATTACTAGTACCATATATTTTTTTCCTATTATTATTAAACATATTATTAGGTGTAGTAGCTAAGAAGTAGGTTTCAGGCTCTTGGGCATCAGCGGGCGCGCAACCTCGCGTCACGTGCCATTGTCATGTTTCTCAAAGTTTTTGCTCAATTTCCTCTAACTCCAACTATGGACAGCCGCAGAGTCGCCAAGGCATATCGAGACCGGTCCTTGCGGGCCAAGGTGTTGCCATACCCTACACCCATGGGACTTCTTTCCAAGGTGAAACGCTACTTCTCCGGCCCGGCTGCGGCCCCCAAGCCACTGGAGTCTTCCTCCCAAAGTAGATACGCTTCCGATCAACCAAACCTGCACCCCTCGTTGCCTGCTTCGGTCAATACATCTTTGGTGAACAATTCGGCGGACCAGGCCGACTCCAACCGCATTTTGTCCAGTTTTTTCCAGGAAAAAGGCACCGATCCCTTGTCCCAGGTGGAGTACGAGGGTGTGCTCTCTCTAATGGAGCGCTCCAGGGCCAATATCTCCATGGCAGATACTCTGACTGCCCCTGCAAACCACGATCTTCTGCAACAATCCCAGCTGCGCCGCAACAGCCAATACACCCAAAGAATTTTACGTAACTCCAGCTTACATGATGCCAATAACTCCTCCTATGTGGCTCCTGACTACAAGCCGGTGTACCACACTTTCAGTGAAAACTCCCCCAATGTTTCACGCAGCTCCAACTTGTCAATGAAACGGGTCTACCAATTCCTGGGCTTGCCTTCTCCTTATAGAACCAGAATCAAGGTCCCTAATACTGCTGCTCGCCAAACGAGACGCATTTCCGCCAAGTTGCCGGTGGATCCTATGCCTGAAACCACAGCTAACTCGACCTTAGAGTCCACATCCACCTTCAAGCTCAAGAGCAAAACCGCCAATACTCTTTTGTCCATCTTGGACAGCAATTCGGCCGAGACTACGCTGACCACCACAGCTCCGGCTGCAAGACCTCTCCACAATCCATACTTGAGGGGAAAGAGGCTTCTCTCTTCATACTCCTCGGATGCTCCTCCGGCCAAGAAACCCACCACCACTGCTGATGACATTGCCAAGACTGTGTCCTATACAAACGTGGAAGCTCTTTCTGAGGATAAGGGATCTTCCCTTTTCGACAGGGCTACTTCTACAAATGAAGACCGAAGCTCTGCTACTAAAGCGGGTGGATCTGATGATGCGGCTGACCTAGAAACAAAAGCAAATGGCTCGGATAAGGCACCTCCTGCCTCCAAGCCTACCGAAGAGCCTAAAAACACTTTTAGTTTCGGCTCCAAGGCAACAGAACAGCCAAAACCAGCGTTCAGTTTCGGCTCGACCACGTCTGAACCCTCAGCTCCTGCATTCAGTTTCGGAGCATCCAAAAACCCACAACTGTCCGAAACAAAGCCTTCATTCAGCTTTGGAAAACCAATAGCAAACGATGATGCAAAGGACAAAGGTGCCCCTGCACCCGTGTTGAATTTTGGAGCATCTGGAAGTACAAACTCCGGGGATACCAAACCAGCTTTTGGAATTAAGCCTGCAGACTCAACGAGCACATTCAGTCTAGGCTCGAAGCCTGACCAGGCGCCAAGTACGTTTAATTTCGGCCCCAAGTCTTCCGAATCTACGAAAAAGTCCGAGTCTACAGTGACGGAAAAGGCTGGAACGAAAAGCACGCCGGCATTCAGTTTTGGTGCCCAACCAGCAGCAACTCCAAAACTATTCAATTTTGGTGCTAAACCAGATGCTCCAGCAACTGAGGAAAAACAGGGCAGTGTTGATGTAACACTGAAGACTGAATCAGAGAAACCCAAACCTTTTAGTTTTGGAGCAAAAACAAGCGAAACTCCAGCTGCCTCCGAAAAGAGTTCTACCGAATCGAAGCCCTCGTTTAGTTTTGGTTCCAAGCCAGCAGAGCCAAAGCCTTCCTTTTCGTTCGGCTCAAAACCCACCGAATCTGCAAGTGAAGAAGCCAAGCCTGCATTCAATTTCGGAGCCAAGGCTGAAGAATCTAAGCCATTTACTTTTGGAAAGCCAGCTGAGTCCAAACCTTTCACTTTTGGAAAACAAGCTGAGTCTAAGCCTTTTAGCTTCGGAAATCAGACAGAAGAACCGCAATCCACCAGCCTCAATCACAGTACAGAGAAATCGAGCTCTGATGCAAAGCCAGGTTTTAGTTTTGAAAGTTCTACGAGTACCGCCAAACCAGAATTCAGTTTCGGAACAAAACCTTCCACCAAGGACACTTCCACGGAAGCTCCCAAACCTGCATTCAATTTCGGCCAAACGACGGACGCTTCTAAGCCGGCATTCTCTTTTGGCAAAACCGAAGAGACCAAAAAACCAGCATTTAATTTTGGTCAAACTACAGAAACCGCCAAGCCAGCTTTCAATTTCGGGTCGAACAGTTCTTCTAATGGAACCAACGGGCCTAATAGAATTAATGGGTCTAATGGCACTACTGATTCTAATGGAAACACAGGCATTTCAGGGTTCCAGTTTCCGCTGGTGGAAGTCAGAGAAGTTGCTCTAGACGAGTCCAAAGTCAAGGAGTACGAGAAGATGTTTGAATTCTCATAAACCGTGAGAAGTGGCACGGGTCCAAGAATCGTCTGATTCATTGGTGGGTCAGTCGTCTGATCGTATAGATGCGCGCAGCGCGAGAAAAACACTGGGTAACTTTTACATAGTCAACACATTCACTGTCATATACTACAACTCCTCACTACACTGCTCCACCATGTCCCTCGACTCCGTTTTACTAGTGGGTGGTTCCGGGTTCCTCGGATTACATCTTGTGCAGCAATTCTACAACCACTGCCCCAACACCGACATCCATGTGTTCGATATCCGGCCTATCCCAGATCAGATCTCCAAGTACTTCACTTTCGACAAGAAAAAGGTGACGTTTTACCAGGGCGACTTGACCAATGAAGACGACGTCAACAATGCTATTAACAAATCAAAGTGCCAGGTCGTGGTGCACTCGGCTCTGCCTATTCATGGCATGGCCCAAGAGATCTACCATAAGGTCAATGTAGTAGGCACACAGACCCTCCTTAAGGTCACACGTGCCTCGCCACTCGTCAAGGCGTTGGTATACACTTCTTCCGCAGGAGTGGTTTTTAATGGCCAGGATGTTTTTAATGCGGACGAGAGCTGGCCGTATCCACAAGTGCATATGGACGGGTATAACGAAACAAAAGCCACGGCCGAAAAAGCTGTTATGGCAGCAAATACCCCGGGGGAATTGCTCACGGTGTGCTTGAGGCCAGCAGGCATTTTTGGGCCTGGAGACCGGCAACTTGTTCCAGGCTTGAGGACTGCTGCTCGTTTGGGCCAGTCGAAGTTTCAGCTTGGTGACAACAACAACTTGTTTGACTGGTCATATGTCGGAAACGTGGCTGATGCTCACGTGTTGGCAGCACAGAAAATTTTGGATCCAGAGGCAGCTCCTCTGCTTGGAGGAGAGACCTTCTTCATCACCAACGACGCACCAACGTATTTCTGGACCTTGGCCCGGACTGTGTGGAAGGCCGACGGCCACATCGACAAGTACAACATCGTGTTGAGCCGTCCTGTGGCTATTGCTGCAGGCTACTTATCGCAGTTCTTCTCTGGGCTCTTGAAGAAGGAACCAGGACTTACGGCGTTCCGGGCCAAGATCACGTGCGCTACTCGTTACCACGACATCAGCAAGGCTAAGCGTATATTAGGATACAAACCGGCGGTCTCCCTCGAGGACGGAATCCAACATACTCTCGACTGGATCTACGAGACCCACGAGAACTAGAGAAAAAGGCAGGATAGCAACGATTTGGCTCAACAGAAGACAAAGTTCTAGAACACCACATATGTGAGCACTCCAAGAGCAATCGAGGCAAGAGCAAACTTGAATGTGATGCTAGCAGAAGATGCAGGCAAGGTGGTGTTGACGGCGGAAAAGTTGCCTATCAAGTTAAGTTTGGGCTTGGCCTTGACTTCTTCAACTTCCGTCTCATTCTTGGAGATCATCTGTGTCTTTACCACCGCAGCAGCAGACCCAATGTCAGAGTTGATACTCTTGTGCTTATAGGATGAGGGCTTCTCACCATCAATCCGTTTGAAAGGGATGTTACATGCATTCACATCGTTAAGTGCTGCACAGTCCGTGAACAACACAGACAAGAAGTTTGTGGAAGGGTTGCCCGGGCACAACGAGTAGCATGTCGGGTCCATCATTTGAAGGGCACAGCACTCACAGGCCAAGTCGCCTGCTTTGCAATCATCCAAGTCGGCCAACACATCGTTGCAACAAGCAGACAATTTGATCAAATCGTTGGCCTCGCAATTATCGTAAGGCCGAGGGTTGGAGTTTTTGTAGCTGGAGTGCTCGAAGATGGCCTTTTCTGCCGCCAAGCACAATGAAGCATACAAGATGAGATGGCTCAGGTGCATTTCGAGAGGTTTTAGAGGAGGCGAAAAGACTGGTGGGTAGAGCAAAGCACATTGGGTTGGCGTAATGGGTGCAAAAGAGTGCGAGCAGCCTTGCGGTATGTGCAGGCCCTCCACCTCGCCAATTGGAGGTGTACTGTCTAAAGACCTTTCACTCTAGAGATGTACTGGTTCACTTTGCTGAAGCTACTTGGTATTGTGAATTATGGAGGTTGAGGAGAAATAAGAATAAGTTGAGGTATTTAAGTTCTGGTCTTGAGTGGTGGGTGGTGAGTGACCAGTGATGAGTGAATACTGAGTGAGGATTGAGTTGAAGGAGAATGGTGAACACAGAACGTTGAGTATGGGGTACTGTGAATGCTGGGTATTGAAGATTGAGGTTGTGTGGCTGTGACTGTGAATATTGAGTACTAGTGTCTATGGAAATCACGTGCCACGCAGTTCCAGAAAGTTCCAAACAAATCCTAGTCTATTGAGCCTCAATGCAGTGGCAGAACACGACTTTTGACTAGGCTACGCCGTGTTGTACCATCTAATCAAGTGACATTAGTACCTACACACAATTGAGTGTAGAGTACACTGATTCTTAGGTTCAGAGCACACTGACTTTCAAGTGTAGTACACTGACTTAGGTGTACACTGACTTAGGTGTACACTGACTTAGGTGTTACTGTCTATTAGGGTGACCATACAAATTAGAGGCAGATCAGTAAGGTTTGCCAGCCAAATACATTGTTAAACAAAATAAAGCACCATTAGTAATCACACACCAAGCATTATCACAATACAATAAACATGGCGCCCCCGACGTTATGCAACAGCCCAGATTTTAATCATTCCCTGATCTTCAATGTACAATATCCAGAGCAGACAGGAGCACCACGGTCTCAAAATAACGTGTCTCCTGCCGGACATTGTTGCCTTACGTGATTCGCGTCCGGCACCAGGATTCCTCACCACACCCAAAAGGCACGGCCATGTGCCGAATTTGACCAAAACGGTATAATTACATTTCACCGCGTCGGCCCAGACCAGGTCTGGACCAAGCATGCTCGCAACCGTCCCAGGTGCTCGCCTCGCCTTAAACTGTCGTCTGCGCAGCAGGGCTGAATCCACTCTCCCCAGAAGACATTGTCATGGAGCACTGCCGGCCACATGAACACAATGGACTAAATAGAAAACGCCGTAGCCACACTAATTTGCTCTTACAATCTACATATCATAGTCACGCATGAAGCCACGCCTCGGCAAGTGCATCGCCCTTTTGAATTGTACCCAGCGGCGACGGACCCAAATTCCTAGTCCGATCTTAAAGTGGCTCTAGGCTATTGTTAAACCAAGGCCAAGGCCTTTGGGTGCGCAGTAGGAGGAATTTCTACCAGCCTCGACGGGTGGGTGCGCGCGTCCTGGCACTGCCCGAAAAGACGATCGAGTCTAATTAGCCTGGCACCTGTCATCGCATGGTAATTTAACACCCCGGGCGTGGGAAGGGTCCCAAGAGGAAAATGCAAAGCTTAGGGAGAAGAAGGTTACGAAATGCTGGGGTCAAAGCAGGCTGCACTTCAGCCGCCCCGATGTCACTAATTTTTTTTTTTTTAGGCTTGGTAAATCTGTCCGCTGTTTCACCCATGCACCCAGCCTGGCACTGCCCATTCGCCCATTCTTTATTGCTAGTCAAGATCGCCGGAGCCTATCGCGCTCGTGTAGTAACATAGCCTACCTGCACATCACGCTGCACGAAATTTGGCACTTTCCTGCACGCAGCTGCGCTTTCCGCGCTGCCATTGGTCATCATCCAGTACGCACGCTTCTTTTTGCTGTTATTATTTACCTTTCATGCGGCTTTTTTTTTCGCACCTCAATCCGCTCTTTTCTTTTTTCTCTATATGGATGCGATCCGCCTCCAGTACGTCCGGTCTATGCACTCTGACGTCCCGCCGTCGCGTTATATATAGCTCTCGTGTACCCACTATCGCCCACGCTTTTTTTTCCGTCTTGTGATCGCTTCTTTCGCTAAATCAGAGTCACATCTCCGTTATCATGAAACAAGCCTTCTTTCTTCTTTCGGCACTCTTTGCCTTCACGCTCTCCGTGGCCGCAGAATTGCCCGGTATTGAAGTCGTTGGTAACAAGTTTTTCTACTCCAACAACGGCTCCCAATTCTACATCCGTGGTGTTGCTTACCAACAAAATACTGAAGCTAACAGTGAAACCACTGGTGATGTGAGCTCCTACAGCGACCCTCTTGTTGACGGTGAAGCTTGTAAGAGAGATGTCAAGTACCTTGCTGATGCCAACACCAACGTCTTGAGAATCTACGCTGTCGACCCTACCCAAAACCACGACGAGTGTATGAAGATTTTCGAGGATGCCGGTATCTATATCATTGCTGACTTGTCCGAGCCAAAGCAATCTATCAACAGAATCTCCCCTGAGTGGAACTTGGACTTGTACACCAGATACACCTCTGTTGTTGACATGTTCGCCAACTACTCTAACGTTTTGGGTTTCTTTGCTGGTAACGAGGTCACCAACAACAAGACTAACACCGATGCTTCTGCTTTCGTTAAGGCTGCTGTCAGAGACATGAAGTCTTACATCAAGAGCAAGGGCTGGTCTTACCCTGTCGGTTACTCTTCTAACGATGACGAGGACACCAGAGTTGCTATTGCTGACTACTTCTCCTGTGGTGAGGTTGAGGACAGAGCTGACTTCTTCGGTATCAACATGTACGAGTGGTGTGGTGACTCCACTTTCAAGACCTCCGGTTACGCTGACAGAACTAAGGAATACCAAAACTTGACTATTCCTGTCTTCTTCTCCGAATACGGTTGTAACGCTGAGAGACCAAGAAAGTTTACTGAGATCGGAACTCTTTACGGTGACGACATGACCGACGTCTGGTCTGGTGGTATCGTCTATATGTACTTCGAGGAGGAGAACGATTACGGTCTTGTTTCCGTCTCTGGAAGCAGCGTTAAGACTTTGGCTGACTACTCTTACTACTCTCAGGAAATGAACAGCATCAGCCCAAGCATTGCTACCAAGGGTGACGTTGGATCTTCTTCCACCGCTACTTTGCAATGTCCTGCTTCTGCTTCTACCTGGAAGACTTCCTCCAACTTGCCTCCTACCCCAGACAAGGATGTGTGTGACTGTGTCTCCTCTTCTTTGGAGTGTGTTGTCAGCGACGACGTGGACTCTGAAGACTACGGTGACTTGTTCGGCAGTGTCTGTGGATTGATCAACTGTGACGCCGTCTCCACCAACGGAACTTCCGGTGTTTACGGATCTGTTTCTTTCTGCTCTGACAAGGAGAAGTTGTCTTACGTGCTTAACGCTTACTACTTGGACCAAAACAAGGCCTCCGATGCTTGTGACTTCAAGGGATCTGCTTCTCTTGTCTCTGCTTCTGCTGCTAAGTCCTGTAGCGCTATCGTCTCCTCCGTTTCCAAGAACGCTCAGGCCACTGGTGTTACTGGTGGCTCCACTGTGTCTGGAGATGCCGGTTCCGGTGGTTCCGGTTCTTCTGGTTCTGGTTCCTCTGGTTCCTCTTCCGGTTCTTCTTCCGGTTCCTCCTCCACCTCTTCCAAAGACTCTGCTGGATTTGTTGCTGCTCGTCCTGCCTCTAAGGGTGAGATGGCCGCTATTGTCGGTATGACCATGTGTGTGCTCGGCGGTTTCTCCACCTTCTTTTTCTAAACAAGCTAGTTACTTGATTAGTAATTTATGTATGTAATGCAAATTATGTATGATAGTATTATTTAGTGATCATGAAGATCTCGTTAAGTGCTTTAGCATCCATGGTGGAAGCCCGTTTCTGGCGAATCCACTTGGCACGTGCTCCCAATCTAGTAGCAATTTGATCCTTAGCTTCTCTAGGTTGGAGCATACTGTCTCTAGTGACGTCGTCCTCCTTCTTCTCTTTCTTATCCTTCTCCTTCTTTTCCTTTTTCTCTGTCTTTTCTGTCTTCTCCTTCTTTTCCTTCTTTTCCTTCTTTTCCTTTTTCTCCTTCTTTTCTTTCTTATCCTTTTTCTCCTTTTTCTCCTTCTCTTTCTTTTCCTCTTTCTTTTCCTCTTTCTTCTCCCCCTTTCTCTCCTTCTTTGATTTCTTGTCCTTCTTCTCCTCGACCTCTACGTCGTCAGTCTCCTCTCTTATTCGCTTTCGGCTCTTGACCTGCTTGGTCTCGGTGTCCCATGTAGACCGTAACGTCTCACCTTTGACGAAATGCATGCCCCATTTGCCATTGATGATATTCTCCACTCTCTGCCTCTCCAACTCACTGTTGACCTGCTCCTCTTTACCGTTGAGCCTACCCAAGATCCGCTGGAAAACATCAAGACCTGCACACTCGCCGCTGTCGAACTCATCCGTCTTGGTTTTCTTGGCCAATTTCGACCCCAACCCGGTGTTGTCTGTTTTGATACTAACCTTCACGTGCGTAGTGGTAGCGTGGTCCACTAACCCAAGCCCTTTGCCGGCCTGCCAGCCCATTTTTTCGAGGTACTGATGCCCAAACCGCTCGGTGTTGTTCGACCATGACGTGTTACGGGGATCTAGCCCGAACCGTTGTTTGACCTTCTGGCCTGCTAATCCCATTGTGTGGTGCTGATGAAAAATTATTGGTGCGATGATGTAGATGCGCTGCTCCTGTATTTAGTGTCGATAAGGCGATGGTCACCAAGTATTTGGGGAAACGGATTTGGGGAACCGAATTTGGAAAAAAAACTATGCTTTGTAGCTTAAGGTCTTTATACTATTTTACATTATGGTTTTTTTTTCGGTAATATGATGTTGGTTACATTTTTTTGGGGGGGTTTTTGGACGCTTAAAGTTAGTGGTTTCTCACATTACTGCAAAATGCGTGTAATACAGAGAAGAGAGTGCAACTCATGGGGATGATCTGTAACATAAGATGATGTTTTTGATGTTTAAGAAATACTAATTTCAATCCGATTCTGGAAGTCATATAATATTTTTACTATGGAATTTCTTTAATAATATGAAGATGACAGACGAATTAGAGTTACTAGAATTTGGGTCTCTGGTCCTGTGTACTCCACTGTGTCAAGTATTTATCGAAGATTCACCGATGTGTTTATGCTGGAATTTATTCTGAATATTTATCATTGACCAAAAATGTACTGCCAACAGTTAGTGGCAGCGTAGCCGTTAAATGGCACTCTCTTAATGCATTTGCTCTGGATTAACCACCCCATGAGTTCATTATAGTCTCGAACACTGAGCACGGCCTGTAGCTTTTCGTACAAGACGGAGTCGGTGATGCCGGGCTTGACCACGATTTGCGAGATTGCATTCGCCAAGAGCTTCGTCCAGAGATCCTTGTTAATCTGCGCATTGAGGTCCACCCAGATTGGCTGGCAAGGCTTGTTGAAGGGCACTGCCACCCATTGTGGAGTTAATTGGCTGACCTGCTCCACGTTGCTTCGCACAACAATGTCACACGAGATCTGCTCCTTGTCTATTAGCCTGGACTCGTAGTTCTCAAACTTGAACGTCTTGTCTATGCGCGTAAAGTCCACCATTTCCTCCGACACGAGCTCCAACAACGTGGCCATTTCGCCCTGGAGGATGCCCTGCGATAAGATGAGCCCTTTTCCGGTCCGCAGCACCTCGTTGAGCGTGTGCTTGAAGGCAGATGCGTTTTGGAAAACCTCTGACCCAAAGTACTTCGGTGCTGTGGTGTTGTGGAATCGATCACTCAACACGAACTTGGTGTCAGTGTCCACGGACACGTAGAGGATTTCTCTGTCTTGTAGAAGAGCATCTGTGGCTTGACGCACGGTATCTTCGCCGTATGGGTTCAAGGTGCTCTTGACCAAGGCAGGGTCGAAATTCACCTCTTTGGTCGAGAAAATTGACTTCAACACAGACCGTAACTCATCAAGAGGTTTGGCTGTGGGAGGCTGGTGTTTCTCCGCCATGAACACGCTCGACCCTAGAACCTGCTCTTTTTGTCTCATAGAAATATCTTCGATTCTCTCACAGAGCGATGGCACTGTTTCTGTAGTACCTGGCGGAATAGAGTACTTCTCCTCGTTCGCCTGGTACGTCGCATATAAGGGCATTTCGTCCACGATATTGATCTCGGTGCTGGTGTCAAAGCGTCTCCAGAAATCAAGGAAGAACTTGAAATCACCCTTGTTCAAGTCTTGCTCCAGAATAAACCCATCCTCGATTCCTTGAATAACCATATTCTGAAACGTCTCCACACCTTTCTGCACGGCACTTGCTCCTCCAAACAGCCTTCTCAAGGTACCCCACTTTTGCTTGACAAGCTTAGAGTCGAGCCCGGGGAAAAACTCCGCAATGGCGTCAAACTCTATCGCATCTTTGGTGAAGGCTTTCGAAATCACAACCGCCCGGTACAAGAGCGTCAGCTCCGACTTCTCCAACTTGATGTTTCGCCTGGGTCTTTTTCCAAGATGCGTGATAATTTCTTGCGCTGGTTGAGCAACGACTTTCTTGGCCCTTCTTGATTTCTTGAGCTTCGAGAAAACATCTTGGGGTTCGCTCTCCATAGCTCCATCCAGATCGGCATCATCTTCGTCCTCCAAGTTCTGAAGCCGGTTAACTCCTCTCCTCCTGCGAGTCTTTGGCCTGGCTTTCTTCGTGCTGGGCTGCTCCACGTATAACTTCATATCCGACTGAATCACCCGCTTCTTGAATATCTTCATGTTCTTCCTGCTCATTTTTTCAACATGGCTTGTTTTCAAATCCTCAATTTTCTCAGGGGAACACTCAACTCCCGGTTCATTAAGGATGAGGATTTTTTTCTCAATTTGCTTGTCGTCAAAATCGATTTGGATCTTTTGCTCCTTGATGGCCTTTGTCTTTACAAGATAAGCAATATCTCGGGCCACTGTTTTCAAATCCGTGGAAGTCTTGTTCTGCAAGATCCTATCCAATTTCCGGCATAAAGAAGAGCTCTTGACAATGACACCACCACTCTTGCGGATGATATCCAATAAATGGTTTCTTCTGGTCATGGATTTCAAAGACCCTTCTGCTTTGACCGTAGTACTTGGGGCCTGGCGCTTTCTTTCTTGACGTGGTTTAGCCACAAAAACCGGGAGATCGTTGGAGGTCAAGGCCGTCCTTGAATCATCCTCTACCTTGGCATTCGATTTTGAGTCAAGCAACTTCTCAGTAACATCATCAAGCACTTCTTTCTGGGCTGCAACATCAAGTTTGGGATCATACTCTTCCTCCTCCTTCACAGATTCTGCTTCGGGAATTTCTTCAACATAAGACTTTGGAGTAGTAGCACGACGTGATCTTCTTTTGCCATCTTGGTATGTTGAACCTGCCTCACTGATGTCCATTTGGATGTCTAGGTCGTCCTTGTCTGCCGTAGACTGAGTCTTGCGTTTCTTGGCAGGGCTACTGCTGCCGATTTGAAACATTCTGCGCCTTTTTTCAAGCAAGGACTCGGACGACATCTTCCCGAGCTTCGACGCCAACTTTTTGTTGATAGCATCAAGAGAATTATTGGACACTTTGGGGGCATAAGTATACTTCAATGGAGCTGCCTTTTCTTCCGAACAAAACTCCTTGGAAAAATACCTATAGAACTTAAGCTTCCCCTCGTTATCGTAGAGTTTAGACACCGAGTAGTCGTCATATGGCTCTGCATATTTTTTGAACAGTTTTAATGTCTTTCCATTACTGAGGTAACTTGGAAGCAGCTCATAGAGCCTTGTGTACGGCCTGTAGTCGGACAAACCCATGATATTCCGGGCGATTTCTCCTGACGTGATACCCTTTTGTTCCTTGTGGCGTATTTGCTCGAATATTTGGTGGAAAGGTGGAAAGAACTGGTTGAAGCATGGGACCGCAGGCACAATATCCTCAGTCTCGTCTTCTACTTGATCATTATTGACATTGGCCACATCGTAGAAATCGTCAGAATCCTTGGGCATATCCTTGGGCATATCCTTGATGAATTTCATGGCATAGAGCCTTTGCTTCGTTTCAGGAAGCACAACATTGAGTTTTTCGATGTAGCCACTTTGGTGGAGCTTGAAACACACACTTTTGAAGAACTTAGAAGCCGACTCCGAACCATCGAGCTTGAAATCTTTCTTGAGATCAGTAAATCCACGTAACTGGTTAGGAGCTTTCTTGAGAGCTTCTATAATGAGCATCTTAAGGCGACCCACGTCACGGGACGTATCCAAGTCCTCCTCAGCTTCACTGAAGTCCTTTCCTCCATCGAACTCGTTCACAAACTTGGTGTGTATGGAATGGGTGGTGTGGGTTTTGTTAAGAAAGACATTCTTGCACTGGATAAGACCAGCAGCTTCAAGCTTCTGTAGTCTTAGCCTTAGTGAGCGGGCATCCTGGCCAGACTCACGGGCCAACTCGGGGTTCAATATACCATCGGTGCCATGGCGAGCAATCACCTTGAGCAACTGGAAAGGCAAGTCGCCCAAACTAAGCTTGAGAGACTGGTAGTTGACAGTGTTTGTTAGGTACCGGAACTGGCACTCTTCGGTGGGGAGGATATAGATCTCAGGTTCGGATCCCAACAGGAGCGGAATGTGGGCCTCGAGCTCATGTGGTTCCAACACACGATCTGCTTCCAGGACCGTCATAAGAGCAGGGCTGGCACTCTTCACAAGGGCCTTCCATAGAACCTGTTGATAAAAGGTATCGATTTCGGGGACCAGGAGCGTCAGGCTGGCGATGGCCCATAGTTCAGGTAGAGAGAGGCGGTCGGATACGGCAAGGGCCGCAAGAACCAGATTGACTAGCAGCCCCACGGTGCATGCAGGCATTGGACAAGTAAAGAAGGAAAGTGCAGATCCACAGGCCTGTTACTGAGGATGTTGATATGGAGCAGGTAATATAGCGTAGAGACCTGGATGTAGATTGGGCTTGGGCACGACCGCGATAGTGCGCATGTTTCCCGGTCAAGATGAATCTCCAATGCGCATAGCTTAATCTATAGCTACTCCATATAGCTAGACACAGTAGTACGCAAGCGCCTCAAAAATGGACTCGGACGATGAGCTCACGTTATCTGCATCCACGCTAGCTGCGCTCCAGCAATTCAAGCAGGAGGAAACGCAGAAAAAGGAGGAGTTCGAGCGTCTCTTCAAGCAGCTGGAGGAACGGTTCCAGAGGCAGAAGTTCTCCATCGACTCCTTCAAGGAGGACTGGCAATTGTCCCAGTTCTGGTACTCGGACGACACATCCGATATCCTTGCCAAGGCTCTTTTGGAGGATGCCTCCAAGGACACGGTGATTGTCATTGCCAGTGCTCCAGCAGTGTACGCAGCCATCACGCGCATTCCGGAGGAAGAGCTTCCCACGCCTCACATCTACCTCTTGGAGTACGACACCCGCTTTGAGGTTATGGCAGGAAAAGAGCATTTCTTCAAATACGACTATAACCACCCCGACGACGTACCGTCTGAGCTTCGCCATAAGTGTCACCGCATATTGATCGACCCTCCTTTCTTGGAGGAAGAGTGCCAGACCAAATCCGCGCAGGCTGCGAGGAACCTTTTGGTGCAGACTGCAGGCAAAGGCGTGGGAGAAGAAGTCCGGATCATTTCTTCCACTGGTGAAAGAATGAGAGACATCATGAAGAAGACATATCCGGAAACACGGCTCACGACGTTTTTGCCTGAACACAAGAACGGGTTGAGCAATGAGTTCCGGTGCTATGCTTCGTTTGAGTGTGCGCAGTGGAACTTCGATGAGTAGGCCAAGGACAGGACCGGCAGTATATCCAACTCAACACTGGTATTACAGAAATAAAACTTTGAATAACGGGCGAAGCTTCTGGCCAAGACAGGAGGAGGTTTTTTGGTATACCAGGACAATGGACCGTACTACACCACACTACACCACACTATACTAGATACAGTATACACTACTAGACACTGCTATATACTATACCAGAGACCACTAGACACCATACTTTACACTACCTCATGGTTTATAAAGTTATTTAAGTATACGCTACACCACGCTACACTAGGTACTACAGTATACACTACGTAATGCTATACACCATACTATAGACTACAGTGCACACTACAGTACTATACAGACGATACGCTACCTGTGAATAGCATTGACTACACAGGAGAACGTAGTAACATAACATTGACTGGATTTCAAATGACACTAAATTCTATGTACTCACTTAACCACAGATCTTTCTTGGCCAAATTGCCTCCGTACCTCATAATATTGTTTATTTTATTTTTTCTCTAGAACGACAGAACTACAACTGTAGATCCGAAAAGGGCTCTATTTTTTCCCTAACTTTGGCTTAATATAATATAACTTGCAAGAAATGTGCATTCAATATCTATGTACTATAGGTTCCAAAATATACCCTGCACTATATTAGATGCTACTCGTACTGTGATAGACTCTACTCAGACTGTATTAGGTGTACTACACTATACACTAAACACACTAATAGAGTTATGATTAGACTTAACCTTGACAGCTAACCCTAAATGCTATAGTTTAACCTAGTGATTAACTGTACGCTACACTACGCACAACACCATATAGATTATATACTACACGTACATTAAACACATGGACACATGGTAATTTGACACATGAAGCCTAGATGCATTAAGTAATTAAGCTTATTAGACAGTGGACAAATTATACTAAAATACGCATACCAAAATACGCATACCAAAATTCACACCAATACACACCAATACACTGAGGTTGCACCACTTACATTCACCACTTATACTCACTACAATGCATTACACCACACTCCAATACACGAGTAATCAGGACCACCACACTAGTCCACACCAATATACACTACACTAAACTACACTAGAAAAAAGACACCTATAAGATTTTTTTTAATGAATCATAACCAGATAGTAACCGAATAGTAACCAAACAGGAATAGGGAATAAGACCGAATTTGGATTTGACTGTGATGGGGTTGTATTGACTGGACCGGCTCGTAACCAGGGTTACGGAGGACACATCTTTGATTGTCAGTGCGTCACGCTCGAATTCCTCCTACTGTGGAAACGTGCGCCAGCCCTAAGCGAGCGTGCGCGCACCAATGCGCACAGAGATTTACCACGGTGCCCAATAAAAATTTTTCCAGATTCCTTCTTCTTCAGCACAATATGTCTTTCTCCGATTTCTCCAAGGCCGAGACCATCAAGTCTTTGAACGAGTTCTTGTCCCAAAAGTCCTACATTGACGGGTATGTACCAGCATCATCTGCTGAATGATGACTACAATCTTTGGTCCGTGTTTTAGAGGTGCTTAAGACCCACCGCATGAGTGACATGAAGATTTAAATAAACAAATCCTGATTGCCTTGTTTACACCTGTGTTTGCCTTGATACTAACCGCCAGTGACGCCGCCACCCAAGCTGACGTTTCGGTCTACCAGTCTTTCCAAAAGGCTTTCCCAGACTTTGCCAGATGGTTCAACCACATTGCTTCTTTCTCCGAGGAGTTCGACTCTTTGCCTGCTGGTAAGGCCCCAGCTGCTGGTGCCGCCGAGGCCGAGGACGACGACGA
The DNA here is from genome assembly GCA_002370145.1 of [Candida] ipomoeae. NCBI lineage: Eukaryota > Fungi > Ascomycota > Pichiomycetes > Serinales > Metschnikowiaceae > Metschnikowia > [Candida] ipomoeae. Next base: position 422,510 of record NKZK01000433.1, on the reverse strand, counting down.
GGACGTCGACTTGTTCGGTTCCGACGACGAAGGGGAAAGTGCTGAGGCCGAGAAGATTAAGCAGGAAAGATTGGCCCAGTACGCTGCCAAGAAGGCTGCCAAGGGTCCTAAGCCTGCTGCCAAGTCCATTGTCACCATGGACGTCAAGCCATGGGATGACGAGACCGACTTGGACCAATTGCTTGCCAACGTCAAGGCCATCACCATGGAGGGTTTGACCTGGGGTGCTCACCAATTCATCCCTGTTGGTTTCGGTATCAAGAAGTTGCAAATCAACTTGGTTGTTGAGGACGCTTTGGTTTCTTTGGATGCCTTGCAAGAAGCAATTGAGGGTGACGACGACCACGTCCAATCCACCGACATTGCTGCTATGCAAAAGTTGTAAACGCCCGTTTGTTTTTATTGTATAGAAATGAATGATGACACGAGAAGCATCACTAGATAGTCACCCATAAAGGTAACCAGTTTAATTCAAGATCAATGATCAACTCTAGGCTAACTAAAGGACGAATTCTATGGAAGTGTTCATTATTCTACAAAAGAGGTTCTTGTGGGAATTATCCACCTATTATATATATTGTCCTGCACGCAAGGTACCGGTGACCTATACTTTAAAACAAGTGTGACTCCAGCGAGGTTATGGTAACCCAATGATCATATAGTTCGATGATCCTGGATATAGTAACCCGACATTATGAGTGTCAGATATCCACCAGGGCTTTCCTAGAGCGGATGGTAGTCTACACCGTCCTCCAACCAGCCCTCTAGCACGGCTTCCTGTGTAGTGTTCCTCCTCCACACCTCCTTCACAATCCACCGTAAAGAGCTGAGCGTGCCCATTTGTCCGTTATCATTAAGCTTGTTCATGTACACTCTGAACGAGTCCTTCTCGTGCTCAGTAGTGCACTCACAACCCAAGGCATAGAGAGGCCACACCATCTGCGTCACCAACGGGCTATCGCTGGGCATGGAGCCGTAGACATCAATGAACTCGTGGACAGAGGCCTTGATCAACATGCATCTGACTTCGGTCTTGAAGATCCGAAGCACCGTGACGTACACTGCAAGACTCCAGCACTGAGCACCCTTCAACTGGAGGTTATAGGTTGCCGAGTCGTTGAAGTCAATGTAGTCTCTATAGCCAAAAAGCACTTCCTTGATGGACTGGACCTTGAGGTTGAACTCCATATTGTCCTTGAGTTCCCCCTTTAGGGCTCTATGCCGGAGGTAACACACCTCATACATGGCCCGGAAGATTTCCCCCGGACACCCCATCATTTGCGTTGTAGATATGGCATTGAAGCTGGACCCATAGAGTTCCGGCTTGCAAAAGGGTAGCCTGCAGTCGGGAGACACAACTGCACTGACTGTATCGTACCAGGAAAGCACCACGATCAACGCCCCTTTACTCTCGTGGTTTAAAAGCGACTGGCAAAAGTCCTTATCGCTGCATATAGACCCAAACACCTTGAACAAGTAACGGGAAAGTGACGACTGGCCCTTGTCCAAAACAGCAAATAAAATGTGCACATTGACAAGCACCAAGATGATAAATGACTGCGAGTAACGCTGCTCTCGTGTCTGCTCCAAGGCCTCGTTATTGGAGATATACGTGATCAAGTACTGCATGGTGCTGTTGATATGGGCAATACCTTGCTTATAGTAATCGTGGTCTCCCTCCTTGGAGAAGAGGTGGATACACGCAAGCGAGATGAAGCAGCTGCGGGCCAAGTTGAAGTCACAGTATCGCAAGGCCAAGTTGGGCCACGGGGAGTGTGGGTGTGCATCCAATAAAGGTAGAAGCGACTTGAAGAAGTGCTTCAACAACTTGTTTTCTTCCTGGAACGAGAGTTTCAACGAGAGTTTGGGTGCCCTGCTCATGAAGGCGTCCACATCACGGTCAAAGATTTTGCCTGGATGCGGAGAACCAGGGGAATCGGCCTCCTCATGATTGGGAATAGGTATGGAGTCACCAAAGATCTGACTGAACAATAAGTCTTCATTTTCATGCAACCACGTGGACTTCTTGGGAGTCTCATTGCTTTTGACAAACGTCTCTAGATCCACACTTTTATCTGGATCTTGAAGGGTTTCTTTGCTTGGAAACGGTTGTAGATCATTCTTCTCTTTGAGTGGAAATGACTCTTGGTGGAGACTCGCCAGTTCCGATTTGAAGGGAGTTTCAAAAATACCATTGGTGTTTTGTCGTAGACTTTCTGGACTCAATTCGGGCCTGGAATGGTTTGGCTGGGCTGGAAAAGTGGTCACCGAAAAACTGGGGTTCAGAGTGTCCAGCCCATTGGAAGAGCTAGAGCCGGCCAGGTACGCAGTGCGGCCGCGACGAGTCTTTTTTTCGTCCGTGTCAAACGAGTACCGAACATTGTAACCCTCACACGCTCGTCCGGTGGTATCACAGTTCTTGCAAGTGGGTTTAGTTTCATCACACTTCCGATGGCTAAAGTTAGTTCGAGATCAACAAAAAGAAAGAAAGAAAAAAAAAGGACATACCGCCTTTTGCAAGTCCAGCATCCCGTGCGGACCCTTGAAATCTTGGGCATATCAGAGCAGATCCAATTGAGTGTGCAATTGGGTCTTTTATATGGGAGTGAGTCTCCAGTGGGATGATGAGTCCAGGAATGAGTCTTGTCGCGATCGAATGGAAATCCAGTGCTTATCGGGCAAGTGTATGCAGAGCGCGCGGGATTTATGACCCGAAACGATAACACCTTCCTTGTCTAGAAGTACTGGCCCTTAAAGTGCGGGTTGAAGCCGTCGCTTTGCTGGGCTAGGATTTTTGGACAGTACTCCTGGATACCGGATATGGGAATCCTGGTGCCCATGGGCCACCGCGTATCGGACTTGATGTCCTTCCAGTCCAGTACGGGCTCGAACCGCAAGTTATCGTTCTCCTTGGTATACTTGAGCCGTAAGTAGACTAGCTGATCGAAGAGGTAGGTCAAGTCATTGAGCACTACGCCCGCCGAATCTCGAAACACTGACTTGTCGATTTTGAGTGCTGTCAACGAGTGTAGATTGGAAATGAAGTTGTGGTGTTTCTTGCCCACCAACTTGTCCTTGAGTTTTTTGTAGTTCTTCTGCTCATCTGAGCCCAGTGCGGCGAGCAGCTTCACCTGGAGTGAAAGAAGCGCAAAGTGCACCAATCCAATGGCTAGGCCCAACTCGCCTTTCTGGTAGTACTCGATGGAGAGGAAGAGCCCTGAGTATGCAGTCACGTAGCGAGAGAACACCTCCGAGTAGTCGAGCCATGCGTCGCAGTTGAGACTGATGTACCCATCTCCAGCCTGCGACTCTAGCTCTTTGAAGAGGTTCTGACACACCAACATCTCGTTCATGATCCAGATGGCCACGCGGCACAAAACTCCGTTGTTGCTGGACGAAAACGACTCGTGTGCCTCGAACGACGTGCGGTTCATCCACAGCGACTTGCACAAGATCGAGAGCTGCACTCCTATATGACACACCTTTTCAAGCACTGGCACCAAGATGGGGTTGAGCTGGGGCTGGTCACAAGCAGCGGCGAATCTGGCTACAAAGCCAAGAATGCCCAATGCTTTCTTGTAGTACTCAGTGACCAGTTTCCACTTGGGGTCGACATCCTGGGATTCCATCTGGATCAAATCGTTGATCAAATTGGCTCCTAGTTTGGAGTACATCAAAGCCGAGGAAACGAGCGATATACCGATCTCCAGAGCCAATGTCCATTCAACCTTGGGCTTGCTGAGGTTGATACCCTTCTTTTTGGGCATACAAACCACGTTTCTCCAGGGAGCCAGGCCACAAAAAATGACAGTTTTGGAGGCCAAAGCCGCCAAGTCCTTTAGGTCTTTAGTGCCTGTTTCGTCCAGTAAAGTCTGGAACATATTATCAATGTACTCCTCGAGATTCACAGTGTACTTGACACAATCAGAGTGGTTCAGGGGGTTTTCCGGGACGGAGAGCCGTTTCACCGAGATCGGCGCCGAAACAGGCGTATCATTGAGAAGAGTCACGGCCACGGGAAGCGGCGGTGTATTCGGAAGCACAATCATGGTTCTATTGGAATTGAGTATGGATTGCGGATCGTAGTTTTTTAGTATTAAGTATTGAAGATAATGGGTTATGGGTCAGTTCTGGTTCAGTTCTGGTTCAGTTCTGGTTCTATTCTGGTTCTATTCTGGGTTCTTATCTAAAGTAGGCTATATATATATATATGCAATTCTTAATATGACTTCTATGAGATCTATCAGTAGAATGATGGATGATGGATGATGGATGATGGATGGGATGTATGGATATATGGGCGTATGATATATGGGTGTATGATGTATGGGTGTATAATGTATGGATGTATGATGTATGGATGTATGATGTATAGATGTATGTAAAGGATACCTATAGTATGAAGGTCTAGAACGTATCTCTATTTAATTATAGGGTACTCTAATGGTGAGTGTCTAGAAGTGCAGATTAGAAGGAGTAGAATGTACTGAAGGTGGGCTCACAGTATGGTGCGATATCCATGTGGGGAGCAGCGAGAGGCACGGGTCGCGGGCGTATCGTATCAGCCCATACACCATTCCAGGTACTAGAATAGTAAATAATACAATAGCAGAAAAATAGTGTAAAAATAAAATAGTATAAAAATAGTATAAAAATGGTCTAAAAAATACCATAAGAAAATACCATAGATTTCAGTCTCAAAAAGAAACCAAGATATTTATTTTTAAGAATCAATTTGGTAGCTTCTGGCCCAATGGGTTGTGTGCTTTGATGTGGTTTAATCCGCGTAGGGGTGAAATCTCAATGTGGTATATCAAAGTGGTATCTCAATGTGGGATCTCAATGCGGTGTATGTCACTCAATAGTGTAATCTCACTCAACGGTGCTCAGCGTGGAACACTATTTAATGTATCAGAACAAAGAAATTTAAGCACATGTTTTGGAGAAAATATTGAAGGGTTTGAAATGGACCGATTTATAGTTGGCTTTTAAAAAATAAGAATTATATACAGGTGTTTCATACATTAAAGTGTATAGAGTTGTGTAGAGTGGTGTGGTGGTTCAGTAGAGTGGTGTGGTGTAACACAGCAGTACAGTACAGTACAGTACTAGAGTAGTAGAGTACTAGGGCCCCAGAGTAATGGAGCAGTAGAGTAGTAGAACACTTGAATGGTACTTAGTATGGCCTGGATTTGATGTCTACTTAAAATCCTTACTTTCTGAATAATAAGAAATCTTATTTTATCTTGATCGAACTGGCCTAGAGAATATGGTGGATATGACGGAGTGGTCGCAGGGGACTCGCTAGCGTGGGCAATGGTGCGCACCTGCATGTGGGCCCGACCCGTAATGATCATCTACTATCTTTAATCTATACACCTACACGTATGACCGACTGGAACTACGGCATAGTGATCGACTCCGGGTCGTCAGGGTCCCGTGTTCAGATCTACAAATGGGAAGCCCAAGGGCTGGACCAGACGCTTCGGGATGCTAGTCCTCCCAAAATCATCCAGGAAAAGAACTGGAGCCATAAGATCTCGCCTGGTATCTCGTCGCTTGCCGGAGAACCCCATAAAGTATGGCCTACTCACTATAAGGAGATCGTGCAGTTTGCCGAACGGGCTATTCCGGCGGAAAAACACCCCCAGACCCCGATTTTCGTCTTGAGTACTGCAGGCATGCGCCTCTTGCCTACTAAACAACGCCAGGCTCTTCTAGACGAGACATGCCGCTCGATCCTGGTCAATTCCCGCTTCATCGTTACCCCGTGTGCCGATCACGTGCAGCTGATCGATGGTGCTACTGAGGGGGTCTATGGCTGGATGGCTCTTAATTACCTTATGGGTACATTTAATGACTATGACCCCCAGAAGTCTCCCCTGCAGCCTGCGTCTATTGGATTTATGGATATGGGCGGCGCGTCTACACAAATAGCGTTCATGCCTTCTCTGGCTGACGAGATTTCTAAGCATGATGAGGACCTTTCCACGGTGGTGCTCCGAAATGTCGATGGGTCCACGCAAACTTGGCGTGTTTTCGTGGAAACCTGGCTTGGCTTTGGTGCTAATCAGGCCCGCAGTAGATACCTCGATAACATTGTGAGTTTGACGCTTCGGGCGTCTCCTAAACTTAAAAATAAGACCATTTTGGACCCGTGCATGCCCAAAGGTGCTGTTTTGGAGTTGTACGCCTATGAAGGGAAACATTACACCATCAAGGGTGCAGGCCAGTACGACTCGTGTCTCCGGGAAATATACCCACTTCTCATGAAGCATTTTCCATGTGAAGACGAGCCGTGTCTCTTCAATGGAGTGCACGGGCCCAAAATGAACTTTGAAACAGACAAATTCATTGGCGTTTCCGAGTACTGGTACACGGCCAACGATGTGTTCCACAGTGGAGGCGAGTATAACTTCCACAGCTTTAATGAGAAGGTGAAGACTTACTGTGAGAGCTCGTGGGACGAGATCTTGCAGAACTCCAAAAACGGCGACTACTCCCGGTTGCCCGAGTCGTTTCTCCTCAATGCATGCTTCAAGGCTTCGTGGGTCATCAATATTCTCCACGAAGGCTTTGAACTTCCACGACTAGCTGTGGATATCGAGGATAAGGGAGAAACCACCCCGGAGATGGGAGAAGCCGATAATACCCGGGTTCCTTTCCGGTCTGCAGATTCCATTGAGGGCAACGAGTTGTCATGGACTTTGGGGAAAATCCTCTTGGAGGCCTCGGGAAGAATCCCCGGTGCGCAGGGCTCGCAACCCGTGGACGTGACTGCCAGTGTCAAATCTACACGAAAATTGTTAAGTGCATACGATTCCGATTCCGATGACGAAGACGAGGGCACGTCGTTCTATGGGCTTGTGGTTCTTCTTCTTCTCTTTTTGGTGGTCCGGTACGGCTGGTGGATTGTTCGGAACATCTTTTCAGCCAAGCCTCGGCATATGGGGCCGTTAAAGGGAGGCATTAAGAACGCAATTACAACCATACGGACCAAGTGTCCTTTATTCATGCAGCCCTACGTCGGACGAATCGTCAACTACATGGAAATGCAGGACCAGGTGACCATGAACATAGATATGGAGGAGGGGAACTTCCCGGGCACGACTCCTCGCTCAAACGCATCTTTCTTGAGGACCCGCTCAACCATTAACCTTGGTGAGGATCTTGGCAAGGAAAACAAACCCGTGGAGTTCATGAGCAGGCCGTTTCCCAAGGTCAACCTGTCCATTCATAGCCATAGACTGGAGAGCAGAGACTCGCTCCATAATCTGTCCAGCTCACGCTCCATATCCCGGACCAGGAACATGGATTGATGTCTCTGCTTATTTTCATACCATTAAAATTGGTTATACTTTGAACATTGAATGCTTTTGTTCAATGGTTGGGTTGAATGGTGTGATAATGGTTATATGGATTATTGTGGGAGTGCATACAAGCAGGCTACGGGTGCATGGAGCATGGCCTTTTGGATGCGAAATCTTAAAACTGGTGGATGCGAAAGCTTTACTCTGGGCATACTTTTGTGACTAGATTTCATTCAACCATTTGGAATTGCTACACGTCTAAAATATTGGCCCATCTTCTTCTATGTGCTGTACTATGGGGAGTCTATTTTGTGGGTGCCCAAATGAGCGTGCCTGGCGAGCCTCAAGAGCTCTTTGCGGAGGATCCGGAAGTGAAACGACTTCCCTATAGCGATCCGTTCCATAGCCGAGTGAGGACCATTCGGGGCGGCAAGGGGTCTCGAAAGGATCGACTTATAACGCGTGCCAGGGCTCATAATTTGGCTGATCAAGGTACGGAGGAAGATAAGGAGGTTGCAAAGCTCAAGCACCAGGATCCAGAAGCCATTCTCGATGTGATCCACCGGTCCAAAATGCCCAAGCTGTTGAAATCCGATGTGTCCCATGTGGGCTACCAAGAACGGTATAGGCATGAGGTGGTTGTGGGACGCAATGAAAGTGAGTCCACTTCAAGAGGAGCTGATGGTAACAATACAGTCGAAGAAGTGGAGGAGGAGGGGGATGTGGAAGAGGAAACTGAGGAGGTAGAAGAAGAGGAGGTAGAAGAAGAGGAAGCAGAGGAAGCAGAAACTGAGGAAGCAGAAACTGAGGAAGAAGAAACTGAGGAAGACGAAACTGAGGAAGTTAACACCAAGGAAGAAGCAGTCGAGGAAGAAGCAGTCGAGGAAGAAGCTGATGAAAGCGATACTGAGGAGGAAGTGGAAGAAGTCAAAGCTAAAGAGGAAGTGAAGGGGGTGAATAAGAAGCCCAAAGGCTTAAGCCCTAAAAAACGCATCACCTCTAAGTTTGTCCCCAAAAAGACTGCTCCTAAGAAGACTATTTCAAAAACTGTCCCAAAAAAGAATGGGAAGACTGTTCCCAAGACTACTTCTAAGACTGCTCCCAAGATTTCTCCTAAGGTTGTTCCCAAGACACTCTAGCCCAGCCTAAAACAGATCTTTAGATTCAAAGCCCCTAGAATATCACGGAACGGGCATAAGACGTCCAACGATCCCAAAACGTCACGGTTGAGCCGGAAAAAGAAAAACAGGGCCAAATCTATCCTGCACTCCACAAACGACTACTCCAAGTTTGATGTCAACAAAAACAGAAACATCAAGCTAGCTTTCAATGCATTGTCACTTGACATCGCAGAGGCAGTCGCTACACTTGACAAGATGAAAAGACTCAAGGTTGTTGAAAATGGGAATACTAAAGATGAAGACGAGAAGGATGTCTCTGAGGAGGAAGTTAAGCGTACAGACGAAGACGAAGAATATATATCTGTGTCTGAACAAGAAGAAGAAAATGAGACTGCCCTTGAGGAGGAAGATTCAACTGAGGAAAAAGGAGATGCAACTGATGATGAACTCAAAGATGAAACTAAAAATGATGATGATGACGCAACTGAAGAAGAAACCAAAGAAGAAATCGAAGATGAAGATGAGCTTCAAGATGAACTTAAAGATGAGGACGCCGAAAATGGTGATGTTGAAGGTAATGAGTCTTTGCTGGGGGCAGAATCTCAAGAAACCACATCGACGTTTCATGTTTTGGAGAAATCAGTTGATGACTTAGACAAAGAAGAGAGTCAGGAGTTGAAGTATGAGGAAGCATCAGACTCCGAAGGTGAGGAAGCATCCGACGAGTCCGATTACGAGGAGTACTCAGACTTTGAAGATTATGACGAGTACTCCGATTACGAGTACTCAGACTTTGACTATTCCGACATTGAGGAATCCGACATTGAGGATTATGGCGAATTCTCTGACTTTGAAGATTATTAGTGTGGATCAGATCATGAGCTTTGATTTCACCTTCTAGAGAACAAGCCAATCTTGGCCAGAGACCATCCACAGCAATATGCGAGAAGACATATGAAAGACATGCGGATGTGAGACCATCATTTACATTAGAATACTGGCTAGTAACAATTTGTCATGACAGCTAAATACCTTGTGTAACTGTAGGGCAAGTGGACACACTACACTACTAGACTACACTACTAGACTACAATTATTAGACTACAATTAATAGACTACACTACTACATTCATTGTACAATTACTACTCACTACTGATTACTACGGCTTCAATATGGCAGGAACTATAGTTGGGGTAGACCTAGAATGGAGGTCTTCCGAACTCGTCTCTGAATACGTGACCATTCGAGCCGAGCTTACTAGATTCGTGACCAATCGGATCAGTTTTTTGGGGCTGGAATTCCTCCAACCCAATTTCTCCGGCCGATTTCCCCGGTCTAGACCTTTCTAGTTGCTTTCTCTCATAATACATAGCTAGCTCTGATCTCTCTCTTCGAGAAACCATCAACGAATATAGTATCAATCAAGCATAAATGTACTAAAGAACATAACAAAGAGAGTCTAACATGCTCCATGTGTCAGATCTACCATAGGTAGTGATCTACCTGTTGTGGTATTATGAAGCCTCTCTGCCTGATACTAACAATGACCATCGTTTAAGGTCTTCTACTCAGCATCTTACTCAGCCTTCTACTCAGCCTTCCCTTCTCTTGAAGAGTTATATAAATAGCTCTGTTTTTTCCTTTTGAGGAATCATCGGCGAATGAACATAGTAAACAAAGTACCTGATGTAACAAGAATCTAACACCATGATATAGTATAGAATTGTACAACCCCAAATGAAACTTGAATTAAGGAATTGTATAGTTTCTCTGCAATAAAAAAAATTGTTTGAATGTGACTGCGATAATACAAAGGCAGAAATATTGGAGAGACATAACTTTTTATTAAAAAGCCCTTGAATATGTATATGAATTCACACTAATACACATCAACATACAACCGACAAAGGCGCACCCATTCTTATTATAACTGACTTACCTGTCGCTACCATAGATGCAATTAAAGCATATCCTAAATATAATATAGCTATATCTTTATGTGATGTACTATATAATCAAGGTGTTATATACGTCCTTTGTTTATTCATATAAAATTTACTATTTTTTGCCGTAACAAAGATATGATAGCGGATGGGTGGCTGCAACCCCCGGAAATGGCCCCAAAAAAGGGCGCAAACACCCGTGCACCAGGATACCCCAGGACAAAAAGGCCCAACGCAAAGCACCCTTTTTTGAGAGGGTGGTTTATGGAAATAGGTGTTTTGGAATGATGGAATTCCGGACATCACACTGTTAGTTTTTGAGTCAAAAATAATGGGTGTGTGTGTATTTAGGTCATGGAGCCAGTGAATTCCGGCCACCCCATTCCGGTCACTCCATTCCGGCCGAATCAGTTCCGAGGACTTAACACATTAAGTGCTCTAACACAGACTAAAATAAATAGTAGGGCTAGCTTCAGAAAGGTGATACTAAAGTTGTCTAATCCCGTCAATTTAGCTGGAATATGTGCCTGGTCACGTGACACATAAATCCCAGTGACTGTATCAACAAACAGCCCACAATAACCCAGACCCACAACAGCCCCTAGAATACAAATCTAGTAATTCTAGCAATGAAACGATAACTTTTCATTGGATATTTAGTGGTGGTAAGAAGTGTCGAATTAGTAGAGATAGGGGACTGTCTGCAGTACCACTTATCTGCAGTCCGGATGGGCATCGCAGCGAGAGAAAAACCCACCTCTCCAAATCTCACCTTTCTGACCAGCCAAACTCACACACCACACCATGAGAGTCAAGAAGCCCACGTCCAAAAGAGGCACGACCCGCATGCGGGAAGGCATCAAGAAAAAGGCCTCTGCCCACCGCAAAAAAGAGCGCAAGTTGGCCAAGAAAGACATCACCTGGAAGTCCCGAGTCAACAAGGACCCAGGTATCCCCTCCAGTTTCCCCTACAAGGAGGAAATCATCCAGGAGATCGAGGAGAACAGACTTGCTGAGAAGCAGAGACGTGAGGAGTTGAAGTTGAAGAGACAACAAGAGCGTCAGGCAGCTTTGAATGGAGCAGGTGGAGCAGAAGATATTGACATTGATGGAGATTCCGAAAACGACGGAGAAGATTTGGAAAATGGCAATGGTGGAGGTTTGGCTGCTTTATTGGATTCAGCCCAACAAGCAGCACGCGAATATGAAGGCCAGGACGATGGCGAAAGTGATGCCATGGACGAAGACGACGTGGAGTACGAGATCAGCGACGCAGAAGTCGATGCCGATTTGGACAAGTCCAGGAAATCCTTCGACAAGATCTTCAAGGCCGTGGTAGACGCATCCGACGTGGTGTTATACGTGTTGGACGCCCGAGACCCCGAGTCCACCCGTAGCAGGAAGGTGGAGGAGGCCGTGGTACAGGCCGGCAACAAGAGGTTGATCTTGGTGCTCAACAAGGTGGACTTGATCCCCACAGACGTGTTGAAGAAATGGTTGGATTTCTTGAACCTGTCGTTCCCCACCGTGCCCGTCAAGGCGTCTGCCGGGGCTGCTGGTTCCAGCACCTATAACAAGAATTTGACCAGTACCTTGACGGCCAAGCAGTTGCTACAGGCACTCAAAGCGTATGCGCAGAAATCGAACTTGAAGCGCGCGGTGGTGGTGGGTGTTATCGGCTACCCCAACGTGGGAAAGCTGTCGATTATCAATGCCTTGACCAACCGTCACCATAACCTGCACAAGGCCTGTCCCGTGGGCAATGTTGCTGGCGTTACTACTGTGATGAGAGAGGTGAAGGTGGATAACAAGTTGAAGATCTTGGACTCGCCTGGTATTGTATTCCCAGATGAGCTTTCCAGTAAGAAGGCCGTCAGTGAGTCCAAACTAGCACTATTGTCTGCGATTTCGCCCAAAAACATCACGGACCCTAGTGCTGTGATTGAACATCTTTTGCGCCGCTTGGCTAAGGATGAGGCCATGGCTGATGCAGTCAAGAAATACTACCTGGTTCCACCTTTACCTCTGAGCAATGTGCAGGAATACACCAAACAGTTTTTGATCCACGTGGCCCGGACCCGCGGCCGCTTGGGCCGTGGAGGAATCCCCAACCTTGAGGGTGCGGCCATGATGGTGTTGAATGACTGGAGAGACGGCAGAATCACCGGCTGGATCTTGCCTAATGCGGCCAAGGCAGAGGTCAAGGACCCTGATGCGCCCAAGAGTGCTTTGAGAGGAGAAAAAGAGCCTGCCAAGCAGGAACACACTACGGTGGTTACGGAATGGGCCAAGGAGTTTGATTTGGATGGATTGTTAGGCGATAACTTTGGGCTCAATTGAGCTCAATTGAGCTCGGGGCTCGTAACCAGGAGTCATGAGGATGGATTCTGAGATGTTTCTACGAAGCACATGTGTTTCAGTACATACGCTAAATAATACTAAGCATTGAGAAAGAGAAAGAGAAGTAAGAAAAATTAATAGCAGTAAGTACATGGAGGATGTGATGGAACTTATAGTATCTCCTGCATATGGGCCGCACTAGTTGGCTGGGGAGACAAGATCACCATCATGTACGGACTCAATGACCGGATCTCAGTGGACGGGGCCCTCGGAACGGTGCGGTACCTCGGCCCGGTTCCCAATTGGGAAGTCGATGCCCTCGGAATCGAGTGGGATCTTCCCGAACGGGGAAAACACAGTGGTTCACTCAAAGGAGTCCACTATTTCAGCGTCTCTCAGCCGGGCGCCGGTTCTTTTATAAAGGTAAATAGCCCTCGAATTGACCCTCCGGTCTCGTTTATGCAAGTTCTTCAGGCCCGGTACGCCAATACCGGGGACGTTTCTATACAGGAGGTGTCTATAGGCCGCAAAACATGGCAAAACTACGGTTTGGACAAACTCAATGCCATCCTGCAAAAATACCAGCAATTGCCCGTATTGATGGTGGAGAAAAGGTGTATCCTGTATGCAGGCCCCACCGAAACTCTCCATGCCACATCTTTGGATTTAAGCTATAATCTCTTCTCCAAATGGACAGAGGTGCAGAAAATCTTGGCCTGTATGCCTGATTTGGAAAGTATCAATTTGAACGGAAATCGCATTGTTGATTACCATAAGGCCGATTTTGGAACCGTTTCGTCGGTGTTTCTTTCCGATACAAAGATCTCTCTGCAGGACCTTGTGCAGGCACAACTTCCCAATGTGAAATCGCTTGTGCTTGCCGGAAACGAGTATACGAAGTTTGATATAGATGTTCCCAAAAAGGTGCAATATTTGGATCTTTCGCTGAATCGACTTGAAGATGTGCCGGTGTGTGCCTGTGTGCAGGACCTCAATGTATCCCACAACTCCATAGCCCATTTCACCCAGCCAAATGAGTATGTGCAAAAACTAGATGTTCGGTGGAACCCCATATCGAGTTTTACGGAAATCGATAAGATCCCCAAGCTTTTTTCCAACTTGAAAGAGCTCAAAATCGACCATATTCCTGTATGCCATGGAGAGGACTTGTTCATAAACGTTGTGTGCAGGGTTCCTGGACTCCAGCGATTGAACGGGTCGGAATTACTGGCTCAAGAAATCCAGAGTTGTGAATTGTTCTTTATTTCTCGAGTCCAAAGAGGAGAACTCGTGATCTCGAACCTGCATACATGGGCCCTGCTTAAAGCCAAGCACAATATAAATATAGAGCCCACGGTCGCCGTCCAAAAAAAAACTGGCCAATTATTTAGTCCTTTGAGCTTGGAATTGGTCTATGGAACAAATATCCTAAAGCGGGCATTTCTTCCTTCCAATACCGTGCTACGGCTCAAGGGCATTATCAGTACGCGCATGCACATACCGTTCTGGCAGATCCAGCTCTACTTCTACCTTGGCTCCAAAGAGGATCTTGGCAAGCAGTACCTCGACAACGACATGCTTACGCTTGAAAACGCAGGACTCGAGGATCTCCAGAGGGTTTTTGTTCAGGTGAAGACTTAGCTCTTTTTAGTATACGTATAGCAGTACACTACATTATTCAATGCACCACCTATTATACTACAGCTTTACTCTAACGTGTTACTACTCTACTACTACTCTACTACTCTACTATTACTACCGAGAGTACTGCTAATAACTATACCACTAACTCCACTCATTATATTACCAACGCTACTATGTGTACTAATTCCACTACAAGCCATTACTAACTTTACTGAGTTTACTACTACCAACCCTACCATGTGTACTACTACTACTAACTCGATTAAGTATACTAGATGTACTAACTGTACCACTACTCTACTGCTTCATAGAATATGCATTTACTATGAAAAATTCTACTGCTCTATTACTCTATTACTGACTACTAACTACTCTAATACTGACTAATACTCTATTATTTAACTCTACTGACTACTACTGACTACTACTGACTACTCTATTACTGGACTTTACTGACTGACTACTGACTACTAACTAGACCAGTGCTATAGATCTGGAACACTAGCTCAATAAGGTGTAGCAGACTGTGGAGTGTGTAGTGTACTAGAGGAGGACCTGGAGGTAGATGACGGTGTATTGTACAAGAAAACAAGAAAGAAGGCGGACATGAGCCTTTTAATATAGGATTTCTGCTACTGGTTCTAGGACTATATGGCAAACGGAACCTTGAAGTATACAACCTCGGTACACTGGAAATAGTCACGTCAAGAAGCCATACCATACTCTACCATCTCTACTCCCTACTACCAACTCTACTATTTCTACTCTACTACTACTACTACTACTATTTCTAGTTCTAGTTCTAGTTCTAGTTAGACTAGTAGACTAGTAGACTAGTAGACTACTATACTGATGGACTAGCGAACTGAAAGTTTAACTATATATCATATACCCTAGTCTTCCTCTACTTCAAGTATCTCTACTTCTACTCATCTCCTTATACCGAAACATCTAATTTATAGACTAGTCTACCTCTACTACTACTGTCTATGGCTAATACTTATACCAGTATCTATGCTATCCGTACTACTTCTACTATGAATGTTTATTACTTACATCAATATCTACACTATACACAGTATTACCTCTTCTATCATCTATTACACTACTCTTAGTCTAAGTCTACTTCTACCTCTGCCACCAACTATATACCAATTTGCTTCCTGTACATATTCTACCTATATTCATCACAATTCCTCAGTACTTTATTAATTATTTCTTCGTAGTCTGATCCTGGTGCTTTTAATACAGCATCTGGATTGCTAGCTCCATCCCCTAAACTCCCTATGGTCTCCAATCCCTAGGCCGTCTCGTCCAAGGTCCACAAACCGTCGCCCAAGTAGTGCAACAACTCAATGCCCATGCCCTTGTTTTTGGCCTTGATGTCGTCGGTGCTCATGGCCAACCGGCCTATGGCCAAAGCATGCTCCTTGCCCTCGGCGTAAATGGTGACCAACGAGTCCTGGTCCAAGTTTTCGTCGGGCAACTTGGCTCCGGCAGACGTCAAGCCCGGGCACATGACGTTGGCTCCCGACAAGACAAACTTGATGGCCCCCCGGTCGACCTGCACGCGGGGAAAGCATTCCGGGTACTTGTGGACAATCTTGAGGTGCGGCACGAGGTCCTTGAAGGACGAAAACACCACCACCTCGGTATCTACACTATAGAGCTGGATCTTGTCCTCGCCCTTGATGAGCACCACCTGCGACTTCTTGGGAATGATATCGTCGATGACGGGCTCCAACGCGTCGAACTGGCCCACGAAGCTGGACTTCAAGCCCCGCTGCACGGACGACTTGATGTTGGATCGGGAGTGGATCTCGGATTTGCCGAACTTTTTGAACATGACTACACTGACGTTGGAGATGTGCTCTGGTGTGGACTCTCTTAGGCTACTGCTTTGGTCCGCGCACGCTGTGCGACCACTCGGTCTTAGTAGGTAGCAGGTCTAAACCGGGAGTGAAATAACAGTAACTATTCTTTAGGTAGATATAGAGATGAAATTGGATGGAGGTGGATAGTTGGTATTAGAGAGTTGGTAGAGTAGACATGGACATTATATGTAGGAAGAGTGGACTACCGAATAGACGGAATTGACAGTATAGGTATTGGGAGATTCGCAGAAATTAGACATAACGGAGAATAAATAAAGATTTGATGTAATTTAACTGGATGTTAGAGACATTAGATGTAATAGACCAAAAAGAGATTATGGATGTTGAGTACAGATTAATAAGCATAAATACTTTATCTAGTCTATACTAGTGTTAGATTCTTGTTAGTCAGGTACTCTGTTTACTATGTTCATTCGCCGATGATCCCTCAAAAGGAGGAATCGGAGCTGCTTTTTTAGTGTTTTCAAGAGAAGGGAAGGCTGAGTAGGAGGCTGGGTAGAAGGCCCTAAACAATGGTCATTGTTAGTATCAGGTAGAGAGGCTTCATAATATCTAAATAGGTAGTGATCTACCTATGGTGGATCTGACAGAATTGGTTCATAAAAATTCTCTTCACCTGAACGCTACACTGATCTATGACGTATTACGTAAAGACTTTCTCCAAAATGAATGCTTAAATTTCTGTTGTTCTGATACATTAAATATGTTCCAGCACTGAGCACCATTGAGTTGGATTAGATCACCTAACCCATTGGACCAGAATCTACAAAAACTCCTAAAATATACATATGGAATGTTAATGATTCTACTAAAACTACTCCTGCTACTATTACACTAGTATTACACTAGTATTACACTAGTATTACACTACTATAGACATTGTAGACATAATAGGATTAGTGGGGATGAGAGTGCTTAATGGAGCTTATGAAGATAGGGGTATTATGACAGAAAGACAGAATAGACAGAATAGAAATAGTAGACAGTAGACGTAATGAAAATAGTAGACAGAATAGAGATTAATGGGGATTCTAGGCATTAGACATTAGACGCAATATATATTTAGACAGAATAGACAGATTAATGGAGATCACGGAAATTATGGGCAATGGGCAGAATTAAAATTATGGGCACTTCAAATGGAATAGACTTAACACACGTAATAGAAGGAAGATAGACAGTAGATATAATAGAGAGCAACAGAGAGCAACAGAGATTAATAGAAATTATAAAGATTTATAGAGATTTATAGAGATTAATAGACATTGTTATGTTCTTTAATAATGTTTGTTAACCTAAACTTGTATTCGTTGATGGTTCCTCAAAGGTAGGAACCGGAGCGGCTTATATAACTAAGAAGAGAAACGTGGCATCGAAAAACTCTTCACCAGAACAATGGTGATGATTGTTCTGGCATATTCGAAAAGGCCATCATAGTACTTCCTACATTGATGGCCGAGCGCCATAATACGGCGTTTGCAATGGCCATTGTTGGATCGGACGTCGTAGGCTTCATAATACCTCTATACGTAGTGTCCTACCTATAGTGGATCTAACAGACATTAATAGACATTAGACATAACCTGTTGATGTAATGCCTTCAATACTATATCATCGTATATTCAGGAAGCAGGATTTGTTTCTTAGTCAAGAGTTCCTTCAAGTAAGGTGAAGACACTCTTTCTACATCAGTTGGTGTAGTTCCCATTGTAGTAGTCATCCTATTGATACTATTCCTTTAATTTCGGGATTGAATAATCACAGGCATAATAGAGATTATAGAGATTAAGATATCATAGGGACTAGTCATATATGATGGACAGAATAAACACTTTAAAAAAAGACATTGAAGATACGTTAAATGGAGATTAATAGAGTTTATAACATTGTAGACATTCAGTAAGAATAGACAGTGCACACGTAGTAGATACTCCATGGATGTTAAGTAGAGACTTAGCGGTGTAAGACCAATAGAGATAATATACAGACCAATAGAGATAATAGAGATGGAACATAATAGAGATAATAGAGATAGACATAATAGAGATAGAAATAATAGAGAAAATAGAGAAAATAGACATAATGGATAGAGAGAATAGAAAATGCTTCTTTTTTGTAGATGTGAAGGTCGATAATTACAGTGACACCATTGGTTTCCCTGGAGGCACCGTACTCAAATAAAACCTAGGTTGCTATGGCCTAGTACAAGAAGGAGGATCCAACATGTATCCAGCTCAAGATGCAATTGCAGGAATCGACACCGAGCGAGGCAAAAGGCGGTCATATCACTAATCAGTGTACATAGAGTGGTTCTTCTCTGAGTAATTGGCCTCAACTAGGCAGAGAAGAAATGGGAGGCCTTCAAGAAGTGCCAGCCACTGGGGAGTCCAAAAATTCCCTTGGGGCTCGGCAGAACCGCACCCCGAGAAGCTGTCAGGTTATAGTTTTCAACCAGCAAAAACATGATCTCGGACGAATCCTCACTGATACACGTAATGCCCCTGCATAAAGATGAAGAGAAAAGACGACCTGGGGGTGCGATTCCTGGGCTTTATATACCCTGGGCGAGCCGGGTAATCGCGGCACGTCTATATGCAGGCAGATAACCGCACTACCAGCTAATGATACTCTATACTTAATTAGTGTATGGTTCTGTATATAGTACTTGTAGTATTATTAGTTTATAGCTGTTATTAATGGAATCTGGAATCTTGGGTTTCATCAGGTGCCTGGTTCTCATCTTTCAGTAGTGAGATGTAGAGTGCCCTCGGAATGGTCACGTGACATACTTTTGGAATGTCCCGTTTCGTCTACCCACTCCATATTTAAGGGTCTCCTCGTGATATGTTTGTCTTATATGTAGGGAGAGGCGATAGATATGTAAAGTTTTCTGAAAATGTTATTGTGGGGAGGATAAAACGACCTAAGTCAATAGGTCGGAACTGCCTATTCGGGCCACCGATTCAAAAGTCACGTGCGGTTCCATTTACTATTATAGTGTATTGTAGCAGTACAGTGTATTGTAGTAGTAACTTGTAGTAGTAACTCATAGTAGTAACTTATAGTAGCAACTTGTAGTAGCACATAGTGGTGAATTAGTGTAGTAGCACTGTAGTGTGTGTGCTGGATCATCGATGTTATTGGTCAATGACGAAATGGTCTAGTGGTTTTTGATATCCTTTCAGCCCAGTTGGCTTGGGAATCTCTTTATGTTTGCCTAGGTTCTTGTGGAACTCTAGAAACCGGAGTGCCTTGAGATTATGGCGCACCTCCGCTTCCTGGCGTGTGTTCAGAGGAACATAGCAGTTCCTCATGTCTCGGGGGTCCACCGGGGTGAAGTAGTTCATGTACAACTCCATGATCTCGTCTTTGGTGAGAATCCCATCGGTTTCGGAAACCACATGAATGGGATTTTCATCATGGAAATTTATCTTTTTATCAGAATTTGACTTTTCATTCAAACCCTTCTTATCCTCACTTAGACTGGTGTTTTCAATGGACTGCTTTGAGACTTTCTCTTGACTCTTCGCGGGATTCTTGTCGAAGGATTGGGTCCGACGGGCTAGAGCCAAGATCTCATCGTCATCGCTGAAATCATCACTGAAGTCGAATGAGCCATTGAGTAGGTCTTCATCTTTGACTTCAGTTTTCACTTCATTCTTGACTTCGTCTTTGACTTCATCTTTGACTCCATCTTTGACTTCAGCTTCTGGAACTTTTGGCTCTTCACCTCGTGCCTTCTCTTCAACTCTCGCCTTTTTAGTCCCTAGAACATCCACATTAAGTGGCCTCTTCTTGTGCCCTAGTGAAGCCGTGGAAGATCTCAGAAACATGTTCATGATCTCTGGTTGTTTCTTGGCCGCTTTGAGTACTCCGGAATCGGGAACTGGACTTCTCTCTGGCCTCTCCAACTCCTCAAACTTCTCCGGTCTCTTTGACGTGTCTGGACTCTCCTCATCTATTGTCTGCGTATTAAATAAAGGATCATCCTGGAGATCTTGGAAATCATCCACGTCCGAGTCTAGAAGCGCATCCAAAAGATCAGGGGACCGAGGCTCGGCTTCCTTTAGAATAGAGTTGGCCAGCTGGAACCCCGTCACCACATTATCTGGCATAAAGAAGCGTTTCTCCAATTTGCTCTTCTCGAACTTTTTTTTCTCCGTTTTAGTCTTCCCCGTGGCGGTTTTCTTCCCCTTGGTCTTGGCCATGTACTTAGTAGCGATCTTGATGATCTCGTCCTCATCTTCTTCGTTCTTCAACTCGACGTTTTCATCCGGAATCTCGATCAATTTTTCCACCACCTTCGGCTCGAACCCACTGGGAATCACCCGTACTTGCTCGTGCAAATCCACCATGTTCCCATTCATGATATGCTTCTGGATATACTCGTACCCATCCATGGCTTTATCGAACTTGGCCTCTTCGTTGCCGGAAAAAAGCACCAACACTTTACCGTCTCTGTTTCTGCCCGTACGCCCCATTCTCTGGATATTTTTGATGGGAGACGACGTGGAATCGTAACAGATGATGAGATCCACCTCTCCGATATCTAAACCCTCTTCTCCAATGGACGTGGCCACCAAGATATTGTAGATACCGCTTTTGAACTGCTTGATGATTTCCTTCTGGAGCTTCTGGTTCATTCCTGTGACCTGGGCCTGTTCTGAGGATGTTTTCAGGTCACTCTTTGAATCCGATTTTGGCCCATTCTTTCCCCCTTTTTTTCCCTTCTTTGAAAACGCCTCCTCGTCGAACTTATCTCGTTCCTTGGCCTGGCCAATGAAGATGTGCGACTTCAAAGGCTTCAGCCCCAGACTATGAGCCTCTATGGCCCGGACAATGTCTAGGGCCGATTCTCGGAACTCCGTAAAGATGATCACTCTGGAGTCCGGGTTCAGTGTTTTCTCGTAGAACAGATGGAGCTCCAGAATCACGATTTCAAGCTTGCGGTGCCCCAAAAATCCTGGTTTCAGTACTTGTGCCTCACAAAAGGACATCAACTTCTTAATGCTCGGGTGGAAATGGAGCTTGGCGGCCAGCGAGGTCTTGGACTTCTTGGAGTTGAACTTGGCAATGAACTCCGCGTGCTTCTCCAGGAAGTACGAGTAGAACGACCGCATGCCATAGATGTTGAGTCTCTTGATACACTGCCCTACCATGGCCAACACCAGGAGAAGCGAGTGGTTGGCCCACTTCAAGCCCTCGGGGATGTTCTTATTAGCCAAGATCCTCCGCTGTGCATCCATGGCCGTGAAATGGTTGATGTGTCTGAAATCACGCACCTCGTAGACTTGTTTCTCATTTGCTAGCTTTAGTATAGGCACCACGGCCTCGCCAAAAAGGTCCATGGCATGCGCCACTTCGTCGGATGTTTCCGCCGATACCCTCTCCACGGTTTTTCTCTTGAGGTACCGGAAGATATCAATACTCAGTTCCGTCCTCACCTCCACCTTGGACACCTTAAGATTGTCCACGATTTCCTGCACACCCTCCACGGTCGACGAAGGGGTAGCAGTCATGGCAAGAATCCGGTAATTGGTATTGAACCTGGAGATGAACTTAGCCACGTTATTATACGCATAGTTGCCCTTGGACCGGTGCGCTTCGTCTATGACTAGTAGCACGATAGACTTCGGGTCCACGGTGCCCGCGGCCAAATCGTTCTCCACCACCTGTGGAGTGGTGAAAAAGACCTGCTTTTCCGCCCATATGTCTGCCCGGTTGCGGCGAGTTTTGTCGAGCAAAATGGCCACTTTGGATGCCTCAATCCCGGTGATTCCGCAGCACGCCTTGATCTGCTGCGCCACCAACGGCTTGGCGGGGGCCATGAAAATGATTTTCAGCTGGGGAAACCACCGGTTGAAATTTAGAATCACCGTGCTGGCAATAAATGTTTTTCCTAATCCGGTAGGTAGTGCCACCAACGTGTTGTGATAGAACGACCTCAACACAATATTGTATTGGTAGTCCCGGACCTGGAGGTTGGTGGGGTAGATATAAGTTTGGAGGGCCTGGGAGTCGAAGTCGTGGTGCGTTAGGCTGGCTGCTGGGGTACTGGGAACCCTTGCTGGTGCCTTGCTGGGCTTGGATGCAGGAACGTGCTTGGCCAGTTCCAAGGCACCCAAGTCTATATCATCATCGAGCTCGTCTTCCAGGAATTCCGAACGTGGGACTGGGGGTGGCATCACGTTGGATTGGCTGCTTATATAGCGCTGATATACATTACCTCACACCCGTACATCCCCGTTTTTTAGGACGCGTACACGTGTACACCACCTTTTTTTTTGCAGCCACTCTTAAACCAACAAAACTTGGAGATGGTATTAAGTTCATTTTCTTGGTTGCTTTTTTATGGGTTTGAGTGTTGAGTGTCTGGCTGAATGGGTTCAGAAGAGAAGTCTTGGACTCACAACTAGTGCTACCCATTGAGATAATGAGCCTCCGCTGCGTGATCCTAACATTGTAGCCATTCTAAGACCGTCCCAATCCATCGTAGCAGTATCCATTGGTTCCACAGCACAAACCTTTAAAACCAGTACCCCCCTTCCCCACTATTTATCATGTTGAGTCTTGCACCTTCTCCTTGAACGAATTTAAAGAGCTCAGGTTTCTTCCCTAGGAATCATCGACAAATGAACATCTCAGTACTAGACTTGACGACTCAAGAGTTCAACAAGAAGAAGATCATTAGAGCTGAACACAGAAGAGAGAAAAATGATCAGTTGAAGAAGTCTTTCAAGTACATCATACCAGGACTGACACAACACATACTCATTCACCAGTTCATAATTCTTCAACACTCTAGTTGTTAGATCCACCATAGGTAGTGCTCTACCTATTGAGGTATTTTGAGCCTACGCTATTTAATCCTAACAATGGCCATTCCATTGTGCCACTTCTCTACCATCATTGTACGAGTTACCAGGAGGTAATGTGATAAACTCGAGGTACCAGGATGGAATATGGAGAGTTTTCCCCTTTGCACCTAGCAACAACCGGTTGACTAGGAAACGCCGTTGTCAACTACTTAAGTAGCCCGACTCCTCCTTCTGGAGAAATCATCGGCGAATGAACATACTAACCAGAGTACCTGACGTAACAACAAGAATCTAACACTAGTCATTCACTAGGCTTACCAATAGTGTTAGTATAATTCTGAAAGTGTTCGAAAAGAGCATTGACATGGAAATAGATATAGTCCTACTTCCCATCTTATTCCAGTAGATGTCATCAAATTGTGACATGGAACTAGCGGACAATTGCACAAAGAATCTTTAACTATTCATGTTAACTATTCAATGCAACATAGTTATCAGAATCACGTGATTTGGAAATGCACATTGCAATTGTAGAACAGCTTTGAAACCTATGAGGCAATGATCTTTGGAGACACAGAAGAATTAGATGTTCCTGTACATTGCTGACCTAATAAATATTTTCCAGACCAGTCTAGATCACACAGGGCAATTTGCACCAAAATCAACTTTTAGAAGTGAATACTGTTGCACCGTAAAACACCTGTACACTATGTGATATCACGTGACTCTGTGTAAGAAGCAGAGCAGAATTCAACTGGATTAATTAGGACCTGCTGCATGAGTATACGAGCATATTCTAACAGCAGGAGAAAATTAATTAGCAGGGGTTTTAGGCCGTCCTGCATAGTGGTTGCCATGTCAACTAAGGTGCAACATTCCTGTTATGCCGAAAAACATCCCCACTTCCCATAATAACTAATCAAGACCTTCCTATTCAGTGTATCCATCCAGAAGCTCAGAAATGGCTTCATTCTTATCTGCTCAGAAATGGCTTCACTGTTACCTTTACGAGAGCATTCCTGGTGTGGTCAATATATTTGTATTGGTTTGTGGAAGAGGGGGCAGGCCTCCTTTTATATTGGGTATTTGTGGCTGAAGTTTCAACTCGGTGGCAACTGAAACACGGTTGTGCATAGTCAAGCATTTGGGGTGTTTCAGATCCAAGGTGCATAAGAAACGCTCAAATTACCATCTAGCCACACTAGCATAGTATGCTATAGTACTGCACAGGGTATACCTTGACTTCTTGTAGTGAAACACGTACACCCAACGTATGTGAGTGCCTTCAACATTCATCTGACACTGCATAGCATATCCAGGCATACCATATGATAGGCATAATATATGGTCTAGGCAAGTATAAGCCCGAGTTGCCATAGTAAGACATTCGCACATGGCGTGTTGTAATAGCTGCTATTCCTGTACCCCTTTTGCATGCCTATCTTGCATGCGCATTGTAACCACACGACTGAGGGGTGCAGGGCGTGAAAGGTATAAAAAGGGCTGCATTCCCCTATGTTTCCAAGGCCATCTTTTTTGTATTCAACTCAAAGACATGGCTTCTTATTCAGGGCCACTCCGGTGATTTATATGCGATATAAAGATATTGGAATGTTCTTCTAGTCTTAATCGCTTTCATCCGTTGAGTCTTTGTTTGATGCTTTGAAGGTCGTTTCGATGATGATTAAAAAATCATTGATTCTACTGCGCTTGTGACCGGGGTTACGACGCAAGCTCCAAGGGAGGCATGGATGGGGCGTCAGATTATAGGTCTAACTTGTTTTCTGATACCATCTCGTCTTGTGGAGTCATTGGTTTCATGCTGTACTGCCGCATGCATTGAAGCCTGCGCATGTTGTGTACTGGCCTGCTTGATCAGCGGGAAGCAACTAGAGGCGCTGCTGCGTTGGACATCAGGCATAAATCCCGCAATTTTGTTTTGCCGGTAGCGTCCACGCGGAGGTCATCCAACGATATTCTGCTGCTCACAGAATTTGGGTGCAATATACTGGTACTGGGACCCAGTAAGGGTCCTTGGCAGAGATGTTAATGTTCCTCTCATTAACTTTCCTAGGGAAGCTCCCACCACAGGGCATGGAGTCACTGGTGGGAGCACGTACTGACTCTTGGCGTCGTGTTCTATTTGTCTTGAAGAAATAAGGGGCAATAAGTCGGATCTTCCTAACCGAAACATGTCTCATTGGCATTAAGAAAAACTAACCCTTTTTCCCGGTTATTGTCCTGTTGTGGTCTGGGTTTGTTCCGTGAGACTCCTTCTAACCCGAAAAGCTCGCCCAAGCCCTTACACAGCAAGATTCTTGAGACATTGGAACTTCATGCTAATCATGAGACAAGCATTATTGCAAACGCTTCCGGAACTCGTTACTTCTCATTGCACCCGGTCCAAAAACCGGTGCTGGCTCAGTCAAAGCTGATGCTATATTAGAAATATGAAACGATGTGCAAGGTTAACGGAAAGGAGCAATTACTAGGAGGAACTTGTGGTGGGATATGGCTCTTTTAGCGTGGTAGTATTACCTGCTACAGTTTGGCCGATGATGAGACTGGCAGTATGCCGACTCACTGATAGAAGTCAGACTTATATGTTAATTGATATACCAACGGAGGGGGACAGGTATGTCGCCCAAATCCAGATCCACCAAATCATTTAGTAGAATCATTGATTTAAATTATTTTAGTAGAATCAATTGTTTAAATGCAGTGGATTTAGAAGCAGTGGAAATTGGAAAGTGAAGTAAAGACCAAAGACCCGTACACCATGACACCCGTACACCAACAGTATACCATACTTACCTACGCATACATCAATATCCATATGGAATCTCAAGCACACCAAGCAGAAGCAGATGAAGTGTACGAGCCTGCATACTGTCAGAATCTAGCACTATCATTGGCTCGTATCAAGCAGCCCCTAGCTTCTCTTTTGGCTCTGCACGACAAGTTCGTACTACAGCACATCCTGACCATGAACGATATACGCACGCTCAAGGCCGTAAGAAAAGCAGCTGAAAAGGGAGTGGAGAGGGAAAAGGCTCTAGGGATCAATTCCAAGGAGCAGCCCCAAAGCGAACCCAAAGAAGGTGGTGATTAAGGGGTAGGGTTGTTAGTGCGTTTTAAGTGCGTTTTAAGTGTGTTTTTAGTGTGTTTTTAGTGCGTTGCTTAGTGCGCTGTTTAGTGGGTCTGAGTCTATATGTTATCTTCTTGGTAGTGCGTTTAATACCCAACCGTTACTATATTCATTGATGATTTCTTTCTTTGAGGAATCTGAGCTGCTTATATAAGTTTGAAGAGAAAACATGGCGTGGAAAAACTCTTCACCACAATGGTGATGATTGTTCTAGCACATTCGATAAGCCATCATGGTACGAAGTACAATAATAATCTCTTATAGATACAGTGAGATCATGTGATTACGTGAAGGTGAACATGAACTTGAAACGTGAACTTGAAACGTGAAACAAACAAAGAAGACTGGCTGAAATCAGTCCAAAGCTGGTGAAATCTGGTGAAATTTGGTTTGAGCCTGGAGTTACCGAATTTTGTTACCTTGTACCGTGTAGCTGCGTCGTGTTTGATATCAATTTCATTGTGCTGAAACTCTCGAGATACCTAAAAGCTCCTATGAACAAACATTTGGTAGCTGCCAAAAGGGTACTTCGGTATCTTAAAGGAACAACGACATTTGGACTTATGTACGAGTCTTCAACAAATCGGGATCTTGTCGCATATTCAGACGCAAGCCTTGCTTCGGAACCTGATGAAGAATATTGATCGATTACAGGTTACATGATAATGTTTGGCGGATCGCCAGTACTGTGGAAATCCAAGTTACAGAAAACAGTTGCTGTCTCTACCCTCAATTCAGAGTTGAATGCAATTCAATCAAATATCAACTGTATGAGGTATACCAAGATGCCTCCAAGAACCAGACCCACCAAAAGATCTCGTATTGATAATACTTCAATGAACACTGACAACTCTTCTCCTCCTCCTGAAGTAAACACCTCTCCTGAAGTGTTTACATATCTTGATGAGACTATGATGACAGTGTCCTGTAGTGTGAATCATCCACTGGATATTACCCCATGGTTAATCACAGGTTCTCCTGGTGTCGCAACTGTTGTTGCGGATCTGGCGTTAACAAATCTACAGGTTATGGAGTGTAACCGAATACTCATTCCAAGGGTACGTCAGTTTCAAAAACTACTCCATACCTAACTCTTGAATACCTAACTCTTGGATACCTAACTCTTGGAACATCAACAGTATTGTTCAGTTTATAGAGTGGAAGACCTATAACGACTACCCCAGTCACTCGGCAGAGCAGACCACAGTGACTATCACCACGTATGATCAGGTTTCCAGTCTATTCACCGTAACTGAGATTTCTGCTACCACACTGACTGTCACAACTGCAGCCATCATTTCCATCACTGGGTTCTAAAGTCCAAGTCCGTTTATAGTTCTTTAGTTGGACACTGCTAGATTCTTGGAAGCAATTCTTAAAAGTTGGTGTCTTTTGGTGGCTCGAAGAAATCTATCATTGCTCAAAAGTATGGTACCAACGATCAGTAAAGACTTGGAAGTACCTGGAACCCTAGCTCCTAGTGTGAAACGTGAAACATGAACTTGAAACGTGAACTTGAAACATAAAGATAATGTGAATGTGAAACATGAGAGGGGAAGGTTAATTTGAAACATGAAACATGGACATAAACATAAACATGAACATGACCCTAATATGAAACACCCTAATGGGAAACATGACCCTAATAGGAATCATGAGAGACGAATGTGAAACATGAGAGACTCAATCCAAGTCCTTAGTAAACATCAGTACCTCTACACTAATTAATATTGGTGGGTCTGGTGTCGGGAGACGTCTTGGTATGTCCTTCCTCAGCTGATATATATTTTTGGTGGTGTTATAAAATACCGGGAGCTTGTCCTTTTATATTGGGGTAAGCCTTCACATGACTTTGGTCATGTGAGTGGCTACGGTGCTAGAGAGAGGACAAGAGTTGTTTTCCAATAGAAAAAGAGTTATGGTATTCGAATGGTCATAATGGTAATCAGGATATTGATAATGAGAGAAATAACAGTGATTGGAGAAATGGAACTAGCATAAGAGGAATGGTGATCGCAAGGAGAATGAGATGATTATCTTCCGTCTTCTACTATCTTCTACTATCATACAATTTAATAGTACTGTTAAGTTCTTTAGTGTCAATATGTAGCAGTAGATGTACAGTGGAGTCAGCAGTAGTATTAGTATATGTATAGTAGTTTTGTATAGTAGAACATGGGCTGAATTTGTATTAGTAGTAGTCAGTACTCAGTAGTCAGTAGTCAGTGGTCAGTAGTCAGTAGTCAGTAGTCAGTAGTCAGTAGTAGTCAGTTGTTATGTTCTTTAGTACATTAATGCCTAATCGATACTATATTCATTGATGATTCCTCAGAAAGAGGAATTGGCCGTACTTAAATACTCCGCAGGAGAGCATTCCGTAGAACGGGTCTTGGTCCAATCTCACTATCGTCTTGATATAGTCAGGGAATAGTCAGTGTTAGATTCTTGTTGTTACGTCAGGTACTCTGTCTACTATGTTCATTCGCCGATGGTTCTCCAGAGGGAGGAAAGGGGCATAGTAACGGCGAACCGACTCGGAGATTAACTGGGCACGTGAGCTCAATCTCTGTGTGGGCAGAGCACTACCCATACGGAATCTAACATCAGTAGTAATACTAGTAGTCAGTAGTCAGTAGTCAGTGGTCAGTAGTAATACTAGTATTAGTAATAGTAGTAGTAGTAGTATTAGTAGTAGTAGTAGAGTATTATTAGTAGTAGTAGTAGAGTATTAGTAGTAGTAGTAGTAGAGTATTAGTAGTAGTAGAGTGTTAGATCCACTATAGGTAGGACACTACATATAGAGGCATTATGAAGCCTACGACGTCCGATCCTAATAATGGCCATTGCAAACGCCGTATCACGGCCATTGGCCATCTATGCACGAAATGCTACGATGGCCTTTTTTGAATATTCTAGAACAATCATCACCATTGTTCTGGTGAAGAGTTTTTCGATACCACGTTTCTCTTCTTAGTTATATAAGCCGCTCTGGTTCCTCAGAGAGAGGAACCATCAACGAATACAAGTTTAGGTTAACAAACGTTATCAAAGAACATAACATAGAGTATTGCTAGTAGTAGAGTATTACTGGTATTAGTTTTAGTAGAGTAGTAACCGGAATAATGTGAATCGGTATGGTAATCAGAATGGTCAGGATGGTAATAAGGAAATAAGAGGATAAGGGAATAATGAGAAGGGAATAACGAGAATGAGAATGAATGGAATGGGCGGAGCGAAGCACTAGGCCTAGACCATGCGAAGACCCACCAGAATTATACCGAGAACAATCCACATCCACAATTCACTCTACAATTCACTCTACAATAGCGAGCACTAGCCGGCCAACAACAATCCATTAACAATCC
This sequence comes from [Candida] ipomoeae, assembly GCA_002370145.1. Classification (NCBI taxonomy): domain Eukaryota; kingdom Fungi; phylum Ascomycota; class Pichiomycetes; order Serinales; family Metschnikowiaceae; genus Metschnikowia; species [Candida] ipomoeae. Next base: position 392,925 of record NKZK01000433.1, on the reverse strand, counting down.
ATAACTAACAATGGACAATGATAATAACTAAGAAATATTGAACAATGGACAATGGACTAAACATACGTACTAAGAAGAATGGACAGAATGGACTAAAAAGATAATAGACCAAGAAATATACGGACTAGGAATGAACAATGGACAATAGACTAGAAACAATAGACTAGAAACAATGTACAATGGACATGGACAATGGACAATACACATGGACGAATAGTGCGCGATATGTCACCAACCACACGTCACCTCCATGGCAGTACCAAGGAAAACGGATCAATCTAGCCTCAAACGGCCAAGCAAGCGGGGAAAAAGGGTGATGTGGAGGGTTTTAGATAGAGTGGGGGGGGGGATTTAGGGGTAGAGGAGAAGTGGGTGGAGAAGGAGTTAGGGTAGAGTGGAGGATCTAAATTAGGGGTGGAGTGGAGTAGAGAATCTTAGGGGTGGAAGATCTGGTTAATTGATGGGGCGGGTATACGGCCACCATGCATGGAACCAACGGGTGGCCTCGAAACCCACCCCAATTAGTATACCCCAGGTCGCACGCACCGAAGGATGGATGCGTAGAGGGTAATCTCGTGGGGGTTGGGGATTCAGCGATAAGCGGGGTCGCTATGTGCACGCCGCCCTTGCTTTCCTGTCTGAGAAACAAAGAAAAGAGGAAAAGGAAAAGGAAAAGAGGAAAAGAGGAAAAGAGGAAAAGAGAAAAAGAGGAAAAGAGAGAAAAAGAGGAAAAGAGGAAAAAAGGGAAAGAAAAGGAAAAAAGGAAAAAAGGAAGGAAAAGAGGAAAAGCGCACTTTGAGGCACCGTTGCATTTTCCTGTCCACTGTTGTCCACTGCGCTCCACTGCTCCCACTGCTCTCCACTGCGCTCAAAGTTTATTTGGCTCCGCGCATGTAACTGCCACTTCAGGTGTTGGGGACTACAAATGTTATTTTGGAGGTTACAGATTTGAAACTGGCGTTTGGGCGTCGTGCAAATTCACTACGGTTTACGTGGAGTTCTCGTGGAGTTTTATGGGTTCTATTTTTAGATCCCAAATGCCGTACACACTTTGTATGCTTTGGGGTATCTTTGGTATGGAATATGATACGGTGTGATAGGCTGATAGGCTGATAGGGTGATAGGCTGTGATTGAACTTTGTTAGGGTTGTTGTTTGGGCTGTTGTTTTGGGCTGTGTTGTTGTTTATACTATATCTCGCATTGTGCAGAACTGGCGAGAGGTTGTAGTTTCTGTGCCTTGGCAAAGTTTGGTTCCTCGCTGGTCAACAAGATTACGACAATAAGTCCCCGCATGTGCGCGCACATGGAAGTCGCAATTTTCCTGGCGCTGCTCCATGGTCCATAGATGCTTGACTTTAGCTGCGCGGCTCTCCACTGCAATTCCATGCGTGAAATATGAACACATGCACGGTCCCACATCCAGCTTGCACCATATAAAAACCGCTAGCCTGGGAGACAAACGCTCGTGTTGAAAAACAAAAAAAAACGCTTGCTGCCAAACCATCAGCCCATTGCTTCTCCACAATGGGTATTTATTTTCTGCACGCTTTGGCCAGCCCATTGTTCAACGTGCACATATTGTCCGGAATTTGGAGAGACCTGCATGCACGGCGCACGCGCGCACCACGCATACGCGACTCCCCGGGTTCTATGGCAAATGGGCGTGTGCACAAGACCGAGGTTGCCCTTTTATGTGCAGTGCATCATGCACAACCTCATGCATGGTAGCAAGCTATCAAAGTGGACCCAGTCCACTCATTCCAGCCAGTAGTGAAAGGCACATTTCAGTAAAGGACTCGGACCACGGCAATACGACAAAAAAACCCACACACACACACACACAGCAAGCGCGCTATGTGCAGGACGCGCCTGTGAAAAGTCCGTCATTTCTCTGCATCAGCCGTCCGCAACAGCCGTCTGTAGCACGTCGCCCACGTCGCCCTGAACCCGGGCGCACCCTGAAACTCGTGAGTTGCTAAAAATGGTTGCTGAAACTCATGAATTCTTGGAAACTCGTGAATTGCTGAAATTCATGATTTTCCTTAAACTCATAAATGCCGAAATCTCATGAATTGCCGAAATCTCATGAAGTACCAAAAACTAATGGTTGCTACACCAAACTACTCAAAGTCCTTCTTTCCATTAAATGCTATACGGTGCCAGTGGCCTGCAGTGGTGCCGCGTATGGCCTCTCACAAGCACAGAGCGTCCAAAATGTCGTAGTCAAACTTGTAGCCATTGACTATCTCGCGTGAATTGACGATGTAGTTAAACTTGACGGATTTACCCCGTTTTTTTTCGGTTTTTTCGTGCCGAAACGGGTGGCACACTTCCTTCAACGCCGACTTCAAGTGGTAGTATCCATCGTTGACGTGGGGGTCCACAGCGGCCAGTTTGGCGGAAGATTCCGAAGATACCAGTGAATTGTCGTCTGGCTCGAGGTCTGGAACGCCCAGCGCAAACGAATCGAGGTTTTCCTGTGTAAGCGAAAGGCGGCCATTTTTGTACTTGTCTTTCGGCATGTCGTAGTCCGTCACCAAATCATCCTCTCTTTGGTAGGTGATGGCGAGGTACTTGGGCCCATAGAGCCACGTGATATCCTGGTTCTTGTTCCAGTTGATTTCCGAGGGTGGGATCTCCTGCAAGTCCCACAACTGCTTGTTCCATTTACGCCACAGAATGTTCTCCAACCGGCGTGCAGCTAGCTCGGTGTGTGAGTGGGTGGCTCGAAGGCCGGAGTTTTCCTTCCAGCATGCATGCAACTGCCGGCAGGGCGTGAAGCACTTGTCGGTATAGTCGATGTTCTCCAAGAACGGATGGTGGCGGTGCAAGTGGAAGTCGTCTAGGATGGTGGGGGGAAGCATGGGGAAAATGGGAAAAATGGATGGGTTGGAATTTGCGGGCCCAGCGTGCTTTTAATATACGCCAGCGATTAGTGCCGCGGGTGGTTCGCAGCCCCGCCCACGCATCCATGTTTATGCGAGCGAACCGCAATGTGGGATTCCGGGGTACCTGTGTGCAGGCCGCGTGCCCGACCTCTCCTCGCACTCAAGCCCGGGGGTCTTTGTAATGTCACCAATTCTTGTGTGTCGCGCTGCGCTCCATGCGACCTGGGCGCATGTCCGGAAAAATACCGGTGTTCATGCTCTTCCGGGGAATGCACCGCCTCCCCGGTTTCGGAGACTTCCGGTTTGTGTTAAGGTTCCGTTGCATGGCTCGGAACCTAGATAAAACACAACGCCCTCGGATTTTAAGCTTTTCCTGCGGGATCACGCTAATTTTGGTTCGGCCTGTATACAGTTTATCCGGACCATTGTCAGCGCTCGCAAAATTTTATTTATCCTGCAGCCAGTGCCGGGGGTGCGTTTCTCGCTGAAATTCCGCTTTTGGGAATGCCGTCCTGTCAGCACCGCTGAGAGGGGGAACAAATCATGAGATCAGTACTGCAGATGCATGGAAACAGACTAAAACGGTAATGTAACCGACATCAAGAAAAACTGAAACAACCATGAAACAATCATGAGACAACCATGAGACAACCATGAAGCAATCATGAAACTCTCCTGAAACTCTCTTGAAACAAACATGAAACAAACATGATACAAACATGAAACAAACATGAAACAAATATGATACAAACATGAAACAAACATGAAACTGTATCCTATTCCCGATGAAACGTCCATCGTCTCCGAACTTTAAATCTCAACTTAAACTCTCGACTTTAGTTGTGTGCGAATTACACTACGTCCCGATTAGGCTATATCCGTACTAATCTCCGAGGAATACCCTCGGTGGCAACTCCGGTCCAACTCCGGTCCAACTCCGGTCCAACTCCGGTCCACCTCGGTGAAATTCGATATCACCCACTATTGGGCCCTCGAGTTCGGTGGAATTCGAGTTTCTCCGAGGCCTCGAGGCACCCTCGGAATTAACCCCTATTTGGTCTCGACGTGCATATCGCATAGGTCCGGTTTTCTTTTGCCTCCGGTAATGAAGATGCGCGCCCTGTCATTGGCTACTGATCCGGACGTGCACCTTTTATCTAGTGACTGCAGATAAGCTACACGAGATAGCTTTCCACGTCCACGATCTGCTTTTGCGCTATGCAATCATTCAAGAATTGTTCTCGAAAGATGTACGCGAGCCTGGCATTTTCGTCGAAATGGGATGCAACCTCATGCCTGATATTCCGGGAACTTTGCTCTGCGTCCGGTCCGGTCTGCGTGACCACGATGTACCCGCAGCCGAGGTATGACTCGCTTAGTTGTCCCCCGAAACGCTGGATGCGCCGCTTGAGTGCATGATAAGCCCGGGTGGATGCGGGTTGGTGCGGGTGTGCTGTGGGCGGCACCACTGCGAACGTGACCCCGGAAAAAAGTCGCTGTAAGGGTACCTCTGTTGCCTGCATACAGGCCGCCATGCTGCGCTCGCTCAAGTCTTGCTCCACCGGAAGTCCCATCAAGTACCCGAGGTACTGGCTTTTGTCCTTGGCACAGATAGTGTAGCTGTCACCGTACTTGTCGGTTCTTGCCTGCATAGATTCCCGGAGCTTCGGGCTCGTAACAGCATACATAAGCTGCGGCTCCATTTGGACCAACCGGCCTTGCTGTATGCACTCCCACACCCATTCCGGTCGTACTATATCGAAACTCTCGGCCACAAGGCTCTCTACCCGGGGCGTACTGACCTCGCCAATTAAAACGAGCTTCTTTCCATGCAATGACTCGGCCTTGGGGTTGAGCCGCACTTCTCCGCCGTGTTCTTTAAACTTTGTCTGTATGTCCTGCATACCGACCACATCCCCATCTTCCAGCCGTGCATCCGTCAACACAACACACGTCCATCCCCGGAACAATTGGGAAATCCGTTCGTAATCTTTCTCTACCCTCGGATACTTTCCATACACGGAATTGTGCATATCGAGCCGTCGGTCCCGGTTCACCACCTGTTTCTTGTGGATGTCCTGCAGGTAGTGCGCCTTGAGCTCCCAGTACTCTTGCAAACTGATACATTCTTCGTAACTTTTGCCCTCCCGGACCGACCTGCACCAGAGGTTATGGAGCGTTGATCCTGCAGCGTATGGAGTCTCTGCAGTGACCTCAATGGACCGGGCCTTGATTTCAAGCACTATGCTATTGGCCGGATTGATCCAATAGTCGGGTTTTTTGGTTCCAAACTGCACGAGGTCTTCCGGGGGTGCTCTGTGCCGGAAATCTACCCAAAAATTGCATAACCGGGACTCGATCTGCTGGTACACGTCCTGCAGGAACCCATTGGCCACCGAACAGAACGATTTGAACGCCCCCGGCTCTTTTTCGTCCCGTAATCCACACATATATGAAGTCTTGACCCGGCCGATCTTGCCGATCACCACCAAATCCAAATTCTCCCCGAAATCCTCGAGGTATTCCGGTTTCACCTTGATCCACGTCAGTTCTCGACTGGAAACCCGGTATTTCGAGAGGAGCGACTTGACCATGATCCCCTCGTTGTGTTCGCTGACGATCTGCTGCATATTACGCTTTAAATCCAGCGGATTCAGCGCCAAAACCCATTCAAGTACCTCTAACCGGTGAGGAACCGGCCTAACGACCTGGTTCAAGAGCTTTTTTCGGTAGAAAAGCGGGAGGTTGGTAAGATCCTGCCCGTTTAAATGTAGAATGTCGAAAACGATGAAAAATGGCCATGCATTGTTTCCTTCGTAAACATCTATGACGTCAAACTGCTTGAGAGCTTCCTGGATGGCTGCCGAACGTAAAGTGCCAAAGGGGAGGATCACGTGACGGTCCTTATCCCAAGCAAGCATTTCTCCATCAAGCACCACCAGAGAGACGTTCTCATGGAAGGCTGCAGATAGGTGCTTCGTCAATGCACCGATATGCACGTTTTCCCCGTAAACCAACGTATAATCGCGACGCCTTCTTGTATGCCAGACAAACCGACCGTCTTGCATATGCATGAGGATGCGGTCTCCGTCGAGTTTCTCCTCAATAAGAAACCGGCCCTCCACCTGCATTTCCACGTACACTTCACACAATTTCGGGTCATTGCCCTCGAATCTAGCAGTCATGCGCCTGCATAGAGATTCGTATGAGATGTCGAGTTTTTTCGACAGCTGCGGGATAAATTGGTGCATCGGGTGGATCTGCAAGTCACGGGGCGCGAGTCTGTGTGCAGGATCATGGAGTAGCCACACCACGCGCCGCAAATCGCTGCACACCTTATACAAATCGTAAGCATCCGGATGCCATGCAATCAAAAACGCCCGTTCAAAAAAAGATAGCATCAGTTCCTTTAGTAAGATCAGAAAGAAAAAACGCACCTCCTCGATAGTGAGGCGCGCAACAAACGGACGCAAGATATCGATTTGTTCGCGCGCAGACGTATGCACGCTTAAGTCGTCCAACACCTTATTCACGTCGGCCACAGAAACCGTACTTGCAACACGGACGGACTTATCTCTTCGGCGCAGAATGATCCGAGATACGAGGATCGGAAAATCGCGTAAATCCCGCTGCTCGCTTGCACCTGCCAAACGCGATTTCTGGAGGTGGGCCTTCTTCCAGTTCTGGATAATCGTCTGGTCCGTTGAGCCCTTCTGGAGGTCAAGCATTTTGGTTACGAGCCGAGCCAACAGTACATCTTTGATGAAGAACTTGCGGGGGTTCCGATTGGGAAATATGAGCTGGATGGCGGGGTAAATGTCGGGGCCGAAATGGGTTCTCCAAGTATTGACGAACTGTTCGATAATGTGGGTTTTCTTGTCGGTGACGGTGGCGAAGGGGGCCTTGTTCTCGAAGGTACTGGCCTCGAGTTTAAGGAAGAGATCCTGCACAAGAATCCCGAAGGGGGCCGGCGTGGGGTTGAAGTTGTGGGGTTGCTGGACGTTATCGAGAAGCAGCACCATGGATATGGTGAAGGTCGCAATCGTGTGCGACTATATCACCTCCGTACATCTGAAACAGACCTGAAACGATCTGTTAAGATCTGTTTCGGTCAGTCCGATTACCTTTTTTGTGTGTTTCAAATTTGTTTCATGTGTGTTTCATATCTGTTTCATCTTGTTTGGCTTGTTTCAGAGTTCAGTTTCAGTGTGGTGTACCTGCTTTACGCATCTCTTTGTCCTGCTGTATTTATATGCAGTCTCAACCTTAATAAAGTATAAGCACCCACAATGTACTACACAAACTGATATGTGCAGAACGCTGGTCCAATGATATTCAAACTGGGTACCAGAAATCAAGCGAGTCTATGTTACTACCAAAATAAAAATCAAATGAAAAAGACATAAATACTTATGAAAAATACTTGAATGGAATACTCGAATATTTGCTTGACTATAAAGATATGGTCTAGAGCCTGATTTATAGACTTCTTATTTCATGATCTTCGGGTGGTCAAGATAGAGTCAGTACTCACCAAATAGTACAATAGTCTAATCAATGGTACAGTTCTCTAGTCAATAGTACAGCACTCTAATACAGTATTATAGTAGTCTAGTCAATATTATAGCTTGGAGGTGTAGCACTGTAGTCAATAGTATAGTATTCCAGACCTCAGACTAGTCCCACGTAGACGTGACTACTGTGGACATGGTTTTCTTTACTGAGGCCAGAAATTAATTAATGGGGGAATATGCTTATTGATTTATCTTACGTATGCCAGTTTAGTCAAGGCCAATTAATGGGAACAATAATTTCCCTACATCACCTATACCACTCTTACCCTCCTAATATATTATTATGACATGTTCTACTATCATTACTATGGACATGTACTACTATGTGCTACCATTACTATGACTATGTACTACGGGTATCACTCCACTGACTACTCACTGACTACTGACTACTGACTATGGCAATACCTACCATCTTAAACACATTAAGCTACTAAAGAATAATCCTTTTCTGCATGAACAAACAAAAGAAGCCTATACTAATAAATCAATCATATCTTGATTTTCTTCTAAATTTTTAATAGCTATAATTACTCTTACACGTTTTTTTGTATCAGAAAGATAATCAACAGTTATAGTTTCATCTCCTTCTAATAAACCTACAAAAAAATGTTCTACATATTCTTCGTCAATTTTTTTTTTGATATTTCTTTAGGATTATATAATTCCTATTAATCCAAACATTTTAAGTGTTTTATGTCTACCATTTCATCATAACCGCTTATATAAAGATATACTAGATTTAGAATACGTAATAATGAGTTGTATAAATTTTGACAATTATTTATAGCTACTTACAACAAAGAGTAGCACATGTTGCTGGTTCCCCTCATTGTTAATGTACGGGCCGGTATGTGGTGATCTATGCTCTTTTTTTGGCTGTAAAAAAGATTTTCCATAGAATGTACCCCAAACCATAGTGCCCTAGATAACAGAAATCTCTACTTCAGTATTTATACTACTCTACTCTACTGTAGTCTATACTATTGTACATACTCTATACTAGTGTACTCTACTACACTTTATACTAGTGCACTGTACTCCATACGACTGTAATCCGTCCTAAATTACTACCACTTAACTCTATACTGCTGTACTCCACACCACTGTAATATGCAGTTATCTATACTACTTTACCTTACTCTATACTACTTTACTGTTCACTGCTGTACTTTAAATTACTGTGATCCATACAACAGTACTTTACTGATCTCTCAGTACTCTAAAATTTATTTAAGAGACAAATCCCTCGGAATGGATATTCTCAAATAATACTCAAATAAAATTCTCAACTGCCCTCGCCCTCCAATTTATTGCAGCAAATGCCGTTCCTATTGCCACAAGAGAGGAGACTCTTGGTGTTACCATGGAAACTTGGAACGCCTATTGGAAAATTCCAGAAACTATTACTTGGCAATTTTTTTTTGGACCGAAAGCGGGGAAATCGCCACGTTTTTGCCTCCGGCGATCTAGAGTTATCTACACTATGTAGACTATGTAGACTATGTAGACTATGTAGACTATGTAGACTATGTAGACTATAGACTATGTAGCTATGTAGACCATATGAACTGTAGACTATGTATATTAGGACGACTATTGCTTATATCGCTTTTTTGTTCTTTTTTTCAGGGGTTTCAGGTGTTTCAGAATCAGGGACAGCTCTCTGATTTAAAAAGGGCTAGTACTATACTCTATCTATATGCAGTTTCGGAGAATGAAGTTGACACTTCTCAGGTCATTATCAAATTTGGCTTTAAGAGCTGTCTGAATGAACCTTGCCTTTTTCGAAATGACTCAAAGAAGCTACTCATAGTTCTCTATGTTAATGACTTACTTATCTTCGGCTGATATCTCCAATATTGATCAAACTAAGAATGTTAGACCCACCATGGGTAGTGTACTGTATATGTGGATGTTGAAAGCCTGTACTGATCGATCAAAAGTTGAGCGGCCCCTTCGGCCCTCATTACGACCTCTATTCCTCTATGTTGGACTGGTCTATATAAGGTACGATGGTTCCTCTAGGAGGAAGTAGCGGCGAATGAACATAGTAAACAGAGTACCTGACGTAACCGGAATCTAACAGTTCGCCCTTTAGTCATTCCTTATTTCTATTCCTCTGTTAGCAGTTTCGCCTAGAATTAGTATATAGGAGAGTAGCTGTAGTATACTATAAAAAGGGGTAGTTTACTGTAGAAAGTATGAAAGGATTAGTATGAAGGATATGATTATTTGTAGTATGGACTCCACTACTCGCTGTATCGCTTCTCTACATCACACCGTCTCTATAAGCCCGATAGGCTTCCATTATAGCTTCAGATAATCATTCAGAAAACAGGGGAAAACATAGATTTGCTAGTTGAGATGATCCCAAAAGGGAAACTAGATAGGGCCGATATCTCCATTTATGGTTTCGAATCTAAGTGGGTTTCCGTGCAGGACTTAGTGGTTTTATTACAGCAGATATGTGATTCCTGGAATGCGCTGGTGATGGTGGATGAAGCGTGCATTGACTTCACTGAGAGTGTGGATGGAAATTCAGGATCTATGGCCACTTTGGTCATCCGATAAGATAATCTTGTGGTGATGCAAACTGTTTCCAAAAAAAAAAAAACAACTTTCGTTTGGGCTTGCAGGAATTTGGCTTGGAATCACGTTCTGTAGCGAGGAATTTATGTTTATATACAAATAAACCCGATCATATAGAGTATTTTGATGTGATATTTATATCCCTTCATAAGAGTAGATTGAATCTCGCATGTAAAATTACATATAGCTGTTAATTCCACTATAAGCAGAGCTCTACACATAGAGGCATTATGAAGCATTGTCGTCCAGTCCCAACAATCGTCGTTGCAAAACGTCGCCTCCTCAACGATCATAGTACTTCCTACAATGATGGCTTTTCGAATGTGCTAAAACAACCATGCTATTTTAAAAAGCATGCTATAAACTTCTACTTTCAGAAAGTTATAAGCAGCTCATACTCCTCCTTTAAGGAATCATCAATGAATATAGTAACGATTAGGTATTAAAAGTGCTAACGGGATTCTAACATACACTGTACTATACACTGTGTACTGCACTACACTGTACACTGTACTATACAATGCACTATACACTGTAAATATTGGATTCGTATTGTTGCTTCCTGTTTAGTATGTTCATTCGCCGATGGCTCTCCAGAGGGAGGAATCGGGTTACTTAAGTAGCTGACATCGGAGTCGTCTAGTCAACCGGTCGCCTGGTCCGGTCGTTGCTATGTGCTTGCGGGAAGACTCCATATTCCCTCCTAGTACCTCGTACAATGATGGTAGAGGAGTGACGTTACGGAATGGCCATTTTTAGGATTAGACAGCGTAGGCTTAAATTACCTCACTAGGTAGAGCACTACATGGTGGGTCTAACAGTATACAGTGTATACTGTAGTTTATACTGTAGTGTATACTGTAGTGTATACTGTAGTTTATACTGTAGTGTATACTGTAGTGTATACTGTAGTGTATACTGTAGTGTATACTGTAGTGTATACTGTAGTGTATACTGTAGTGTATACTATTGAGTGGAATAGTATATAGTAGTGTAGAGTATAGTAGTGTAGGGTATATTAGTATACCGTAGTGTATGTTATAGCGCAGATCTATCTAAGTGTTAATAAGGGTTTGATGGCCGGAGCTAGGATCGCTCCTAATAGGCTTCAATGATATAGAGAGGTAATGAGTGGAGATAAATAGACAGGTATAGAGTTACATAGGTGCAGGAAAGTAGAGGTAAGAATCACAGTAGATTAATGGTGTAGGTTTGGAAATGGTCGTACTTCTGTTGAGCTTGTAGTACGTCTCATACAGTCCACCACCACTTGGTGTACACGTTTTTTTTTTTGAATGTTCTCAATAGATAGAATGCTTGGTGTACAGCTGACTTTAGAAGTAGTAGCTGTACTAATCATCATATTATCATAGACCAGTTACGGTTCTTATTATGGGTCGTGCCGTGGCCATAATTGGGCTAAATTCTTGTGAGTTTCTCACCAAGAAAAGAGTCGTGATACCATGGACCCCTGGTTAGTACGAGATATACACCAAACATAAAAGTCATACTAAACCGTCTGTATTTAAACAGTGTCATTTTTCATAGTCATATTATAGTTCCACTGGTTTATATGCAGCACCATTAAACAGTTTACGAAACACTATTGGACAATTTATGAAACAATTTAAAGTCTATATTACAAGCTCCGCATTATCAAGATATATTTGTACAGAAGAGCTTTGAATGTCAAAGTTATGTATGATATGAAATGTTATGGTGGAATGGTAGTCAGCCCGTCGTAACCTGTGTTGGTCTATATGCAGTATAGTATCAAAATATGGGCTTATATGCAGTTTAATGATAGCCACCCAAGAGCTGTATAGCTATTGATTCAGGTTTCTTTAGCTGGTTCATTCAAATAAATCATTAAGCTGTCTTACCTGTGTTTTACCTTTGTTTCACCTTTGTTTCATGTTTCCCATACCTGTTATCTGTCATCTACCATCTCCTCCTTTCCTCCTTTCTGCTCTTTTGCTCTCCTGTTTCACTAATGTTTCAGGTTTGTTTCAGGTGTGTTTCACTTATGTTCTACCTGTGTTCCACCTGTGTTACATCTTTGTTCCACCTGTGTTTCATCGTAAATATTGATCGTTATCTTGACTGAGTTTGGTGTCTTGTGTTGGATGCAGTCGCCAACCACGTCAAGCGTTCTATCTGCAGGCCTGCAGGTGTGGATGATTCTCTCAGTCGCACGGCTCCACCGCGAAACCCACACCTACGCCCCAGACTCCACAGACAATCCACTATTTAGTCTAGCCAATCACACCGTAGATACACCACAACCATGACGAGCCGCCCGTCGATTCCTGGATCCACCAAGTCTCCTAAATCCACGCTCCGGTCGCCGCTGAAAACGTCGCTCGCCGGCCACGGCTCAACCACCCTGCTCCATTCAGCAGTATCGGAGGCGTCCAACAAAAAAGGAGACAGTGGCAAATCGCTCCGGTCCGACTCAAACTCGTATGACGAACACGTGTCCCTTCTTAATAACATCGGCCAGGCCAACGCCGCTGATTACAAAACCGTCAGCAAACATTTGGCCAACCCCAAGGACCAGCTCAAAATGCAAGGTGGCGACGTGGCTCGTTATTTGCACACGCAAATCGGGCATGCTGCCAAATCGGAGCAGCGGCGTTTGACCCGGAGCAGTTCGTTTTCCGATTTGCGTTCCGAGCACCGCCGCGAGTCTGCAGCCAGTGATATCAATGTTCCAGGAGGGTTTCGGAGGGAGTTTCTTATCAACAAGTCGTTGCAGCAGAATAAGGCGCCGCCCAATTTCCTCACGCGCAATTTCGTGGAGTTTCTTAGCATTTATGGCCACTTCGCGGGCGAGGACTTTGCTGATGACGATGAAGATGAAATAGATGATAATGCTGATGACGATAGTCGGTTTGAGGATGTGTTTGATGAAGAACTGGCTCTAATACAGGAGCGCGTGCCTTCTCTCCCGCCAAAACGGCCCCGGAAAAAGAGAGACGCTCCCAAGGGAACGGCGTCGCTGGTCAAGACGTTTTTCCTCTTGTTCAAGGCGTTGGTGGGCTCGGGAATCCTCTTTTTGCCCAAAGCTTTCCATAACGGAGGCCTTCTATTTTCCACGCTAGCCATGACGGCTTTTGGCTTCCTCACTTTTCTTTGCTACGTCATTTTGATCAAGAGCAAAAAAGTGCTTGGCAAATCTTCTTTTGGAGAGTTGGGCTACCTCACTTATGGCAAACCATTGAAGTACTCCATCATGGTGTCCATCATCATCTCGCAGATCGGGTTCGTGGCTACTTACATTCTTTTTACTGCAGAGAACATGACCAGTTTCTTGGAGAGTTTGTTTGGGGTGCAAATCAGCAAAAGGAATATGGTTTTCGTGCAGTGTGTGTTGCTCATTCCATTGGTGTTGATCCGAGACTTGACCAAGTTGTCGTTCACGTCATTCACATCCTCGGTCTTTATCTTGGTGGGCTTGGTCATCATCTTCTGGTTCTCGGGCTTGCAGTTGGTGGAACACGGCTTGGGGCCCAACATCGTCAACTTCAATGCCAGCACCTGGTCCATGTTGGTGGGAGTGGCCGTGACGTCGTTTGAGGGCATCGGGCTCATACTTCCCATCGAAGCTTCGATGGAGAAACCAGAACGCTTCCCCTTGGTGTTACTGGCATCCATGCTTTCGATCACAGCCTTGTTCGTCCTGATTGGCGTGGTGGGATACTCTGCTTTTGGCGAGAAAGTCAAGTCCATCATCATCTTGAACTTGCCCCAGGGAAACCCGGCCGTTCAGCTGATCACGGTGTTGTACTCGGTGGCCGTTTTCTTGACGGGACCTTTGCAGCTCTTCCCAGCCATCAAGATCGGCGAGTCTCTCATCTTCAACTCCAGACTCTTCATTCCAAAGGAGCAGAGAAAGACGTCTCAGGAAGGAAGACTATACCAGACTTCAGGCAAGTATAACCCCCAAGTGAAATGGTTGAAGAACCTGTTCCGGGCCATCTTCGTCATTGTCATCTCGCTCTTGGCATATGCAAACGCAAACAACATTGATAAGTTTGTCAGTCTCAACGGCTGTTTTGCCTGCATCCCATTGGTGTACATCTACCCTCCGTTGATCCACTTGAAGACATATAAAAAGGAGCGGAAACAATTTGATGTGTTGAAGGGATTCGACTATTTCTTGATAGTTGTGGGGGTCATGGCCGTTATATACACCACCTACCAGATTCTCTTTGCCATTGAATAGACGGAAATGGGAAAATGGTAATGGGTGCAAAATGGGCAGAAACGTTTTCGGAAATACATTTCCGGGCACTTGTGTACGCTTATCTCCGGACACTTGTCAATGCTTATCTCCGACACACCCGTGAACACCCTGAATTCTTTCAAACTTTCGACGACTCCATCAAACATTCATAACCATCCAGTCAATATATTCATCATCGCTATGTTGTCTATGGGGGGAGGGGATCTTGCTATGTGCAGTACCACGCGATCTTCTCATCCTCATGCCCACACCGTAACAATGTCTCCTCCAGAGGACAACACTCCTTGCCCCACAAGAGACTCGTGCGCACCCAAAACCACACCCAAACTACTCTCCGCGTCCCAGAGAGTCTCCCAGCGTTTTCCTCGTGTCTCTCACATGTCAGCTCGTGCAGATACTGACGTTTTAAAAGATGTGAAGTACACGACCATCCCTCCCAGCGACAAGGACGCCCCAAGAAAAAAACCAGAGGCCAAGAAGCCTCTCTCGTGCCAGGGCTGTCGGCTCCGCAAGGTTAGGTGCAATATAGCGGAGGCCAACCCGTGTTCCAATTGCGTCCGGTTATCGCTTGAATGTGTGCAGTTCTCCAGTGACATGAGGACCAAGAGGCCTCGAGCGACGTATGTGCAGTCTTTGGAGAAGCAGATAAAGGAGATTACGGCTTTTTTCGACGATTTGGAGGCGTTGCAGACTCCAGAACAGAAGGTCCTGTATATAAGCAGCAGGGCGGGGTTTCTCCAGCTGTGGAGTCAAGGACAACTGCTGGCGACTTCCGAGTCCCAAAGTCCAATTTTCAACTTTCCAGTTCCCGAGTCCACAGCTTTGCCCGGAAATTTACCCCCGGATTCAGCTCAATGCGCTCGTATGGCGACTTCCTTGGCATATACACCGACTAGTGTGTACCAGAATCATTTTGACCCCCAAAATGCCGGCCCAAACGGGCCAAATGCAAGCGTAAATGCCCAAAATGGCCTTGAGGAGAAGCGCATGCTTCAGAAATTGGCCAAGGACCCCGAAGTCTTGCTCTGTCTCCGTCTCTTCTTCACGTGGCAGTACCCAAACCATAATATGTTTGTGTTCCGGGAATCGTTCTTCACGGACTTCTTCCTGCCCAACCCCAACCTGCTCTACTGTCTGCTGGTGCTAGTGTTGAGCTTGTGCAGTTTGGGGTCTCGTATGGCCAAGGACGAGAAGATCTACCGCAACTCCATCGAGTACTACCGGGCAGCCAGGAACGCGTTGTTGCAGGACTTTGAAAACCCGTCCATCACTTCCGTGCAGAGCTATCTTCTTTTGGCCTTCTACGATATCTGCAACGGGCACTACTCCACCGGATGGATGCTCTCCGGGAATGCCATACGCATGGGATACGATCTTGGGTTCCAGCTTAACCCCGAAGTGTGGTTTTTGAAGAGTTCGTCGGAGAAAATCAAGGACCTCGATGTGTCGATCCGGTCGCGGATCTACTGGGGCTGTTTCATGGCCGACCACTTCATCAGTTTGGTATTGGGAAAACCGTCGCTTCTCAAGGGCTCCGATGCCACCATCCCCGACTCCGAGGACTTGCCCGAATTGGACTGGATCAACGAATACAAGTACATTCCTCAGCACCCAAAGGGAACCGAAAAAGCCATCCCCGATACCAACATCTCGGTGCCGTTGAAGTACTTGATCAACCTCATCAAGATCCTGGACAACATGTTGAACGACGTGTTCACCAACGACAGCAACAAACATGACGACTACGACCTCTCGCTGCGGCTCCTGAAGTTGTTTGAATACAATGCCCAGATCATGGACTGGAAGAATAACCTCCCTTCGGAGATCAACTGGGACCGGCAGAACTTAGAGCTCACTTCGGATAACCCCACGATCTCCAGCGTCCGGTTCTACTTCTATATCTTGTTGCTCTGCCTCAACCGGCCGTTTGTGGGGTTCCACGACTCGGAATTGGGACGCAAAAACCCCCATCTTTTCCCGGCCACCATGTGCTCCAATGTCATTGATGACTTGGTCATTGCAATCAGCAAGTTCCAGCTGGTGCACGGTCTACGCTATGCCTCTATCTTCGTGGTGTACTGCAGCATTCTCTCCATCTCGGTGATCCTCTTGACGTCCACCAGCCTCGATGCCATTGGCCAGAACAGATTGAAGTTCTTCTTGAACGTCTTGAGCGAGTGTTCTAGAACATGGGGCTTGGCCGAGAAGTCCCATAAGATGATCGAGAAAAAGCTCCAGAACCAATATGCTGAGTTTCGCCATATTGACGCTCCTCTGCCTGTGAAGGGCCAAGCTGGAGTGAAAACGGAAATGCTTGAAACGGCTGCTGTCAAGCCAGAAACACTCGATACCGTGCAGTTGCTTGGGGACTTGCCGAATAACACTAACTTATCGGATCTGCTTCCTTCGGCACATCTTCTGGACCCAGCAGGCGTGGCAGAGTTTGACCAATCAACGTACGAGTTTTTTGGCGGTCCACCGGTTTTGATGACGTCTAATTTGGTGAATGAGGATTGGGAGGCGCTTTTTCCCGATTCGATATTTAGTCATAGGTTTGATCAGAGTCCTGAACTATAAACCGTATTAATGAGTCCGCCAGGGCTCATAGTACGCAATGTCCAGGGCTCAAAACCGAGAGCTCAACCAAGCCCTTCATGGTGTAGGGCACAACCAAGATATGTATATAATGGAAGTCATGATTTACTATTTTATTTGAGAACGACACTAGTGATTGTATTAACGTCTGCTTATAGTAAGAAGGACCAGGGCTCGAAACCAGGGTTGGTAGTCAGGGCTCAAAACCAGCATTATATATAATGAAGTTACTCTACTCTCTCTACTCTATTCACCGCTGACTCCATTAATGTTCTACTTCTTCTTGATTCTATGTAGACGTGCTCTTCTCTGCCTTCTATGTACACTTGGTGGACTCCTCCGAGCCGTCCCAGATGCTCTCGTCGACGAAATACAACCAATTGAAGCCGTTCCACGAACTAATGATTCCCACAGCACAGTACACGCTGATGATCATGATCTTCATAAACTCCAACTTCTTCAAGATCTCAAACCGTTGGTCAAAGAGGTCGATCAACGACACGAAGAGCGTCACCGGGATCAAGCCCAAGATGTAGAGTGACGACACCCGGTCCCACAGCGAGATGTGGTTCTGCGAGTTGTATTGGATGGGCGTGCGGACCACCTTACCAAACATAAAGTAGAACATGAGGTGCCACAAGAACGTGTACAACACCTTGACGAGCCACTCCTCACACGTGAAGATGAGTGGGAAGAGCGACACGTGGCCACAGGCCACCAACAAGTTGAACGAGCTCAACAACCGTCTGTCACGAGTCACGAGGAACGAGCACGGGAAAATCACCAAGAGAATGGCCTTCTCGTGCACATGCCAGCCAAAGAGGAACAGCGCATAGCCACAGAGCGTAAGGGCACCCACAAACCGTTCGAAGTTGGGCTGGATGAAAAGCGGGATCAACGCCATCACCTGGTAGAAAAGCGTCAAGAGAAACGTCAACTTGGGCGTGATTTGGGGAAGAATGAGGAACTCCACATCTCCCACGATTCCTCGTGTAGACAGGTTAAGTAGTTGTGACACTGCCAAAGATGCTGGGTTGAAGTTGAGTGCTTTCTGTAAAGGAACCCGAGCCAATGGGATTTGCTTGTATACCTGGATCAAGCAGCGGTCCATGAACGAGTACACGGCCCAGAAGTTGGGGGCCCAATACGCATGCGTAAGACCCCGGGAAAACGGGAAAAGCCGTTCTAGAACCTGCGGAACAACTCCATGGTAGACAAACGGAGCAAACGCAACAGTAAAGATGCCCACCACCACGGCGCCGAGTTTGGCCAAGTTACCCCATCTCACCAAGCGCACCGCATTATGGCAGAACCCAAACTTGGTGTCGTAGGCCATATTCAACGTATATGCTCTTAGCAAGAAGATGAACACCGCCGGAGCCAAGTAGAGGTAGATGTGCTTGAAGCAGAGGAGAACACTGAATGCGACTGCACACACCACATGGCGCTCGAGCCGGGCAGCATTGATCATCACCACCAAGATCCCATACATCATGCCATTATACTGGAAATGCATATGGTCGATAATGAACAACCCAGGAGATAAGATCAAGCTACACGCAATGGTGCGAGCGCGGGCTTTCTCCTCCTTCTGTTTCGTGCTATCCACATACCATTGGAGAGCAAACAACAACACCAATTCTGAAACCACCACCGACGCCCTTTGGAAGTACACTGTAGGAAGCAGGTATTGACCTTGCGACACCAAATCCAAGCACCCGTCTGCCCTGACTAAAGGGGGGACGAGATACGACAAGACCAACTCGAAATAGGCGAAAAAGGGTGGGTAGTCGAGTGTCCATTGGGACGTGTTTTCCGTGTACCATTTCAGGAGGGGCAACTTATGGGTGAGCGCCATCCAATTGCGGTGGACCTCGAAATCAGTCGAGTGGTAGGCTGTAAAAAGAAGTGCCTTGAGGGGGAGAGATATCATCCAGATACGAGTCAACGACCCGTTCGCTAGAGACATGTCTGATGTAGTGTTCAGGTGTGTTTCAAGTGTGTTTTAGGTGTTTTAGGTGTTTCACTGTGTTTCAGATATGTTTCAGAGTCGTTTCAGAGTCGTTTCACTGTGTTTCAAATATGTTTCACTGTGTTTCAGATGTTTCAGAGATGTTTCAGAGTCGATTCAATTTGTTTCAGAGATGTTTGACTGTGTTTCAGAGACGTTTTGAGTCGTTTCAAAGTCGTTTCACTGTGTTTCACGTATGTTTCACTGTGTTTCAGGTATTTTTCAGATAAGTTTCAGGTGTTTCACTGTGTTTCCTAAGCTTAGAGTTTTGCACTGCGTCTAGAGTTTTTCTTCGGTTTCACTGGGTCTCTGTAGCGTATAGTCTCTAGTCTGTATGTGCTGTCTCAGAGTTGTTTCACCATAGATTCACTATTAACCACCGAATATAATGATACCCAATTAATTAACTGGACGTATGTAGTATTTAAATTTTCCAGTACCGGTATATTGTCTGGTGATATAATTATACTGATACTACCGTATTGGGTAATGATAGAGTAGTATGTATATGGTAGTAGTATATGGTGGTGTATGGTGGTAGTATATGGTGGTATATTATAGGCAATGGTGGAGCGCGCTCTTAGACCCGTGCACCTGGCTTCTCTTCCTAATATGCTTGCACAGAGGATTGCAGACCAGGCCACTGCATGTTTCGAGCTGGTTTCACTTAAGGCAGGGAAACCGGGGGTACGTCTGAATGGGGTGGCGGAGTGGACGGTTCTTGCAGCCGTGGTGGCGGTGGAGAACGATGTGCCCTCGATACTCACGCTCGCTACCGGGGTTAAGACCATGCCCAACGAGATCCGGGCCTTTTCCGAGGGCTGTTTTGTCCATGACCTACATGCAGAGATACTCTGTCTCCGGGCTCTTAACCGCTACCTAATGCAGGAAGTCACGGGTGAAACGCCGTTGAAGTACTTGGAAAAACCCTCGGATCCGGCACACAAGCACTCCTGGCGCCTGGACGTCTCCTTGGCCCTTTACATCTCCGAACCGCCTTGCGGAGATTGCTCCATGTGTCAATGGGACGGAGACCCATGGGAGAAACGGGATGAAGTGACGAGTCATGTGAAAAGTCACGTGAAAATTGGCGATCACGTGAAAAGTGATGATCACGTGACTGATGGCACCGCGCACGTGACTCGTCACGTGCTAATTAAAGATCACGTGGATAACGTGAAACGCCAGAAAGTCGTCCGGGGCCGTTCCCACTTCCACGACGTTGGTCTCGTACGTACCAAACCCGGCAGGCTCGATAGCAAGGTGTCATACTCCAAGTCGTGCTCCGACAAATTGGCAATCAAACAGTACACTGGCGTGCTCAATGCCGTGCTGAGCCACGTGATCGAACCCGTGCACCTCACGTATTTGGTATTGGACGACTCCAAATACAATCCTGCAGATTTTAAACGTTGTTTCGAGACCCGTCTTCCCCTCGAGAGGCCGTTTCCGCTTATACCACTTCCGTACACCAAGAACCATTTTGCATACTCGAAATCCCCGGACCGGGTGCCTCTGCCATCAAGTACAGTATATTGTGCGGTGACCAAGGAAGGACACGTAATTACCAATGGGGTTAAAAATGGTGGTTATGTCAAGAACAAGAAACCCAAGCCATCGGCCATGAGCGCTATATGTAGGAAAGCGCTATATATGCAGGCGAAAACTAAACTTCCACAGTTTACCTCTTATTCAAAACTAAAAGCCAGCAATTCCGAGCGTCAGGAGCTAAAAGAAAAGGTTAGAAGTCTGCTAAGTTCCTGGCCTCGTTCAAGCGACGATCTGTTCAGTCTTGAATCGCTGGATATAGAGACTAGACTGAGCAAGACAGAAAGACAGAGACAGAAAAGAGTGAGTGACGATAATTCAAACCAGAGTCAATAAAATACTAAAAGACTCAAAGATTCAGACTAGGGACTAAACTTTGGAGTGTATGGATTTTGCCATTCATAATACTCACATCTACCCTAACCAGCAGCTCTACTATAGTAGTGCTAGGTAATCATATAGTGATGGTAGTGGGTACTATTTAGAGTATCGTAGAGTACTACTGCCCTGTATTATACCTTATACCTTATACTCTACACCTCTACACCTCTATACACTGTACTCTATAGCCTTTAGTATATTCAATTCTACATTCAATTCTACATTTTACTCTGTAGTCTATTCTATTTTATTCTCTATTCTATCTCTAATACTATAAGACAAGTCTCTACCTGTCATACATGTCTGACTTTCTCTGACTATCTCTGACTATTTCTGACCTAAATACCTGTATATGGAATTTATAGCTATATACTATTTCTGTCTACATTTCTCTGTCTACATTCGCTTCTCGTTTCTCTTTTCGCTTCTCTTCTCACTGTTCACTTTTCACTGCTTTGATAGAAAAAGGGTGCAAAACAGGAAAGCGAGTTGCAGTTTCAACCAACGCATTGACTACTAGAGGTACTGGTGGACTATTGGTAGATATGCTTAGCACTAGGATAAACTAAAATCGGCTACTATTGTATTACCACAGTATACACCCAGTACTTAGAGTTAAACTGTACACCTACTATTACAGTACTTGGAGTATAACTACCTAGTATTTCCAGTACTAGTATCACAGTGCTTAGAGCATAACTACCGAGAAATACCTCACTGTGGTGCTGAAGCTGTTCAGAGGTGCTTCGCTATAAGTGCTCTCCTCTTTCCAGTGCAAAGCTACGTCTAAAGCTAAAATAGTACCTATAAATTAAGACAAGTATCTGAGAATGAAAAAATAGTGGGTACCTCATTATGTAACCGTAGTAAGTACTGGCAGCAAGTAGTGAACAGTTAGAAGTATTGTATTATCTGGGTTTATATATGAGAGAGTAGAGGCACAGATGATTGCTGAGGGCCTAGAGTTCATGAAATATTGAGGGGTGCACTATTTCTTTTGTTGAGTTATTACTATTGATATTCGAGTCGCTATAACTGAGAAGCTCACTTTACTAGACTGTAAGAGTAGACTGTAAGATTAACTGTACACCGTAAGTAGAGTACCTCTTTACTAGATAGTATATCAACACCACACAGCATTTAAGACCGTATTTCTAAACTAGTTAGTAGATACTAGATAGTATATAGTAGATTACACACTAGACTATACAGTAGACTATACAGTAGATTATATAGTATACTAGAGAGTAGATTAGATAGTAGATGGTAGATACTTAAGGTTACATCTATGTCCTAGGTGCTGAATCACAGACTATATAATAAACTAGATTCCATATTATATGCCAGATATTCCTGCAACATCAGGGACTGGAACTATACTATTCTAGAGCAGCCCCTATATCCTAGAGAATAGACACTATACTAGTCATTACTAGGCACTATACTAGGCACTATACTATATACTCAGGCCAGATACTAGTCTAGAATCATGCTAGAATGTAAATAGTAGATAGTAGAGGAGATACTACATACCAGTCACATCTAGCACTAGGCTAGCTCTAGAATAAATACTCTCCAAATAGTAGACACACTAGTAGAGTTACTAGGCAGTTCTTCTTTAAAAGATAGTCCTATTTTACCAGATATATCTCCAACCAGATAGACCCCTTCTAGATGTAACTCCACTGAACGTAGGAGACTAGAGTTATATGAGAGTAGACGGTTGACTAAGAATAGACGGTTGACTAAGAATAGGCAGTACCAATACTAGACTTCACTCTATAAGTAGAGTAACTTGTACCTGCTCTATATGAATCACACATCATAGTATGGATCAATGTGTGGTCGTACTGAAACGTTTTGATTCAGTGGCTGCTTCTGCTCCGGTCCATATGCCACGACGTTGATGCTGACCGTCTTCTAGCTGGGCTAAAACTGAATATCGTTTGAAGAAAGTGCCTAGTATACTTAGTACACTATTTGTATGTCGTGCTATTGATTATAGCTATACTGGTGAGAGTCGACCATAGCATGAGTAGTACTATGCTATAGTACAGTAGACTGTGACTCTTCAACACTCACTATTGACTGGACAAGAGACCCGATCTGATATCAGATCACGACTGCACCCCAGGGCTCCAGGCCTCAGTCCACCCATTTACTCCGGTTCACATCCAACTTCCCAGTGACCTCTGGTAGTTTTAGCTCCAGTTTTCCAGTAACTTTTGGTAGCTGTAGCCCAGTTTCCCCAGTGACTTTTGGTAGCTGTAATCCAGTATTCTACTCGTCGTCGCTGGCGGAATCCGAACCCGAGCCCTCGTCCGCACCCTCGTCCGCAAGCTCCACGTTGGAAGCATACTCTGCGCTCTGCAACAACTCCAAGAGCTTCGCATTGTCCTTCACATAATTGACGGGCTTCAAGCCATGCTTATCGGAGGCCTTAGCGTCAGCTCCTGCATCGATCAAGTTATCAATGATGAAGTACCCGTGCTCGGGCTCGTCTGCAGCGTACTTGACTGCCAAATGCAACGGCGTGTCGCCGTCTCTATTCTTGGGGTCGATTTCCACGCCCTCGATATCCAACACCATATCTATGAATTCCCAGTTACCCAATTGGGTAGCAAGATGTAAGGGTGAGTTTCCCGAAATGACCTCTTTGGTGGTATTGATCAACTGCGCCACTTTGGCGTCGTCGTTGCCGAGCTCCGTGGCGATCTGGGCCAAAAGCTCGGTGTTATTTCTACGTGCACTTTCCAAGATTTGCTCGGAATACGACGCTCCTTCCATGGTTGGTTGTGAGATGCTGGAATGCGTGCTGGTGACGAAGCGAGTAGTATGCAGGAAAGTGATGCTATGAAGTGTACTGCAATGTGGAATTTGCAGGGTATGTGCTTTTGGCGTGGCAGAAACGGGCCTGGTGGAGACTGGTGGCTCAGACCCACTAGTGAGTCTCTTGGGGCCGCGTACGCACGTGGTGCACGGGTCTAAGTATACCTTCCAACGTCTACTTAATGCATAGAATCTCCACATTCTATTTATAAAAAAGCTTGTTTTTTAGATGATCTCTTTATTTTGTCCTTCTGAATACCCCCCCTTTTTTCTTCTATTGTTTTAGGCTCAAACCTTAGATTTACCGGGACCTGAGCCTGAAATCTGGGGTCTCGGAACTCACGGCTGCAACACATCCGTACACCGGGAAATTAGGCAGATATCATGAACCAACTATTCTGGATTATTCATAATTATGTGCACTTTTTTTTTCTCAATATTAACAGTCCTGAAACATACCTGAACAATCCTGAAACATATCTGAAACAAATATGAAACAAGCCTGAAACTTAGAGCACTATATAGTTTACCCCACAACGTCTCACCTTCTCCACAGATCTAGAGCCCAATCGTAGAGCCAATCATAATTATAAAAATATAAATAAGTAGATAAACGTTCAGAAATTCAGAAATTCAGAAATTCACTATTCACTACAGGTCTAGATTTCAATTTTATGGAGTTGGATATGGGCATGACTGGGGACTGGTTGGTCACGTCTTGGTGACCCGTACATCCCTCGCAGCACTCCGGGCTGATCTTTCACCTTTCACCCACATTTCTCCTTCTACCACCTACCACCTCCAACCTCCCCAAAAAAAGCCAACCTAAAGCCAATACTACAAATACTACATCATGGTGAAAGCTATCATTGCCCCCTCGATCCTCGCATCTGATTTCGCCAACTTGGGCTGTCAATGCCACAAGATGTACGATCTGGGTGCCGACTGGCTCCATGTGGACGTCATGGACGGCAACTTCGTGCCCAACATCTCGTTGGGACCACCTATCATTTCCAGTTTGAGGAAGGAGATTCCCCGGGCTGAAAACAACCACAAGACGTTTTTCGACTGCCATATGATGGTGGCCGAGCCGGAGAAGTGGGTGGCCGAGATTGCCAAGGCTGGGGGAGACCAGTATACGTTCCACTACGAATCGACCAAGGATCCTGTAGCGTTGATCAAGCTCATTAAAGAAAACGGCTTGAAGGCTGCATGTGCCATTAAACCGGGCACTGCCATTGATGTGTTGTACGAGTTGGGAGACTCGTTGGATATGGCGTTGATCATGACCGTAGAGCCTGGTTTTGGTGGCCAGAAGTTCATGCCCGATATGATGCCCAAGGTGGAGGCCTTGAGGAAAAATTTTCCCCAGTTGAACATCCAGGTTGATGGTGGTTTGGCCAGAGATACTCTTCCTGCTGCTGCTGATGCTGGTGCTAACGTCATTGTTGCAGGAACTTCATGTTTCACTGCCTCCGATCCCGTGGAGTTCATTGGCTGGATGAGGGAAACCGTGAACGCCAGCTTGAAGAAGCATGGAGTCTACGAGTGATAGATTCAGTGTAGAATCGAGTGATACTTTTCTCGTCTAGCTCTCGTCTAGCTCTGGGCATTGTCTTGGAGAAGACAATGTAGGTGAGAGAGATTGATGAAGGAGAGAGATCGTTTAGGAGTCCCCGGGACTAACTATATATAGAGAGGATCCCGCTCAGATCTGAGCGGTATCAATTGTGAAACAGAAATCACGAACTCACTACTTTACATAGCAATAGAGTTACAATACAGATGACAGATATGATTACCCAAGTCCCTCATTTGATAGAGTTATTGAAGTCCAATCATGTATCAGTTCCTCTGTACCAGAAGGTACTTTCTAACGCGCAACATCTACTACTATACCATAGTTTGCGTCATACTTCTACTAATGAGTAGTGTGCTTTATACACACCATCTTAAAGCTTTACTTATCTCACGTCTTAGTCTCCGTCGGCCGGTCTCACTTCGTAACTTAATCTTCAATGTAAATAAAGTATGGTACAGTACATTGATATATGGTACAGTAAATTGGTATAGTATACTAGTGAGTGTCTACCAAGAGGAACGATTACACACCACTGCACCAGCCTGTACAGTGTACTCCATAGGTTTGATCACTATCGCCATATTAATAAGTGTGACCGTTTCTGAATACAACACTAACTGTAAGTGTTTAATATGAGTCTCACCATACTGAAATTGGTTCATAACCATAGGTATTGGATCATAGAGATAAGTACACTATTAATGTTCACAACCCATACCAATTATTGAGTACTCTAATCCAAGACACAATCAGAACTAGAGCTGTATAACTGTACCATTCAACAACTACCATTCAACAACTACCATTCAACAACTACCATTCAACAACTACTACACTCTAATACCACTTCAACAAGTACTACACAACCAATGAGTAGTTCCATCCACACTACAGTAATACTGTACTATTACTTGCTTTGGGTAAACTTAGAGGAAAGGAAGAAGAGGTTTACTGGGAACAACCCAAGCCTTTGGAGACATAGTCTTCATTCACGAAATAGCCCCAAAACTTCCTTGAAGACCACCTGTATAAGTGGGGTTTAAGATTCAATACCTTCCGAAATCGTTCATTTTTACCTTTGAATGTTTAATCAGATGGTTTCTCTTACCAAAAGCCAAAACACCATTGACTAGGCCAAAGAATTGCTTGTTGTAGAGGTTCCTTTGATTGGGGTGGAGCAGGCATATTACGGTTACCAAGAACGAGAAACTGAAAGCCGGGGAAATTCATCGTAGTTACTGATTCCATGATACCATTGGCATCTGCATAGAAGTTGTCATAGGTGGCAGAGGTAGCAGAAGCAGTAGCGACCATAAAGCTCAGGATCAAGTAAGGTCTTTCATGTTTAGATAATGATATTGATATTAATATCTAGAGAGAGTTACATATAAACAAAGGAATTATGGAATGTAGAGAATTCGATGTGCAAAGAGCATAAGTCAAGAATCCTGACAGTATAGCCATTCCCAGACGTGTACTGTCCTTACATAGTATAATCCTCAACCTTAACCCTCAATACATCAACATTTTCACAACGATTTTAACGAGTAGTACTAGTTAAGAACTGGTGAATGATACGATTATACATTTGATCAATACTGGTTTGAGCTAGTACTCACCCTTTAAGGCTTGGCAATTATTCAATTGATCACGTTGAACCCACTGATATGAATCATTCTCCCACGATCTATAGTATCGTATCATTCATACACAAAAGGTACCAAATAAATACCACCAAAAACAAAATCCATATGTCGACTCCTACTAAAAAAATGATATTCCATGACTCCTACCAAGGTTTAGGACTGGAAATAGACATAGAACTAGACATGGAACTAGATATAGAACTAGACATAGAACTAGGCATATCACACTACAGTATAAGGATATCATACACTGTAAGTATAGTGTATAGGATATGGTGAATGGTGATGGTTTAATATAGGACTATGATAATGGTGTTGGACTATGATATGGTATGGTATGGAATAGTAGAGCAAATGGTTATGAAATACTACATGGTATAGGATATAGTATACCCGGGTAGATGTAAATGTATATGTATATGGCCTATAGATTATCATACATGTTAAGGACTACCCCATTTCAGTGTGTAGTATATTATAGTGAGTAGCGTAGTAAAGATGATAATCTTGCTGATAATTCGTCATGTCATGGTGAATTCATTTTAGAAGTCAAAAAAGTCTTTTCTTCTACACATGATAAGCTCCAGTACATCTGTATATTCTGGTGTTGTAGCAGTGTATACTGTGGAGTGCAGCACATAGTAGTGTGGTCTGGTACTATAGTAGAAATATTAGTGCCAGATTCATTGTGGATCTAACACTTAGTGTGTATTATAGTAGACCAGAGTACTCATGAAGTGTACTATAGGAGTGTAGTATATAATAGTGTGATCTGGTAGTGTAGTAGTGTAGTGGTATACTATGGTAGTGTAGTACTGTAGTACTGTAGTACTGTAGCATACTATAGTACTGCAACATACTAGTGTAAGAAAAAGTTGCTGATCATAAATCTACTCTGTCGACTCAATATATCTGATTAGTACCTATCCCAATTCTAAAATGCCTGTATACCGATGGTGGTGCCCTCGCCAGAGGCGTCCAAGTTCATGCTGGAGGCCACGGAGTCGGCTACGGCCGCCCAGAGCGCTTTCTTGACCTTCTCCAAGTGGGACTCGGGTTTCTGCTTTTTTTCCCTCTTGATCTGGGGCAAGTCCACGTCCATGACTCTGTCTTGCTGAACTGCGAGGTCATGGGCCAACTGCTGGTTTCTCTTGGCCACAAAACGGGCGTTTCTCTCGAGCTTCTGGGCCTTTTTCTTGGAGAGCGTCTTTGTGATCACGCCTTTTCCTTGCGAGATGATATCTTTGTAGTAAGCAGCCGATTTGGGGTCATCTGCCTTGGTCACGATGGTGGGGGTGAAGGGCTTGGTGGACTTGGCACGAGCAGCTCTCTTTCTGGAGAGCCTCTTTTCGTGACTGCGCAGGGAAATGGCCCTCGAGGGCTTGTTGACACTGAATGTGCTGGGCATGGTTGACAGTATTAGATATGGGATGGGGCATGGGATGAGATGATGAAAAAAGGATGCGCGGACTGCATGTGGTGCACCCGCACTCTTCAAAAAAATCTCCCGGGGGTGAGTCGAACACCCGATCTCAAGATAACAATTCAATTACAGTCTCGCGCCTTAGCCAGCTTGGCCACCGAGAGGATTATGGAAAATATTTTGTTTGTGGTTTTTACACTCTCTAATACAGCTTGTTTTTGACTTCTTTCAAATTTATTGTTTACGACGTAATTTTTAAAAGAAATTTCAAGAGTATTTTTGACGGCTGATGCTCGCAATCTTGGAAAAATTTTGGAGATCCTTGATGCGCTCTTTGGGGCTTTCAAGTCAGCTTGTTCGCCAAGAGTATGTGTATATGAGACTAGAAGGTAGAGGCTTGAAGTCCAATAAAAGCCTTTTTCAGGCTTAGTCATTTTTCAGGCTTAGTAATTTTTTACATGGCCTGAAAAAAATTCTATCGTATTTTCAAAACACCCCGTAGATGTCCGGATACGGTGAATGGAAGTCCCAAAACATTTACACGAACCCTCACATTGAAGCCCTCACATTGAAGTATATGTCTAAGCCCCCAGCAGATCCACCAGGATTCTTGGCCAATTGTTCAAGCCTTGGCAGTGCAAACATGAGAACACCCAACAATGCTAGACGATCTTGGAAAAAGCTTGTCCTTGATTCAGGTGTCCCAACATAAGGTATGTGGCGTAATGCCTATTGTGTCAGAGACTTAAATATAGATGGCCCACGAGACCAAACATTGAGGAATAATGTGCGCACCTGGTGTGTCCATGCAGGGTATTGTTTGCAGCACTTTCTCACACCTATTATGTTTACGCTCGCGCCCATACCCTTTTGGGTAATTCTCAGTAGCCTCCTATTGTTTAGCCATAGCCCAATCCCAATCCCATGGAAAAAAAAACATTCCAATCCATCCATCAACATTACATCCATCGACATCACATCCGTCGACATCAGCACATGCATAATAATCATCCACAATCATGATCCATAATCATCAATTCAAATGCCTGTTGTAGTCTTTGTTTGGGCTTTGTTTGGGCTTTGTAGGGCTCTGTAGGGCAGTTTCGCGATATAAGCCACCTCATAATGGAGATGCACTGATTGGCCAAGAATTAGGCTCCTGATTTCTTGGCTTCGAAATGGCCTTATTCAAACCGTGTAATCCACCGCAAGACAAAGGAAGAAACTTTGTGCAAGCTTAGATTTACGTTTTTCCTCCTCCCATGTCTTGTTGCTCGCCCACCAGGGCCCTGCCATTGTCTTGGAAACGCAAGTTGGCCATGTCTATAAAGCCGGCAATTCCGGGTACAAATACTTAATCCGAAAGCCCATATAATGAAGTTCCTAGTTCCGTTCCTTCTCTTTATTGCGTGCGTGTGTGCAGCCCTTGACTATGAGTGTGGACTTGAGGCCGGGTCCGAGTTGAGGAAAGCCTATTATAATGACAAATTATACCACACCAGAAAAAAGCCCCACCGCCGGCCGTTCAACACTGAAAGCTGGGCCGAACGCTTCAACTTGACCACCACCAAAAGAGGCGATGCTGCGGGAGGAGAGCAGCAGCCCATGTTTGCTGTGGGAGGACTCCTTGGAGTGTTCTGCGTGCTCTTCTTTTAGACTGGTGCGCCCACCATTGGTGATAGAAAATTAGAGGCCTCAAACGTGAGTTAGAGATAATAAAGATAGATTTGAAATAGAATGAAATAGAGTTTGAGATATATTTAAAATGGAATTTGAGATAGAATTTGAGATAGAATTCTATAGAATTTTATAGAAATTGTGTGAGGTTGTGTGAGATTGTATAGATGGAACTGGACTGGCAGGATTGTCACTATACCGTACATGAATGACATACAGAAGCATGACTCTATTATAATATTTTACATGATCACTTACATGCTGCTGATGATGAATGGTGAAGAATGGTGATATTGTGACGTGTCCAAATGATTCTATGTCCGATAACCAAATCTGAAGGTTACTTCTTCTACTGTTGGCCATGACTGCATGAGATCTCATCTTTGCTGCCCACACCTTTTCGTCTACACGCGTGCGCGAGTATACTCTTTGGGTAATATATGGACCCGCGCCGTCCCCACATCAACCCCACATTCAGAGTAAGAATTAACCAAAAACAGGCAACAGACAACGGACAACAACAGACAATAACCGAAAACAACGCTATTATCTACTTCTTGATTCATGTACTGCATTTACCGAACTGCACTCTACTATATCCACTCCTATATACCCATTTTTATATACCGTACTATGCCAATTACTCTACTTTACTCTTTATTAGTGTACTCTATTAGTGTACTCTATAGTGCACTTTGGTGTACTCTATTAGCATGTTGGTGTACATTAGTGCGCGTTGGTGTGGTCTGGTGTAGTACTGAGATTTGTAGTAGTGGTGCCTCATTTCTGCACGTCGGCAAGTCACGTAACCATGAGAACCATGAGGACTATTTACTCTATGGGCAGTACGGGCCATTGTGCAGAACAGCCATAAATGCAAATCAAAACAATTCCAAAACGGCAACGGCCCCAAAATGCTCTTTTTGGACCTGTACCCTTTGCAAACGGCTTGTAATCTGCATTCGGCTCGGGCTGTGGGACCATTGTAGCTAATTGTATATCTAAAGTGGGCAGTGCGCATACCTGTGCCCATATTCCTTGCATTCAAGTGTCCGTCAACGCCAAATCCGCCGCATGTGCACGGCACCGGAAAATCTCGTTTTTCGTCATATATATATAGCCCCACGCATACCCCAGCTGCAACCTCATTGTAAAAAGCAAAACACTAATTTATTTGCTCCACAATGTTGTTTACCTCCGTTACTGCCCTTGCTCTCGTTTCCTACGTGGCTGCTGCCGACGACGCCCAGTCCGAAGCCTTAAGTAAGCTTGCCAACATTCCTAAAGACGATGTCTCTGCACAAATGGCTTGGCTCTCGGAGTTCGTTACCATGTCTGGTGACGCTGCGGACGCTGCGGACTTGATCAGCATGGACAATGACTCCGACTCCTTTGAGTTCTCAGCCACCCTTGACAACCTGCAGATGTCTGTTCTTGGTGCCATCACCGCTGCTAACTCCACTCGTGCGGCTGCCACTGGCGTCCTGGGCACTGTTCCTGCTTCCGTGACCGATGATGTGTCTTCTTTGCAATCTTTGGGCCAGAACTTGACCAGCGCTGGCTCGCCAATATCTCAAGCTGGAGCTGGTTCCTTCAGAAACTCTTCTTTGGGTGCTGGCTCCGGTTCCAGCTCTCGTTCTAGCTCTGGCTCTGACTCTGACTCCCTGTCTGCGTCTGGCATTGCAGGCAAGGAGGCCCCAATGATCATTGGTGCTGCTTTGGCCGGCCTCTCTGTTCTTTTGATGTAAGACAGTCTGAATCAAAATAAGATATTTACAAATAAACAAAACTTGTAAGACGCTCACTTTATTAATTATTGACCCTCCACCTCTATTAGCCATATTGCCTGAAAAAAAGAAAAAAAAACCTCCAACCAATGGTCAAAGAATTAAGTACCACACATTGGTGTTTATAAATTGATATTGACAAATTGGTATATCTGTTAGCATGAGTGTTTATACCTATTGTCAGGTGCGCACTCGTATCCTGCCCGGCAAGTACTACTAATGAATACCAGCACTTAGCAATAAGACCAGTTGATTGTCATTAAGCCCAATGAACCATCCTAATTACTTCAATCTGATTAACCTCAATCAAGCTCATTTAGGAAGTTCGGGTTGTTATTGAGTTTCATGCGGAACTTATCCCACCAAGTGTCAAACACCTTCATGGGCACTTTGCCAGACGAGTCGATGAACCCACTAAGGTAATTATAAGCATGTTTCACGATCTTATTGGCCAATTGTGCAATCTCCAGCAGCGACGTGGGTGCAGGCTGCAGAGCAGGCGTATTTGTATGTGAAGGCAAGATGGTTTTCTGGGAGGCCTTGCTCTGTTGTAGAAGCACCTCAGCCTGGGCCGTTGGTTCGATGGAAATGCCAATGTTCAACACCACCTGGTCTGCACTGGCTGCAGGATCGCTATCGTTCATGATTTCGTCGTCGTCCAAGGCATGGGTATTTTTTTCCGCAGCCATGCCGGTATTGAGTTTGAAGATGGTAGAAGGCTTTGCAGGATTCAAGCCTCCGAGCAATTTGAATTCCGGCAGTTTTGGGAGCTGGAAGTAGACCAACGCCGTGAACGACAGGTCGGTGAATTCCGTCTGCGGAAGCAAAAAGATTGCTATATGGTTGATATTGCTGGCGTTGGGAATACTGAACACGAACTTGCTGGGCTCCACTTGCTGGGCCAATTCCATGGGTCTTCCTGAACATACAGCTCCGAACATGGCCACTAGTTTAAAGAATGGATGATGGAATTTTAGTTATTGGTTACTGGTAAGTGGTAAGTGGTAAGTGGTCGGTACTTCGTCTTTGGTACCTTGGAAAAATGAATGGGTTAATCTTATGGTATATGGTTTGAAGACGGTAGTATGGGGCTGGCTCACTTATCAGCAAGGCTGCGCGTTGTTACCCGCATTTCGGGCAGGCTCGAGAATCTTCTTGAAATTTCGCACTCTCCCATTTCTATACTCATCTCTTAGTATACTTATTGTTTGGTTATAATTCCATAGTTTATTATGGTTCCATGATTCTAATGGGAATTATAAATCCGGTGATTTTGGTATGGCTTTATAGTGCTGATATTTACTATAGATGCCTATACTTACACGTGTGTTCATGACTGCTTTACAAAGGCTTGTGAAGTGGCCATGAATACTGGATGACTAGAAGGAGCCTTCAGCAGACCAGGGCCTGGCCCTGCAATGCGCTTGATTGTTCCCGATACTACCGTCCTAGACAAATACACTGCATATACATATTTCCCATCTCCGAGCTTTGCTAGTGGATTTGAGAAAGAGGCACTGTGACATCCTCGTAGACAGTAGTCCCCTTTATAGATAGTTTGGTATGGCTCATTTTCTAGTGTTGTAAGTCGGTTTGTTGACTAATTCACATAATTGTTCTCGGTAATCACCCAGCTGGTGGCTAGACCGCCGTAGACCCTGACTACCCTTTCTGGGCCCGTGTATATGGTGCTGAGCCGGTCGAATGTGACACTATCATTGGTCAATGGTCCACAATTCCCATGCTCTCCCCATCCCCATGCAACCACATGGTTATTGGCTAGGAGTATGAGCCCGTGCTCACTGCCCGTTTCCAAAGCACGCACATCGACCGCCCCGTACCGGTAGAGCTGGCCATGCAGATTGTTCCCCACCAGGTACACTGGGCCCTGGCCATGTGAAGTGCTTGTGTGCTGTTCGTCTGCGTCCTTAATGTAGTGGATGGACGACCACATTGTCCGGATTGCTTTTGCATTTGTCATGAGATCTAGATCTTCTTGAGTCGGTACTTTGTCTCCCCAAACACGCACAGTATCACCTATTAGCACTGTGCGGTCTCGGCCCACACAGATTCCATGCACCGTACCCACATCTAGTAGTCTTGGGGCCCAAATGGAAGCACGGGGCTTTGTTTTACCGGTTTTGGTGGTCACCTCCTCCTGAGGGCCCAACTGTCCTTTCCTGCAGGCCCCCCAGCCTATGACTTTCCCAGAGCTGTATCTCGCCAAGGTATGCGATATTGAAGAGACCAACTCAACAATAGGGCCAGATTCTGGGCTAGCAATTCGCTGGGGCACTCCACTATGGGTCGTGCCTTCACCTAGTCCCAATTCTCCCTTGAGGCCTCTTCCACACGAGTATAACTGGCCTCTAGAGTCACATAGCACACTCCATTCCCAGCCTGCGGAGATATCGGACCATTTTCCAGGCACTATACGAAATGTCTTTAACACGTCCAGCGTCTCACTACCACACTGGCCAAACTGGTTGTCTCCTGCGGCGTAGAGGTTACCGTTAGGGTATAAGATGAGCGTGTGGTTCCCACCAAAAGCCAATTTCTTGGGTCTCTCCTCCTCTTCTATGCCCTCGACTATTTGCAAGGTATCGTGGTCATCATCGTTGCCCAAGCCTAATTGGTACGAGCCGTTAGACCCACAACAGCGTATAGTGTAGGCCATAGTGGAGGCCATAGTGGAGGCCATAGTGGAGGCCATAGTGGAGGTGCGGGACTAACGAGTGCGCCAAATCCATAACCACTCAATAACCATACTCAACCAACCCACCCATAAATTTAGTGATTTACTATTTTTTAATAATACAAATTAAGGAGATTATAATAGCAGTGTTAGTCGAGAATAAGAATATGCAGGAACCAATAGACTATATTTGTATTGCAGTCTAGTCTAGTCTAGTCTTTACTAGTGTTGTCTCTAAGACATGGCCTATGCGCGTAGCCTGCCTTCTACTACTGGATTGATGGACAGTGCACTGCGAATCCTTAGGTACCATAGATAGACCCTGTAGCAAGAAGTCCAGCAACAAGTCTAGCAAGAACCCAAATCTTTTAATGAAAAACTTCCGTATGAGGAAATTCAGTCCGTTCTATATACCCCATGAAATTTTCATAGTCTCAAAATGAGTTTTCGATTTTTAGCACTGCTTCTAGTTTTACCGGACTCATTGAATCTATTCTTTCTATTGTATTTTGCACATGAATTGCGCAGTCTCTGACTCAATCCTAACAGTAGTCACCATTCAGGCAACAATAAGAGCAAACATTAAATGCCTCAAAAAATCATAATAGTAAACAACTCGAATACCTCCTTCGTAACAAAATACAGTTTTTAACTGACTAGCCAAAAAATCCATCTCCTTAAACTTCTAATGGGACACTCCATCTACTTTGCACGTGACGTTGTCCTGCTGCACTCTGCATACACACGCGATGCGCAGCCCTAAAGATAAGCACCCAGGGCATAGTTCACGGTCACTCCTCCCATCCAGTAATAAATATAGGATAAAATTCGTAGTAATATACACTCAAAACCCCCTTTTTTAGGCCACGTCTTCCCTCACCCCGTTTCCACCGTCGAACGCCTCGCGGCTCTTGTTCTCCCCACCAAGACGCGTGGCGGAGGTACGGGTTTGCACCAGGAAAATTGGCACTGGTTGATCTCATCTGTCTACAGCGACTCCTACCACCACCGCCCCAGGACCTACATACTAACCCGGTACCTGACACATGTCAATGCACCACAACATGACCACTCAAACGCCCGAAAAGGCCCGAGGCGTCGTGCAGGTGCCCAACTCTTCCCCTCTGGCTCCCACCAACGAAGACAACAACAAAAACGACGATAGACAACGCCAGGAGATGCGCAAACGCTTTTATGCCCATAAGTTCTGGCCGTTGATCAGCAAGAGGTTCTATTACTTGAATGAGCTGGAGCTTTTCCGCGCCATGGTCAAGGGCAAGGGCAATCTCCGAGACATCAGTTTGTGGCTCAGTGAGAACATTCCGTTGAACCAAAGGTTACAAGAGTACGACGCAAAGAAAAACAACGACTTGCTGCTGAAAAGAAAAGTGGACGTGGCTTCTCTTCCTGAGAGTGTGACTGTCAAAAAGACCCCTGTTCCAGAACCAACTCCTACAACTATTCCTCCACAAGAGGAAACTGCCCCTAAGATCAGTCAAAAAGACTATGATGACGAAGACGCATCGCCAGTGAAAAAGCCGGGCAAGGCCCGCCAGAAACGGTCTCTTTCCTCGGTTCCAGTAGCACCAACTGCCCCAGATACCAAGGTACAGCTCCAGAAACCCAAAGTGTCGATCTTGGAAAAGTATCGTCACAGACAGCAACCCCGAATCGACGTTGCGTTCCAGAGGCTGAACATCTCTGCCATGGGCGACGATGCCAAGAGAAGACGTCTTGTGCGTGCAGATAATATAGACCCTCCCAACCCAGTGTCCCCGGCATCAACAGACTCTGCCAGCAGCAATTCTTTGTTGGAACAATACAAGCACAAAGAAGAGATCAAGCCCAGTGCTCGATATAACCTCAAGCCGTCTGCGGATATCGACGAGTTGGACTTGTTGGAGGAGAAAATCAAGGCCAATAGACGCAAAAAGACAAAGTCCGAGTACGTTGAAATCGAAGACGATGTCTACAGCGACGACATGTCTGCAGAAGATAATGAAGACGAGTTTCTGACGGGTCTCACGTCCATCGATGGCCAGATCCTTGATTTCTTGAACAAATCCTCGGCTGAAGATATAGTGGAGATATGTAATGTCAACCCGAGCGTGGCAGAAATCATGATTTCCAAGAGACCATTTAATTCCATCAACGATGTTTCAGAAGAGAGATTCGAAGAAGAGACGCCTGAGCCTGAGCTGAAGAGAAGAGGAGGACCCAAGAAAACTTTGGGTATGAAGATCATAGAAAGCACTGAGTTCAGCTTGAAAGGCTACAAGGCCGTGGACTCCTTGGTGAAGAAGTGCTCAGAGTACGGCGACTTGATTGCAAAGCAAATGGAGAGGTGGGGTGTCAAAGTGACTGGAGAGGGCGAGTTGGATATGGTTGATCTTGGCGAAGGTATCAACCTTAACAAGGACGATGATGAAGACGATGATATCCAGACCCAGCCAAAGAGAAGCATCCCCTACATCAGCCACAAGCCAACGCTTCTTGCACCAGAGATTGAATTGAAGAACTATCAGCAGGTGGGAATCAACTGGTTGCATTTGCTCTACCACAACAAGCTCTCGTGTATTTTGGCAGACGAGATGGGATTGGGTAAAACCTGTCAGGTGATCTCCTTCATGGCACACTTGAAGGCTACTTCTTCTCTGCAAAGCCCCCATTTGGTGGTGGTGCCCTCGTCTACCTTGGAGAACTGGCTACGTGAGTTCAGCAAGTTTTGTCCCGATATGGTGGTTCAAGCATACTATGGATCGCAGGCCGAGCGTGAGGACTTGAGATACGACCTCATGGAGTCTGAATATGATGTGCTTGTCACCACATACAACTTGGCCACCGGTGCAGCCAATGACTTCAAGTTCTTGAAGAGTCAGAAGTTCGATATGATTGTGTATGACGAAGGTCACATGCTCAAGAACTCCAACAGTGAAAGATACAACAAGCTTATGAGATTGAAGGCAGGCTTCAGGTTGTTGCTCACAGGAACACCATTGCAGAACAATTTAAAGGAGCTCGTGTCGCTCTTGGCCTTCATGCTTCCACAGCTTTTCGTGGAGAAGCGGGAGGATTTACAGGGACTCTTCAACAAAAAGGCTAGTGTGGATGCTTCCGGTGACTACAATCCCCTCTTGTCGCAACAGGCCATCACTAAGGCCAAAACCATGATGACGCCCTTTGTTTTGAGACGGAAAAAGGCCCAGGTGCTCAAATACCTTCCTGGAAAGAAACACGAGGTGATCAAATGCGAAATGACAAAAATGCAGAGAGAAATCTACGACAAGTATATCCAACAGGGCAAGCAAACCCGCATGGAGCGGGAACGCAGAAAGACGTTAAAGGGAAAAGAGGCCGAAGCAGCCCACAGCTCCCCCATCCCATCGTCGTCCAATGTGATGATGTCGTTAAGGAAAGCCAGTATGCACCCATTGTTGTTCCGTACAATCTACACCGATGAAATCTTGGAGGAAATGACGTCCAAGATAATCGAAGAGCCACAATACGTTACTGCCAACAAGGAGTACATTCTCGAGGATATGCAGGTGATGAGCGACTACGAGTTGAATGCATTGTGCGAGAAGTTCCCCAAGACCATTGGAGAGTATGCGCTTGAGCGCGACAAGTGGTTTGAGAGTGGGAAGGTCGTCAAGCTTCTTGAAGTCATCAACAGGGCCATTGCCAAAAAAGAAAAAATCTTGGTGTTTTCTCTTTTCACACAGTTGCTTGATATTCTCGAGAAGGTGTTAAGTTTCTCCAGCATCACATTCTTGAGGTTAGATGGCCAAACAAGCGTGGACACTAGACAGGACATCATCGACCGGTTTTACGAGGACGGGACGATCCCAGTGTTTTTGCTTTCCACCAAGGCCGGAGGGTTCGGAATCAACCTTGTGGCCGCCAACAACGTTGTGGTGTTCGACCAGTCGTTCAATCCCCATGACGATAAGCAGGCCGAGGACAGAGCGCATCGGGTGGGCCAGACCAAGGAAGTATTGGTGACCAGACTCATCTCAGAAAACACCATCGACGAGAATATCCTCATGCTTGCGGAAAATAAATTACAGCTAGATCAGAGTATCAGCAACGAAGAGAACTCCTCCAAGATCGAGGAGAAAACCGCGTCCATGGTCGAGAGGCTTTTATTCGATAAGCCTTAACTATAGGTGTGGAAGCAAAAGAAACGGTGGGGACTGCATACGTGTGCGCTGCTCCACTGTGAGTCGCTACGCGAGATGAAGGCACCGCACTGGGAAAAAGAACAATCACTGCTACAGAGAAGAACTCCCATACACACACATCAAGATGTTTCAGAGAGCCATATTCACATCCCGGCAAAGTGCCTTGCGTTTAACTTCGCTGCGTCTGGCCTGGAGCCCCCAACTCCTTGCATTGCGCAACCTCTTCATACAGACAGCAGAGACACCCAACCAGAACGCATTGAAGTTTTTGCCATCCATGAATCTATTAAAGGAAAACGAAACCAGGGAGTTTCTCAGTGGGCGCGAGGCTGTTAGCAGTCCGCTAGCTGTGAAGCTTTTCAGCGTGGATGGAATCAAAAGCATAATGTTGGGCTCCGACTTCATCACGGTGGAGAAACGCGACGAGGCCCAGGAATGGGCGCTTCTAAAGCCGGAGATCTTCTCCATTCTCACGGATTTCCTCACCAACGGAACGCCCATAATCACCGATGCTGAAGTCACCAACGGCATGGGGATCGAGGACGATGACGATGAGGTGATTTCCATGATTAAAGAGTTGATCTTCACACGGATCCGGCCCGCCATCCAGGACGACGGTGGTGACATTGAGTTTGTCAATTTCGAAGAAGACACTGGTGTGGTGTACTTGCGCTTGAAGGGGGCATGCAGATCATGTGACTCGTCGTCGGTGACTCTCAAGAATGGTATTGAGAGCATGTTGAAGTACTACATTGAGGAGGTGCTGGAAGTCAGACAGGCAGACGAGGTGGTGGACGAGGCTGAAAAATCTTTCGAGGAGTTTGAGGCTGCAAATATTGTACCTCAGCCAAGAGGTGCCGATGCCCCACCTGCTTTATAGAGTCGACTGCATCAGCATTGCTTACTCACCCATGTGATTAAAGGAAGCTTCTTCCACGCATATAGAAGATCATGAGAGGTGGTAAAAACAATATAGCTACATTTGATATTTGCTTTACATCGAGTTCATAGTAGGGTAGTCGAGTAGTCTAGTATTTGAGTGGACTAGCTGAGTAGTCTAGTATTTGAGTAGTCAATTAAGTGGAGTTACTATTGTTCAGTAGTGCGGTGGACTATTTGTCGCGGACTGAAATAGTAGTATCACAGTATTTTCAATACTAATGTCAACATCTTATAGTAATCTCATTCACTTGTCCTTCGGGGAGAATTTGGCAAGTGAGGGTCTCCCGGATATGGAAATGGGTAGTAGCCATACTGAGAGCCATACTGAGAGCCATAAGTATAGAGGTCGTTGTGGAAAGGTGCGAGTGCGAAAGCCGGCCCGCAATTGGGTGCAAGATTGGCCTGCACCTGGTACGGCATGGCCATATAATAGTTATAGTAATTGTCGTACGGAGCCATTAATTGAGGGGAATGTACCGGTTCTGGGGTTGCGGACTCATTTGGGTTTCCCTGGGCCAGCTTCAGCCGCACCTTGGGCCCAGTGCCAGACGGACCAAAGTAGCCATAGCCATCGTATATAGACATAGGATAACTCATGGGCAGATGTTGGAGTGGATGTTGGGATGAATGTTGAAGTGGAGGTTGAGGAGGGGGTTGAAGCGAAGATTGAAGTGGGGGCTGAAGTAAATTTTGAGGTGGTTGAAGTGGTGGTTGAAGTAGATTTTGTGGGGGTTGGAGTGGGGGTTGGAGTGGGGGTTGGAGTGGAGCATAAGGAAAAGGCATGTAGCTCTCTTGTCGAGGAGGAGGAGCCAGGTAGACAGTTTGGAGACGTTCACTGGTGGATTTCTGTATGGCGAAAGAAGCCTCGATGTGGAACTTGGGGTAGTCCGCGAAGCCACTGACGAGCCTGTTGTTGGTGAGCAAAATGGCCTTGAGGGCCGGTTTGAGGTCGGTGTAAAAGACAAAACCAAATTTCCCAAAGGGGGAGTTTTGGCGACGCGAATAGAATTGCGGCTTGATGATCTTGGCCAGCTTGATGGAATCTTTGGTGCCGAACTGGATCCAAAAGTCAAACCATGCACTATCGTCATTCTGGAACACTATGGGCAAGTTGTTGACGTAGATGTTGGATTGCTGGAAATTGATGTTTTTAGAAAACCGCCTGAATGTATGCTCATCTGCTAGAGTTCCTTTATGGTTGCTAGTTTCAAAGAACTCCAAAGTGTTGTTGACGAGCCTGATAGCCGTGGAGTTGTTGAAGAGAAAAGGCTCATGTTTCTTCTGGCATATGGACAATTGAAGGCCTGGAGATTCCGAGTCTTGGCTGGGCTCTTCACTGGGCTTGCTGGAGATTTCGGTAATATCTGATTTGGAAAATTGGCGGAAAGTCTGGAGATCCAAATCATGTAGGAAATAGAGACACTTCAAGATGGACTCGTTAAGGTTTGGCTGGTGTGCGAAACCGATAAATCCCACAC
Source organism: [Candida] ipomoeae (assembly GCA_002370145.1). NCBI lineage: Eukaryota > Fungi > Ascomycota > Pichiomycetes > Serinales > Metschnikowiaceae > Metschnikowia > [Candida] ipomoeae. The sequence continues at coordinate 351,846 of NKZK01000433.1, read as the reverse complement.
TCTTGAATTCAAGCGGTTTATTCTCATCGTTGAACTTGGTGGGGAAGTAAACTGCGTCTATATCGCCGAAAAGCTTGAACTTGGAAAGAAAGTCGTCCAAGTCGCTCATGGTGAGTTGTGTGTCCCCGAAAAACTCATTGATGTTCTCAACCACTATGGAGTCGTACAACACCTTAGGCGGCGAGCTCAAAAAACTGGGGGATTCTTTCTTCTCGACCTTTGGGCTGTTAATATGCTCTATGGTTACTTTCAAGGCACCAAACGGGTTGGGGGCCTGCAGGAGCTTCTCAAAGTACGGCTCCAAGTCCTCGGTGCATTCGAACTCCACCAATACCGACACAGTGGCCCTGTGAACGGGGGTTTGAGCCACATTCTCCTTGACAGTAGTAGCAGGACCGCTGATATGGAACTTGCGGAGATTCAAGTCCAAAAACTCGTCTGCCACTTCGGGCTCCTCAAATATCCGTACATATTTCAACTTGTGTGGCTGGAAGAAGTCCTGGATGGAGTCGATCAGTGTTTTTGACTTGGTAAGGTTGCGTAACACTACTACCGAGTCTCCCGAGGTATGGTGGGTCTCTTCGGTCTTGAACAAGATGTTGTTGAGGGTGGCTATCTTCTCGTCGAGTAATTTTGCAGTCATAACGTCCAAGTCCGAAGAAAAGCAGGGGTAATTAATTGAGTAGGGAGGCGATAAGGATTATTTAAAGATAAGAATCCAAATTCCGAATTATATGGGGATTAAAGGCGCAGTTCGGATATTCGAGTGACGGGTTCTGGATATGTGCGTCGGAACCGTGTATATTAGTGGAGAAGCTCAATGGAAGGATAGATAAAAGGAGTAATTGTAAGGGTTCAGGAATTCAAGAGCTAGGTTGAAATGCCCAGAATTGTGGTTGATATGTGTCTGAATATGTCTGGATATGTCTGGATATGCCTGAGTATGTCTGAATGTGTCAAGTGGCTCGTCTACCGAGTACTTGAGTGTGGGGTAAAAGATCCGAAACGCTGGGAAAAAGCGGGCCGCCAAAGTTTCAGGGTGGTTTCAGATTTGGCCGCTGGATACGGGTGGTGCACTAGCCGAGTGAAGATATGAAGCCGAAAAAGAAGGTGTAGACTGGGCCATGGCGTATTTTTGCATGGCCCTTGCCAGTAATTCGAACGTGAAAAGAGCTGCATGTGTGGAGGGTGCTTTTGACGCGCTGCACAACAGAGCCGCCGCTTTGGAGAGAGGCTTTTAAGGAGTGCATTGGGGCAATGAAACAAACCTGAAACACCCCCCACACCGAAGGAGCCGCACGTGACAAGCATACATTTCCTTAACCGAACTTCGGAGAATCACTGCCATTGGTTAAGTTACTCTGTCGTTACTATAGTATATGCCATGCAAGGGCCGGCCTTACGCAAGGGCCGGAGCGTTTGTACAGGAACGAGAAATGGGCTTCTTTGGCGCGGGTCTCGAAGGCCTGGAGGGGCTTATTTCACGTGAAGACCATACTCCGCCTTATACTCCTCTCCACGTGAAAGCTGCTCGGCTGGCGCGCTCATAACCGTTTTTTTTACCCAACTGTGTATATCTTACTATTTTTCCTCAGCCAATCGAGCAATGGAGCCTGAATGTGGGAATGTCCACTTACTATACAAATTTGTAGTATAGATTTATGTATGAATCTGATGTAGTATAAAAGTATTTTTTAGCTAATTTAGACGAAAAGTTAACTAAAAACCTTATTCTGATAGTTTTCAGGTCCGAATTTGTATTGCGACCTGCATATAGCGACCTGCTTTTCTCAGTGCTACTCTTCCATCTATTCTCCACTGATGAAGTCGTCCTCTATATCCGTAGGAAACTACGACTATGAATTGGACGTTCACGTGACCAAGACAAGTGAGCAGCTTCCCCAAAAAGGCCCTCCTGCTCCCGTCTTTGTCTATGTCAATCAGCAGGGAAACCCCTCCATTGGCTGTTACGTATACACCATAGGCAAAGACACGCAGACATACTCCAGTGTGCTACAGCGGGGCGAGAATGTGGGCCTACAGGATCTAGCCACGAACCTCGGCCGGCTAATTTCCAGAAAATTCGATTGTCCCAGTTACGTGTGTTTGAGCGGTCATTTCGAGTTATCTGACTATGGAAAGCTTTCTCGCGAGGTGTTGACCCAATTGACGGAATAGCATGGATATATTTGTTGTTGAATAATTTTCATTGAATATCAATTTGAATTTGGCCATGTCCATTACGTCACTTTAAGAAGGTCAGGAAATCAGATCAGAAAAAAGTATTTTTCTAAGAATTACAGCGTTCATCAATTTTATTGGGAAATGGAATATTCAGAGCGAGTCACATTTATGGTTGCGCCTCAGTGCCATGGAGTAGCAGTGTGAGGAATGGAGGTCCATGAGCTTCTACGCACTCCAGCCATGGGTGTATTAGTTTCCCTAATGAATCGCGTATCAAAGGTATTAAAATTGTGAATATCGTGTTGGGTATTAATTATACAGATGACTACTATGGTGTATACAGAGTATATTACAGTGTTCCAGATGAGAGTACACATCAGAGAGTACTACAAAGTACTACAGTATATATTTTTGGAGTGTGCTGATGTCTGCCATGAGTGTACTATGAATGTACTATGAGTGTACAGAGTATTACAGTGTAGTGCATTAAGATTGTTCAGGTTGTTCAAGTATTAAGTGTACCATGGTCACTTTATAGTGTACTGTGGAGAGTCAGTGTATCAACGTATCATAGAGTATTATTATATTTTTATACATAAGAGAGTACATAGTATAGAGTATTATTATATTTTTATACATAAGAGAGTACATAGTATAGAGTATAGTATAGAGTATAGTATAAAGTATAGTATAGAGTATAGTATAGAGTATAGTATAAAGTATAGTATAGAGTATAGTATAGAGTATAGTATAGAGTATAGTATAGAGTATAGTATAGAGTATAGTATAAAGTATAGTATAGAGTAGTTTTATAAAATAGTATTATGGAGTATAATATTGAAGGACAGGTACTACAGGGCCTATGGCTTCATACTGTCGCACCAGTCTCCTACTAGACAGAATACTGAACATGGTACCATAAATTCCGGAAGTAATAATTCCCAGTCCATACTATATAATCTATAATACATCAAACGGAATCTGTTATACAGAATCTATTAAACATAATCTACTATACATAATATACTATACATATACATGTATTTATATCCTACTTTGAAATCCAGTATTTCATAGATAGCAGTGCAGTGCGCATCGCCTATCGCATCTCATCTCAAAAAATTACTGCTCACCTCCAGACTACTAATGGCACCCAGCAGACCACAACCATCCCGGAAGGGCAAGAAGGCATGGAGAAAAAACGTCGATGTGTCGGATATCAACGACGCCTTGGAGGCTAAAAGAGACAGAGAGGTTCTCCTAGGAAAAGACTCCGACAGTGCGTTCATCATCGATACCGCAGGAGACTACAACGTGTCCAAGCCCAAGAAAACGGTCAAGATCGCCGATATCTTGGCCAACAAGTCCAAGGTGGCGCCTCTCAACACGAGGACCCGCAAAAAGATCGTCAGCAGTAAGCAGAAAGCCCACTTGATGGCCTTGGCTGGCCGTCTGTCCCTCACCTCTGCGCAAGAAGCCAGACTTGTGGAGGAAGGTGTTGATGCTGCCATCGATAAAGACCTTTGGCTGGATGACGTGGAAGAGGCCAAAGAAAAGGTGCAGACCTCGCTGCGTGCAGCTGCCAAACTCCCCTCTACAATGAAAATGGGACCGATCAAGCTTGACTCCACTGACGTTGAAGACATCACACTGGCTGTTCACGCCGGAAAATCCTACAACCCCTCGTCCGAGTCGTGGAAGAGCCTCATAGAAAAGGTCTACGCCCCCGAGGAGCAGAAGGAGATCGAAAGACAGGCCCTTGTGGCCCACCAGGAGAAAATCCAGCACCTCATAGAGACTTTGGAGGACGATGAGCTCAAGGAATCGGCCGACGAAAAGGAAGCCGAAGAGCTGGAAGACGAGCAAAACCGTTACAAGATCTCAGCCAACGCCCCCACTAACGAAAAGAGAAAGGCCCGTGCCCGCAGAAACAAACAGGCCAGGAATAAGGAGAGAATAAAGCTCCAGGAAGAACTCCGTGCGGTCAAGAAGAAGATGAAAGACCTCGACAACTTGAAGGTGATTGAAAGCGAGGTCACGGAGAAACTAAGCAGCTTCAGGCCCGAGCTGAGCCGTGAGAGGAAAATCAAGGCCTATAGTAAGCACGACTTGTCGTTCAAGCCCATCGAGGTCAAGTTATCGGACGAGTTGACCAACGACTTGAGGAGTTTGAAGCCCGAGGGAAACTTGTTCTACGAGCAGATGTACAAGTTGCAGGCGACAGGAAAGGTCGAGTCCAGAGTGCCCCAGGCCGTCCGCAGAAGATACAAGGAGAAGTTCATCACCAAGGATGGATACAAGTGTTGAGTCAGGAGTCAGAAGTCAGAGGCAGAGTCAAAAGTGAGAGGCAGAAATCAGAAATCAGAAGTCAGAAATCAGAAATCAGAAAGTCTGAAGATAGTTGGACAGTGAGTCATACAATTGGTCAGTCTTCACTGCTTGTCATGTTCCATTTATACTACATACGCCATGGTCCTGGTACTCGATACTAGTCCCACGGTATAAGAAATCAAGAAACGCAATACTAGTAGAAACAGGAACTCATAACCATTCAAGCAATTCTAGATTACCATATATTAGATACTGGACACCACATATCAGATGTGAGACTTATTGACCACACTACGTCATACTAGTTACCAACTAGACTTTAGATACTACCTCATACCAGATACTACTTTCTGCTTACTCTTACTACTTACTAGACTGATACTTCACACATCAATTAGTAGGTGCTACATCTCACCAATGAGTGAAACGAGTGACTACATCCACATAGGATTGTACTACACACTACACCAGATACTACACCAGCTATACCAATACTATACCAGCTTACCGGTACTATACCAATAATATACCGATACTTAAAGTATAATAAATTCAAGAACACATAAAATCTAAATACCTTCAAACTAAATGACTTTATTTTCTAACCGTTACTCCAGGACTCTCACTCTTCTATACATATATTCGGCCACCTGAAAAGACCGGAGAAGACATCGATAATAAGCTAGATACTCCGGTAGATAGTTCCGTTCATATCACGGTAGATAGCTTGAGGGATAGCTTGAGCCATATAATAAGATACCTCATGAAAAGTGATATTCTACTGTCCCATTATGATGCTCCAGAACTCCAGAACTCCAAATACTTTACTACGGTATTCCAATACCCATAATCCCCCTCCGTGAATCACTACTAGCACAAACTCCAATGCAATTTATTAAGCCAGCTGCTCTAAGAAAAGTCCCACGACCCAGCAACGTATCCTCTATATAATCTCTCTCTGAGCGAGAAGTATTGGTCTCTGTATGGCGACCAGTAGCCCTCTCTGGTGATGTGGGAGGTCTTGAAGTGCTCGGGAGCCACAGCCTCGGAGATCTGGCCCCGCTCGTGGCCGGTCAACAAGTAGTCCCGGGCCATCATCTTCTGGTCCCACTGGTCCAAGTCGTAACGGTCGTTTTTCCAGCCGTTGTCCCAGTATCTGATGAAACCGACACCGTGGCCGGCGAGGCCGAAGAAGCCGGCCATGATAGCGTATGGAATTAATCCTTCGAAGGGCACGGGCATGTCGATGTCTGGATTGGTAATGGTTGGAAGATTTGAATGTGCCACTCAATGATTGGTTCGCGCAGCGTGCGCGCACCATAAATAGGGTGATTCTCATACTTTATAATTTTATCTCTTATACTCATACTTTATACTTTTATGTCTTATACCTGGTCACACTTTTATACACCTAGGTATTATCAATAAATGTTGGTCAATTTCTATATTCTTGATTGTTACCAAACCTTTGATTTTTCATGTAAGCACTAGCTTTATCATTAACGTGATTACATAGGTCTTTGGATCCCACATTCGAGCAATACATCTGGGACAATACATCTGGTCAGTCCATCTATCATCTGGTCATTTTTGAAAATGATCATATTGGAAGATAGTCATACAGAAGATGATTAGTTCAAATTATCTCCCCATAATCTCTTCACAAATCTTTCCATGTTCACCGGGATGCTGGCCTGCCCCACCACCCATGGGTGCTGGAGGATCTCTTCTGGACTTGGCCGGTCGTCTGGGTTCTTCTTCAAACAGTACCCAAGGAAATTCTTGAACGAATCGGACCAGAAAATCCCCTCTTCTGGAGCATCTTTAAGTTTGGGCTCGTAGTCTAGAATCAACTGTAGCAAGTCGATAGGCCCAAGAGGCCCCTGGCTGCTCTGCGAATGGTATGGGAACTCACCCTTGGCCACCTCCAATAAGGAAAGCCCGAGCGACCACACGTCGCAATTCACCGTGTACGGCTTGCCCATGATCCTCTCCGGCGCCATGTAGTATTGCGTTCCCACAAATGTCGTGGCTAGCGAATTAACAACTTCTCCACTCACGCCGAAATCACAGATCTTGGAGTTGCCATACTTATCTAGCAAGATATTCGAAGGCTTGATATCACGATGGATAATTCTCTGCTCATGTAGATACCTAAGACCCTTGAGAACAGACTCGGAGATCTTACCCAAGACCTTTTCGTTGACTCTATTGGTGGAGTCCAACTCGATCACTCGCTTATAGATAGCATCCAAAGTCGAGCCTCCCATATATTCCATGGCAATGCCAATCATGGACTGCTTCGACACCATGAAGGTACCGTAGTACTTGACGATATTAGGCGAGTTGCAGGACCGATTGTACTGTAGCTCTCGTAAGATCTGTTTCTGCACATTTGGATTGGGGTCAGTGTTGATCATCTTCAATGCAAACACAGGCAGGCCATTCTTGAGCACACACTTGGACACGCTGCCCGAGTTGCCCTCGCCCAACTTGCTGATTTCCACAATGTTTTCCGAGTTGGCCAAGAAGTTCCAGTCCTCTGGCGCTAGCTCATTGAGGTCATCCACGGGGCCGATCTGCGATGCAATCCTGCTGCTTCTGTCCAGGCTCGTATCCATGATATTGGAGTCGCGAGAGCTGGGGCTGGTGTCTGCTGAGCTCATATACAAGCCAGGCTCGCTGTGACTATTGCAATTGGCCATACTAGATTGGCTGGACGAGCCCGACACTATGCTGGGTGCAAAAGAGTGGGAGCCGTCGATCTTGGAGAAGTCCACAGCTGGTGGTTTCCGGCGGGGCTTGCGAGCCGAATGGGGAATGTTAGGTAGCGAGGAAGCCGAGACATTCAAGGGCGGCAAGTTCGACGCCGAACAGCCCGAGCTGGCCGACGACGCAATGTTTATAGGGCGGAGAGGATTGGTCATCATTCGGGGCGGGCCTGGGTTGCGTGCAGCCAGTGTGAGGTCATAGATGCTGCCGTCGTTGGCATTGGAGCTGGTTAGCAGCGGCAGGGGAATCAGCAACTGGAGGCTGGGCATGTGGCTGGAACGCTTCGTGGGAGGAATGTTAAACATAGCATTTTCTGACATAGTTCAATGCTTAGGGACGGACTGGGGGAGAGGTCAATAAAGTTTAAGGTACCGGTGGGGAGTTAAGTAGGCAAGTAGTTTGAGCAATGAGAATCCTGTAACAATGGGCAACGTTTCAATAAGGTTAGAGCAATGTGCGTTCAACAGGGGTATGGATTGCCGGTAGTAGTATGGAGGTATAACGGCGGACGGGCTGATGACGGAGGCTGGGACTGGGAGACCTTATATATATATATGGATATATAGATAAATATGAAGGAGCGGGGACACGGGCAGGAAAAGGCAAGGAGGAACCCGAAAGGTGATATATCTGAAACGTATTTGCCGCCGGGCTGATGCGCTAGTCGATCGTTGGGTGTGATAATGTGTAACTATTTTTCTTAACGTTGCATTGTTTCACCATACCTGCGTGTGGTGCAAGGGTTGTCGCCCGCGCGTCCTCCTGCGAGTGCATATCGCTGCGATCAATGATCCGACCAGGTAGATCACGGATTCCCGAACCTGGTAGAAACAGGCATGGGACAATCTGCGAAGATGGAGAACAATCGGGCGCAACGTGGGTCAATCTGCCAATCTGCCAGCCTGCCAATCTGAAACACACCTGAAACACCTTGCTTTTCGCGCCTCTTGTTTCAGTGCCTAAACTTTAAACTTCTCTTCATTTGAAAAAGCCAGATCGGGAATATTGCATCGCGATCTAGCCAGGCCTTTTTTTACTAAGCACTGCGTGGCCCAAGCGATGCTCCTATTTTGCATCCACTACACCCCAAATTCACTAACTACACCGTAAATTCACTAGACCATAATTCCGGAGTGATTTCTGAATTTAGTGAATCGTACTTGGTCTTCCACTAAATTCTAAATTTTTAAATTTTAGTAAATCCTAATTATAGGACTCACTTTTTGACGGCCTTCTTGCGGGGTGCTGCCTTGGTGGCCTTTCCTTTTTTGGATGCCACCTTCTTAATAAGCTTGTCTTTCTTGGAGTCTATCTCATCTCCATCTTCTGCTCCTTCAACCTCTTCATCTTTGGCAGTGTCGTCGTCCACCACATCGTCGTAATCCACCTTTTGCTTCAGACCTCCGCCGGACCCAATGGAGTTTCCTGTTTTGTAGATTGCAATCGGGTGCTGTGTGCTGTTGTACTTTCTGGTGAACGCAGACTTGGTTTTGGTGTTGATGCCCTTGAGCAAATCGGCGCCTCGCTTGCTGCCCACCCCAAAGTCCAACACACTATCCCAATCTTCTTTGGTAAGATAGTAGTAGTCCATGGTATCAATGACTGGCTGGATGCCTTCTTCTGCATGCTTCAACAATGGCTGAGTCATTGCGTCCCGCATCACGGGAACGTAGTCCAACCTCAACTCATTCTTACTGGTGGAAGTCCGCAACCGGGTATGGTACTGAAGTTCCTGAAGCAACCTCTGGTTCTTCATACCCTTTGAGTTTTGGCCCAACCACGAAGAGAAATTGATCCGGGCAACGATCGAACCGTTGACCTCCAGAGCTGGCCGCACCGTAGACATGACTCCATGGAAAGGGAGCAAGCTCCACTGCTGCTCACTAGATCTGATCAAAGAGTTGATTCCATCGGATTCGCTTATAGAGTCTGCGGCATTGGCAACCCGTTTCAAGTGCTCCTTCTGCGATGTGACGTTGGGCCGCGTGTAGATGTAATTTTCCTGGATCATCAATGGGGCAAAGTCAATATCGTTGAAGTACAAGTCCAACTTATCGTTGAGCGTGCTGCCTGAGCTGGGGTGGAAGATCGGGCCTCCAAGCAATGTGGATGTGATCTCAAACGGCTTGAGCATCACATGCTTCTTCCAGCTGGCCGCTATGGCCTTGGAGTTCTCATGGCCAATCACGCTCTGCGTCTTGGACACCGTCGACATCAAGTTGATGATCTGTCTGATATCATTTCCCGTGGCCTGCACCAACTGCGCAATGACGGATGGCTCCAACTTGAGATTTTCTCTGTGGGCAATGGTAAGAAGTCTGGCCCGCAACTCCATTTCCGAAGGCCGCTTGAAGGTCAAGTTATAGGTGACTTTGTCGAAAGTCCTCATCTTCGACAACGACTTGTCGTTACAGATGAGAATCATGGGCATTTTGGTGATGCGGCAGAATGCCGATAATGCTCCTGCTCCTCCATGATCTCCACTGGACATTCCGTCAACCTCATCCATAATGAGACAGAACTTGGTCTGGTTTGCTTCTTGATTGCCATCGTTCTTGTTCTTAAAGAAACCAACCACAGAGGTGTTGTTGAGAACAGACTTGATATCGGAGTTGAGAAGAGACTTGGACCTAACATCCGAGGCGTTCTTCTCCAAAATATCGAACCCAAGTTCTTTGGCAACAAGATGTGCTGCACTGGTTTTACCAATACCAGGAGCACCCAGGATCAATGCGGCCCGGAAAACACCTGAACCATCAGCTCCCGGCACTTTAAAGTCCTTCTTGGCATTATCAAACCACTTCGAGAGCCAGTTGCGCAACTTATTGACCTGTGACTTGTTTCCACAAAGCTGGTTGACATCCGTAGGTGCATACTTGACGGTCCAGAGCTTCTCGCTATTTGGGATTTCCCGGGGTGGTTCAGGTGCAGCACGAGGAGCAGAGCCTTCTGTTTTGATACTTTGCTTATCGAGTTTCTGCTTCTTGCGCTGTTGTTCCTGGCGTTCCTGGCGCTCTGCTTCGGCCTTTTTCTCGGCCTCCTCATCAGCACGGGCCTGCGCCAAGATCTCCTCCTCCTCCTCCTCTCTCTTTCTCTTGGCAGCTTGGGCATTGGCACTGTCTCCACCGTCAGCAGGCATTCTGGTTAAAAGCTCGAGAAAGCCTGCTTCACTAATTGCTTTGATGCCAAAATCTTTGATTTTCTTGACCTTCGAAGGGCCTGCTTCCTCTCCAATCACCACCAACGAGGTCTTTTTCAGAATACTTTTGGTGACTTTGGCCCCGTACTGCTTGGCCACGGACTCGGCTGCGTCTCTATCGAGATTGGGCAACACTCCTGTGAAGACAATGGTGAGGCCTCCCAAACAGTTGGGCGCAGCCTCCGGAAGCTCCACATTCCCACTGGGAGGTGCAAGGCTCTGCTGCTTATTTTTAAGGGCAAAATAGTTGAGTTTGCCGTCTGCTTCAGGTGCATCCGGGAGCTCTGCATCGGGGATGGTGGAGAGGATCTGGTCTGCATGGACTCCACTTCCTCCAGTTTGAGAAGTAGCTGAGGGTCCCGAAGTTCCACCAGAGGATGCTTTTTTGGGTGCTGCTTTTGGCTTGGGCTTTGATTTGACCACAGGTTCTGGCTCAATCTCCTCAATGTCTTCCTGTAAGTCTTCATCGGCCATGTCGTGATCATCACTGGGGTTTTCGTCCATATCATCTATCTCCATCAAATCGTCGCCCTCGTCGTCGGGCTCTTCGGCACCAGGCTTGAACTCGTCTTCGGAGTCCTCGAATTCGGAGTCCAAATCGATGTACTGGGCCTGCTGGGCGGCTTTTCTAGTGGATTGTCTCACACCTTCTGTTGATGGAGCATTATGGTCCAGCAGAGGGGCTTTCTTGGGCAGTTTTTGCAGCAGAGCCTCCGTTTTTGGCTTGGAAAAGAACTTGCTCTTGTTACCATCCGTTTTGCTGGCCTGGGCCGGTTTTTCAGGGGCATTGGTCTTTTTCTTGGTCCCGCTTTTCTGCATGGTTAGTATACTGCTAGCAATAGTTAATGAGTCCCTGGAACCGCAGAACTTGGAATTGCAAAACTCAAAATGGAAAGGTAAAGGGAAACTCCCGGGGCTCATAACACCATTAAACATACGCCTTTTTGGTCGCCGCCTGCAAAGAACAGCCGGATGTCGACCATAATGAGATGGAGTAGATGGGTAAATGGGAGAGTGGAACGCGCGTTGTGAGGTGACTACAGAGCGCGCCGCGTATACTGAGGCCGTCGCAGCCAGACTTACTATAGACATCAGTAGACCCATTGAACTAACAACCATATGTGATTATTATACCACTGAGTATTGAGACCAAATAGATTTTTGGTTATCATGGATTCTTCAGTCATACACTTAGTAGTAGACACACTTAGTAGTAGACACACTTAATAGTAGACCCACTTAGTGGTAGATAAATCCCATGTGTCTTAGATATCACTTCCCAAGAATGGACATACCACTTTTCAAAATTTTAGACCACTACTCATCATTGTAGACAGCCATTACTTCAACAGCCTCACTTTCAACAGCCTCACTTCAATTGCATCATTTTCGCTGATTGCAGACTTTTAGGTTTGTCATTTCGCCTGATTGCAGACTTTTAGCTTCTGTTTTTGGACCGGTTCGACTTAGCTTCTGTTCTTGCTCTCTTTGTCAAGGAAATCCGTCCATAGAGAAATAATACTCAGCCGTGCAGGTGGTTTCCCATCATCTCCAGCCTTGGCTCCACTGTTCACTAGTCCAGCCTCCATCTTTCGCTTTTCATCCCAATTGAGAAGTCCGCCTATCAATGAAAGCGTCTCGAACTTCTTGGCGTCTCCTCTTGGGATCTGCACAAACTTGACTATCAAGTTGGACACCAATTCCTTGTCGACGGTGGAGTCTGTGTCGCCCAGGTTTTGTTTCAACATCGATAACGACTTGGTCAAGTGCTCATTGAGAATCACCGCTTTGTGCCTCAACTTGCCTATTATCACCTGCTTGCTGTGGATCTCTTCTTGGAGCTGTGTGATCTTTTCGTTTTCTTCTGTCAACTTGGCCCTCTGCTCTTCTCCTTGCTGTACTTTTTCGAGCAATTGGCTGTTCTCCTGCTGCAGCTGGGCCAACTGGTTTTGGGTGCTTTGTAGTTCCTGCTCAATTTCTTGGATTTTGCTTTGCAAGGAGTTCTTCTCCTCCTCGAACGTTTGTTTGTTGCTCTCAATCAAGCCAGTGAACCTCTCCTCTTCCTTCTCCTTAGCCACAAGCGACCCCCGCAACTCTTCTATCATGAACAGCAAGTTTTTGTTTTCCATTCTGAAGTCGCCTTCTGCTATTTCAAGCTCGCTGTAGCTGGCCTTGATCTCGTTGATTTTTTTGCTGAGCTTGCTAACCTCATTTTCTAATGCGTACTTCTCGTCCTGTAAAGTCTCGTCCTTGGAGCTGAATTCTCGCCGTAACGTGCTCAATTGCTGACTTAGTCTTTCACACTCCGAGTTCAAGTCCCCAGACCGGGTTTTTAGCTCCTGGATGGTGTTTGCCAGCTTCTCAGCCTCACTTTCCAACTCAGCCACTCGGGTTTCGAGCTTTTCTTTTTGAACAAGAAGCTGGAGGTTCTCTTCCTCAGATGCAACCTTTTCTTGCTCCAAAGCGTCCGCCTTTTCCTTGAGTTGGGCCACTTCTTGCTGTGTTTCCTCCAACTCCTCTTGAGTCAATTTGTAGTTCCGAACCACGGTTTTCATACTGGATATCTTGCTCAAAAAGCCCTCCAATTGCCTCTTTGCATCGTCTCTTTCCTTCTCGGCCTCTTCTAACCTCGACTCTAATTCTGCATGGGGACTTACACCCACATCTTCCAGTATACTTTTGGCTTCTAGTTCTTTCTTGAGTTGTTGGATCTGGGACTTTAACATGTCCACTTCGTTTTGGCTCAGTCCAACAGAGGGAGCAGGAGCCACACCCTTAGAATCTAGAGTCCCAGTGAGCTGCTCTGGTGTAAGTTTAACCTCTGGCTCATGCTGGGTACTTGTCTCGGAAACTTCAGGGTGAAGCTCAGCAGAATCGTGAGACGCATGTGCCGTTGGTTCCAAAGACTCTATTTCCTTAGACTCTAATTCCAGAGATTCTGGTTCCTGGACCAATTCCAGAGGTTCTGGCTCGTGAGGTTCGTCAGCAGGTTGTTCGGCCAAGTTCTCACTAATCAAAACAGGCTCCAAAGAAACACCATTGAGATCTTGCAGCTCGTTTTGTTGTTCTGGTGTAACTTGGTCATGAGACACTGTTTCGGGGTCTAGTGACTCGGTACTTTCCACAACGTCGTGTTCAGTTGTTTCGTTGTGCAAAACAAGAGTACTCTCAGAAACAGCATTTGATTTCAAATCATGGCTTAAATCGTCCTTTGGTTCTTCGGGTTCGAGCACTGGTGTAGCACTTCCATTGACAACATCAGCATCAAAGTGGGAAGGCTCAATGTCTGTTTTTGGATGCTCTACCACAGGCACAGAGACTGGATCTTGGCTGGCCAATAATGGCTCGGAGGAGACTTCAGATGGGGTCTCAACAGCTCCATCCACCGTGGACTTTACGGTTGGACCCGAAACTATGCCATTCAGATCCACGCCATTGATTTCAATGTCTTGGTTTTGTGGATCCACCTGTATATGATTCTCTGTACCTAACAAGTCGTCAGTACCAAGTTTGGTACCAGGTACAGTACCAGGTACAGTATCATGATCAGTACCGGGAGTATCAAGTTCAGAAGAAAGTACAGAAGAAAGTTCCGGGTTCTCAGACTCTATATGTTCCGATTCCTTGGATTCAGTTCCAGCCTCCTCGAGATCTTTATCCTCGAGATCTTCATGCTCTCCAGTCTCATGCTCTCCAGTCTCATGCTCTTCAGTCTGCTTAGCTTCCAAAAGTGGAGCCTCCAGCTCAACTTTCTCTCCAATACTCTCCAGAAGTACCCCATCGTTCAGGCCCAGTATGGTTTGCGCAGCCAGAGTCGGGTCTGGTTGGGTGTTTTCAGCAGTAGCAGGCAGATCAACATCCCAGTCGGCATTGTCATCAATAGAGCCCAAATCGTTATCCCAGAAATCGTCAGCATCCTCGGTATCCATCCACGGGTCAGCAGCCGCCGTGGTCATTCGTGTGTGTTTCGGTGGGGGAGATTGTATGAATGACACTTGTTGTGGACAGGCATAGAGCGACGCGGGCATGGTCCATGCTATACATAGAAAAGTGGTGAGGTTCTGTATATGAGGGGTGGGCAGAGGTGAGCACTTTCGAGCGTGAGGGTCCACTTCCGGTCTTTTGCCTTGGGGTCAGTTAGACCCGTTTTGGCGCCAGAATTATGGAAATTTAAGTGGTTTTTTGGACTCTCCGGGTCAGGTTTAGGATGTGAGCTTTTTTTGGGCCTTTTTTGAGCCTCGATTTTGGACTTTGGGTGGGGCTTTCGTATGGGTACCTTTGAGCGCACGTGACACACACATAAGTGTTTAAGAACCCACCAGTTCCAGGCTCAAGAGGGTACTGATCAATCAATGTGGGATGTAGTGGACTAAAATGTTCTTCTTATTATTTTTCATTATTTTCGTTTTCTTATTTTTGTTTTCTTTTTTGATCGGTATCTGAAGTAAGGTGGACAAGCCAAGCCACCGCAGCTACACACTTCTAGAACACCAGCACTACGACACCATGAATTACCCCTACACTATGAAATTAGCATGAAACTAGCATGAAACGTTTCTGAAACCTTCATAAAACCTTAATGAAACCACTTGAAACCACTATGAAACTTGTATGAAACTACTTAGTGACTAACTCCTCATGGTCAGCACTAGTGAGAGCACCACTAAAAAACACTACACTACAGCATTAATGTACACTGAAGCACTACAAAAAATATAAAAAAATAGAGTTTGAAATTGAACTATTTCAGAACTGAAACCAAAAATACACTGGAGATAGAAAAAGAAATAATCCGAAAATAAATTTCTACACCACAACTAGTTATCGCACTCCAAAGACCACTACTCACTTCTAAGTACAGCACTACTAATGCACCCACACTCCAAACAAAGCACGTAAAAAGACTTCTAAATTAAATATCAATACACGAATAGGCACGAAAAATACCTCTGATGAAATTCTGGAAGTACTTCTGACAGTACTTCTGACAGTACTTCTGATAGTACTTCTGATGACACCATAGGAACACTGGACCTACGCTCAATGAACATAAGTGAACATAAGTAAATGCTTTACCAAATGAGAACAACACTATATGAACATTAAGTAATACACTAGTTGTAATTCAGTACTAGTAATTTTTGAAATCGACAGTATCTCCTGGAAAAGACGAGTTGGGCATTAGTGAAGTAGATTAGGCTTGTGAGCAATTGGTAATACCTAGTCAATTGGTATATCACTTTCCAGGCTTAGCCAAGAAACTTGGGAATGGCTTTAGGATTTATCTAGAGCGAGTTAAAGACCATTAACACATATAAAAGTTCCATGTCTGAACAATAAACTAAGGCTTCATTCATAGTAGTAGTGCGATACCCATAAGTTGTATAGTGAACACTTCAACAATACACTACAAAACACTTAACACTACACTACAAAACACTGAACAATACTATAGAATTCTGAAACGCCTTTGAAACACTGATATAAGATTAAGAGGTTTGAAATTGAAAAAAAAAGAAATATTTGTATCATTCCAATAGCACACTACTATTGAATGTAGGTACACACTAATACATACCAAAAGACCTCTAAATAACACTAGGAAATAGCCATCAAAATAGACACAACACTATGGACTAGCACACCACGGTACAAATTGAGATATGGAGACTATAACACGTGTCACTATTGAACACGTATCACTGGACTCGTCACCATAACGTAATGAATGCCACTAAATAAACAGATTTCACCCCAAAAAATTTACTACATTACAAAGTTCAGTTTGTTCCTTTTATTAATGAAAGAATTCAGTTTATACACGCTGCATCCACCGGCATCCACCGGCAAGAACACAACAATTTATGTGGGTGGGTTCCTTAGATGTTGGATGGGTACAACATGATTCTGACAGAAGAACCAAAGGAGTTTGGTGGCAAGTTCTTCTTGAAGTTGGCTCTGACAACACCACTGTTACCGTGTGTTCTGCAGACCTTACCCCAGATGACTCTGATCTTGGAACCTCTGACTTCCTTTTGGGCTTTGTAAACGTAAGCGATTTTCTTACCCAAGTAGAATCTGGCGTCTTTTGTGTTTTGAACACCCTCAATTTGGATCAAAGAGACGTTTGGGTTGGTAACGCTCTTAGAACGTTGGTAGGAAACGTGTTTACCCTTAACGTACACTGCAATGTTAGTAAATGATTATGGATTCCATGTGGACATAGCCTGTGATTGGTTGTTCTTGAAGAACATTCGAGAGCTCCATTTCTAGTGCTTTGTGTCTAACACTATAGACATCCTTGGACATCCTCATAGTGAGTCAAGCACGAGTGAACAACCAAAGTGAATGATGAATAATTTTCAAGACTATGTCTTGCTCGTATGTGACATGGATAATCTGGGCCTTGGTTATGTTGGATATACATACATCTTTGAGAGTCAGCCATTGTGTATCAGTTGTATGATTAGAAAGAAGATACCGTCACTAGAAAAAGTCAAATTTTTTCCACCAGTGCGTAAGAGAAAATTCTCGGTGGGCCTGCATAGGCCGCGGTGAGTCTTGCCAGAATAGCGGTTTGGGGGAGGCCTTCGCAGACGCGAAACCCGTGCACCAAAAGCCCCGTCTCAATGGGCGTGCACGTGACATGCAAGAAGCCCTAATCGCGCGCACGTGAAAGCCCTAGACTGCAACTCCATCTATAGATCTTCTTTAACTCATACAACTCATACAGCTTATACAGCTCATACAACTCATAAAACTCATACCTGATTTTCTAACTTGTATTGATATCGATACTATTCGTCAATGTTACGGTGTTTACAATATTCTTCCTCTATTGGTAAATCAATACCTAGTATGTAGGTCCTGGTGTATATCATTCAGTCACCCACCCATTCAGCTGTACATTCGATCACGCACACGAAGTTACAATTGTAATAGTATCAATTCACCCAAGGATCAATTGGATTTCTTTAACAATCAAGACATGATATAATCTCTGGTAAGAATTAAATCGCAGCCCATTATATTGTTGTCTTGTCTCAAACTGTTATCTCAGACTCGTTGCTCCATTTCTTCGCATTGAATCTCCAGTGGAGAGCTTCAGATGAGTCATGCTTGGATCCCTTGATTGTTCCCAGCGGGCAGTCGCCAATACTCAAATTGGCTACATTGGCCAAGCTAATCATAGAGTCATCGCCAACGGTTTCCTTGCTCAAGTCGACACGGTCGAACCAGCGCACCTGCCATGGAGCTCCAGAGTCCTTCTCTTGAACGCGCAATTCTCTCTGGTCGTTCTCGAGTTTGCTCTTCTCCTTGTGGATGGCATCGTAATCGCCGGACTTGATGGCGTCTGCAACCTTCTCCCAGGCCTTTCTGGACTCCAATCTATGTTGTTTTTCGAGTGGCTTGATTTCTAACTTCTCGGGCTTGGCCTGTGCTGCGCTGTAGAAAAGACTGCTGGAACTGGAGCTGGGGGTGTGTGGGCCTCTGGCAATGTACGACTTATCCGACCATTGACCACTGATGGTGGCCAAGGCATTCTCCTTGTGAGCACTGGCCAATTTGTCGGGGAATATACGGGCCTTGAACGTGTTCTTCTTGCCACTGAAGTATCCTCTGCCCGAGTACTCAATCACTGTTAGGTAGCCCGAGGAGCTTTGGATATAGGAGGTGCCCTCCAACTCCACGAAAGGAGAAGCGGTGATCAAACCTTCAATGTGCAATGGGGGAAGCGTAATCAAGTACGTTTCGCCCAAGTCCTTGTACTCCAAAATGGCGTGTCCGTATTGCTTGACATTAATCAGGGTGGCACTAATGGTGGCCTTGATGCGGTTGTAACCTTGCAAAGTGGTTTTGTTCTTCTCGTTCTGGATGGCGTAGGCCGTGACCGGAGGATGATGCGACACCTGTTCGCTCAACAAGACGGTTTCGCCAAGCTTGGCATCTTTGGTCAGATCGGGCCACTTGCCCACGAAAACTTCGCCCAAAAACGGATTCAATGGCTTTTTCTCCGAGCCCATGGACTCGTTTCTGGAGCAGTACTGCGACCTCAACGTGGAGATGAACCACTTGGTCACGGCAATGATACGTTTGACGGCAAAGGCCTGCTTCTGGTCCTTGGAGTCGCCTTCCTCACTAAGGAAATTGGGAGCCACCAAAAGATCCGGGTGTTCGCCCCAGTACTGGGAGTACTCCACGAGTGATGTAGGCGACAAGATGAAGGGAGGCGCAGTCAACGACGACAAGTCGCCATTGTAGGAGGCGATTGACTTGAGGAAGGAGGTCCACGATGCTGACAGGGCCATGATGGGTTAGAAGACACGATGGCGGCTGGTGGAGATGGCAGACTACGTGGCTGTGTTATACGAGCGAAAAACGAGACGGTTACTATGGGACTAACGTGTGGCTCTCTAAGTACAGGAACTTGCGAGATCTGATAAGGTTCGGATCGGCCGGCCCGAACCACGGCTTGAACTAGGGTTTGTACACTTTGATTAGGATAGACTTTGCTTACTGTAAACTTTAAGGCGTGTATTTTTTGGTTAGATTTAATTTATACTTTTTTAATTGTGTTGTTCAATTGTGTTGTTCAATGGTGTTGTTCAATTGCTGAGTATTTTGGCCAGGACTGGGTCTTGACTATAATTATCTCGACTGCGAAAACAATGCATGGGCCTGACTAGTGCCATATGACTCCGCACAAATATTCAATATCAACAAGCTTTTCAAGTAGAACGTCAATTGGTCCTAATGACAGCCAAAAAGTCAGAATGAGAATGTCTCCCTTTTCTTCTACAACTTAATGTAGATTTTGTAGTGGTCCAACACCTTGGCAAGCACTATCCACGACAAAGAGTACACCACAAGAATGGCATATGCAGCAGCATTGTTTACCTCCAACGTATTGATAGTCATGTTGATCAAGCCCGTCAAGAGATTAGCAACCAAAAAGATGGCCAAGCCGTTTCTGTTCACCGAGTCAAGTATACTAGACCTCAATGGCCCCACGTACTTCTCAATCAAGTTGTAGCCCAAGAGAAACACCGAGTTATAGCTGACCACCCACAAAATGTACGAGAGATTGGCCAAGCGTCTTGAAATATTGCCCAAGTACACCGAATCGAGTGATAACTTGAATAGAGCCATTGAAACAATGCTGAAGACAATAAGACCCTGTGTGGCCGAAACAGTCAAGTATTTATAGGCCTTGGATTTCGAGAAGAAACCCACACCCAAAACGTTGTTTGGCTTTGGTTTGGACGTAAGGAGGAACGGACCAAAAGCCTGGCCGAATATGAAGATACTGGAGTAGCCAAGGAACGAGAAAAGGCCCTCTTTGTTCATTGTCCAGAGATTATTTTTGCGGTTCAGTTCATCGAGAATAAAGCCACTGAGCCCGTTGAAACTCAATTGGTACTCGTAAATCGCCCCTATAAGCAATGCAACAATAAAACGAGGCATCACGGAAAAGATGGGGTCAACCACACCAAGGAAGATCGGAAGAAGACCTAGTGTCATGAAGAAATTCCAGTGCACACCATATTCCGTCACGTGTTCCTGGTACTCAAGAGACTTGACACTCACCAAGCGAATGAGCCCAAGAGCAAGCACGGGGAGTGCTTTGACAGTACTGGAACCAATGAGAGACCAGTAGCCCTGTTTGGACTGAGCAGGGGCCAAATTCTTCTTAATCACCGAGCGGGAGTTGGCCAAGCCCATGGAAAAAACAAACAGCCCGACCCCCAAGTCCATCAAAGAAGTGCCCCAGGTCTCCACCTTGGCAAATCTGCGGGGAAAGATATGGAAGTCCACAGCAAGAATGGCAATGTTCGTGATAATGATCATCTGGGAGCGGTAAGCAGTAATATACGACACGGTAGGCAAGTCCACAGCGGGCACCTTCACTAGTTTTGGTTTGTTGGCCTTAACGGTCACCATAATACATAAGAACGTCAATAGAGCCACGCCTAGGTAGGTATATAGGGTTTTCAAGTCATTGCTCAAGATGGTAGTGGACTGGAGAAGGAGAAGCGCATCGAAGTAGTATTCGAGGATGAACAGCAAGGGAAACGTGGCCAAAACTGGCACTCGGTGAACAATGTGGTTGGCATATAACGAGTGAGCTAGAAAGCCTCCAAGAGAGACGGCCGTGACCTTATATATTTCCTGGATCAGCCCGCCGGTCAAGTCCGACACAAACTGCTCCTTAAGGTGTTTCAACGACATCACGAAGATCTGGTGTTTTTAAGGTGTGGTCCAAGGTGTGGAATATACAGTGAGACTGAGACTAGTAGTGAGACTGAGATTAGTAGTGAGACTGGTAGTGGACTTAGACTAAGACTGGTGTTGGGTGCGAAAACGTCCGTCACTCAATCGTATACTAGCAGCTATAGATGGGCACCAGATACAGTCTACTAACCTTTCTAATAAACTAAAAAAATACTAGATATAAAGATAACTATATGCAGAATGCGTTGGTATTACTTCTAGAGAGACCAGATCAAAAGTTTTGTTCCGTTTCGATATCTGAATATATATCTCTACCTGCCAACCAGACGAATTGGCTTGATATTGAGGCGACTCGCGACATGCCTCCAGTCGTCGTATACACTTCTATTCCTTTTGAAACATCCATGTTTCATTACATGGAAAGTCAATATACCGGACAAATACCCCCAAACATATAAAAGACAACATTCCTAACCCCTCTTCCTCCGTACACCCCCCCGTCTGCCTCCTCTTTTTTTTCCTCTTCCAGAAACACTCCCAGCCTAGTAATTTTGCTGCGCAGTCACGTGCGGGCCTCACACGATGCCTTTATTCTCGGCTCAGAAACTCTGCCCTATCCTCAAGTCCCACTTATGGAGAACCCGCTGGATCCGTCTGGCCCCGGACTTTCACTAGACCACCTGGAGTCCCTGCTGCCACGTACCCCGCCACACTCGCCGCAGAAATTCCAATCGCTACACTTGCAAGACTCCCCCAAGCTGCCTGAGACCGAACCCCATACTCCGGAATCAGTCCCACGCAGCGACGAGAGCCTTATTTCCAGCACCACCCACTTGCTAGCGTCCATTAGCCCTTCGAGCTCGCCAGGTTCAGACTCTGGCGATGATCTCCGCTTGCAATCTCCGCCTCGCATTGAGTTATCGCCCAGTTTCATTGAGCCGGAGCGCCACTCCCCGCATTCGCAAGCCGTCTACTCCAGTGCCCTGGAATCCGAATCCCAATTAGGTTATAAACCCAAGGGATTAAAAAAGAAGAATGCTCTGAATTCTGCTCTGAGTTCTCCCAGGTCGAAAAGGACCCCACGCCGCAGATCCAGAACCTCCGACGCTCACTCGGAAAAGTCTCACCGTTCAGATCTCCATCTTGGCGGAGGCTATACGCTGACACCCGTCACCGGAAAGATCTTCCGCAATATGCTTATTCTTGAAGCCAGTCTACGGCAGCAGGTCATTCAGCAGAGGACCATGAGACGCAAGTACCTTACATTTCTCGCGGCCTTGTGCTCGCTCATTGCATCGATATCCTATCATTTGTACTTCAATTCAGACCCAGGGCCAACGCGAGTGTTTTTTCAACTCATTCTTTTGATGCTCTGCGTCACGCTTTTCTTATACCATCTCTCGGGAGAGTACCAGAAGACCATCGTGCTACCCCGGAAGTTTCTTTCGTCCACGAACAAAGGCTTGAGGCAATTGAATGTTCGTTTGGTGAAGATTAAGTCATCTTTCACCGATACCACAGCGGATTTGATCCGCGAGGTGGGGCTATTCCTATGCGTGATGGCCCTCAAGTTCTTCCACAACGCGTTCCCCTCCATAATACGAAACCCATCTTCTAGACTTGAAGTGTGGCTTGTTTCGGGGCAGCTGCGGTGCCAGCCACGCTTGGGACTCAATGACGTCAAGTTGGTCTTGGTTCCAAGAAGCTTCAATACCGATATTCGCGAGGGATGGGAGCTTTACCGGAACGAGTTTTGGATCAACGAGGGTATCCGCCGTAGGAATGGCCTCCTTGACTTCATGACCGACAAAACACAGAAAAAAGACAAGAAAGAACGCCGCAAGCGGAAACCTTCAGCCCCACCACTTCCCAATTTGAGCAAACACAACCTAGAAAAGCTAAAAACACTCAGTCCTGAGTCCTCGAACGCATCATGAGCAGAAAAAAGGCCAATTAATTATACCTATAAAAGACCGTTCTCTCAAACAATAATTGGTAGTGGAGAGGGTGTATTAGGTTGAACCCGTATACCACTTTTAAATATAAACCCGTACACCAAAGTATTAAATTAATTTAACAAACACCCGTACACCACACACTCTATTTTCTCTACATTTCTAAGCACTCACTAATCAACCCATCCACCATGATAAGACTAAATCCGGTTATACACCCAGACACTAAAAACAAGCGTCTCAAGTTCGAGCCGTTCCTACGCAAAGAGTATAGTTTTGGTCTTGATCCTGACAGGCCCGTGTGCCAGTACTACAAGCCAAGCCAGCCAAACTCATGTCCCAACGGCCCGTTCTGCCCCAACAAGCACGTGGCAGCCATGTTCAACAACAAAATCGTATGTAAGCATTGGCTCCGAGGTTTGTGTAAAAAAAACGACCACTGTGAGTTTCTCCATGAGTATAACTTGCGTAGAATGCCCGAGTGCTTGTTCTACTCCAAGAACGGCTACTGTACCCAGAAACCAGAGTGCTTATACCTACATATTGACCCACAGCAGAAGATCCCCGAGTGCCAGCAGTATGAAATGGGATTCTGTCCGCAAGGACCTGCGTGCCATAATAGACATATCCGGAAGATCATGTGTCCTATGTACTTGACCGGATTCTGCCCCAAGGGTTTTGAATGTGACTATAGTCATCCTAAGTTCGATAAGTTACCGGTCAAGTTACGGGTGGAGAACAAGAGGCCTATAATAGGAGAAACCAGGGAGATCGAGAAGATCTCGTATGACCAGCCAATCACCGAGGTCAAGCGATAGCCAATTAGTTAGCCAGTGAGTGCAACTACAGGATGGCTAGTTTTTATATAGTGTATAGTATTAAGTATAGCATCAAGAATCCACAACTGTAGATACAGGGATCAGACTCTAAAGCGACGGATCTGTTTCCTCTCCAAAGGAGTCAATACCCAATTAATACCCGTTTCGTCATCCAAGTCCACGCCTTCTTTGGAACTAGTTTCGAAATTGTTCATCTCATACTCTTCTTCGTCCATTCCAACCAAGAGAACCAATTGCGTCACCCGAATGAACTTCTCCCTAAGTTCATAGTCATCCTCGCAAATCTCGTTGATGATGAACGAGAGATCCTTGTCGAGTTTCAAGGCACCCAACTCGTTGATTTTGAATTTCTTCGAAACTGACATCAACCTTTTCTCAATCATGCTGGCAATGTTCACCACAACTAGTCGAAGTAGTTTATCGTAGCAAAGTTGCTTGTGGAGGGTTTGTTTGTAGGGCTTCATCAACGCATCCCACGTTTGCTTGAACTTCAGGATGGTGGTGAGGTCATTGAGTGCACTCGAGAAGGTCACCATATAGTTGTCCTCCGTGGCTTCAGGGAAACACTCGGATATCAAAGAAGCCAATTTGTTCTTGATGGCTTGGTTGAAGAAAAGAAGCAAAGACTGTTTGATCAAGGAGCTTGTGCATTCTGTGAAAGGGTTCAACAACTCGTTGTTCAAGATATTGGTGATTTTCTCACCATCAAACCCAAATGGGAAAGTCTGCTCCAAATAGTTTTTCAGCAAGAACTTGTGGATGATCTTGGAGAAGAACTCTTGGCCACACGCAACTGTGTTAAGGTAAACAATGAAGTTGGCGAGTTTCAAGTTGCTCTCAGTGGATGGGTTGCTTGCGGCAGAAACAATTGCGGACCCTGTTCCAACCACGTTTCCAAGCGCACTTGATGCTCCCTTGAAAAACCCTCCCATTGTTTCTGGTGCTGGTGTACCTGATCTAGACACTTGAGGAGTAATGTTGGCACTCACGACGTTCTGGGAATAAATGAGAGCTAGGTTGACGTTGTAGCGGGGCAGATTTTCCGATAACTTCTTTTGTAGGAATCCACCCATCAACTCTTTTTGTAGGACTTGGAAAGTGGACGTCGCAAACTTCTTGACTATTGATGGTTGGGACAGGTCCAAGATACTTCTAAGGGTAGTGTTGAACACCAAGGTGATATCCTCAATGACCGACGAGATGGGAGGCTGTTCTGGTGAGGTTGAAGACTTTGTTGAAATGAGATAAGTCTCTAGAGCAGGCACTTCTTCAATAGTGAGGGACTTTTCGAGCGAGCGACGGAAATAGAAGGAAAAGAGCTTTTCAAAAGCTGGAAGGTATTTGGCCAGGATTTTATTGTTGAAGTTCGAGTTAAGAAGCACTTCAGGCTGGCTGAAGTGGTCTTTTTTCGACTGTGGGTCTTTCGACTCGGTGTTCTTTGGCTGCGAGAAGTACTTCAACGTCACGAACTTGCAATACAACGCCCAGTGATGGAGAATTGCAGAGAACTCATTCATCAAGTCGCCAATCTCCACAATGGAAACTAGGTCATCATCAAGAACTCCCTCTTGTTCATTATCATATAATACTTGGTGAAGAGCCTCGAACTTGTGGAGCTCTATATCCTTCAAAACCTTATCCACTCGGTTGAGGTCGTAGAAGCTGTCTGCGATAGTTCCGATCTGAATGTCAATTTCTCTTTGTATTTTGTTGACAACGTATATGATCAGATTGGGAAATGAGTCGTTGTAGTATTTAAGAATCAATGGAGTATGTTGAGACAACATCATGGAGACACTTTCAAAGAGTTTGGAAGCAACATTAGCGTATATTCCACGGTTGGGCTCTTTATCCGAGTTACTGTTATTTGCAATACTCTTTGCTGCAGACCCAATCAAGCTTCTTGCAGTATCGGTGATAATGGAGCAGATGAATTTTGAGTAGCAAGTCAAACCCACTTCGGCCTCGCCAATCAAAGGAAAGAGCTGGAAATACGAAGTGATCTCCTTGACGTCTCTGCGTTTGGCAGCATCCGTGAACAAGTCTGTAAAGGTGGTTTTGAGCAAAGCCGTCCATTTCTTGATGGACTCACTTGGAAGATCGGGGATTTCAGCCGACGGAATCACTGCAGATGCAAATTTGCCCTCCACCAACTTGCGGTCGAGTTTATGGTTGATAGTGTAGATACACTGGGCAGCCTGGGGCCAGTTCTTCTTTGCTATGGAGTACTCGATCTCATTGATGTTACTCTTCAAAGTCTTGATATCAGACACAAAGCGCAAAGTAAGGTCGACGTTGCCGATTTCCTGGTCCAAAGATTTGATCTTGGACGTTAACGAGTTCCCTAGATCAGTGGCAGAAGTGAACACTCGACTCAAGTCAGTGGAGTTCTCAATGGCACTGGAAAGTCGGGCTCGGGATAAATCTACGGATGAGAGTTCGTTGGAATGTTTCTTGGACCCGATATCGGCGAATTGCTTGATTTGCTTGTCAATGCTATTATTTTCCAAATCGATCTTGGAGACTAGTGCTTTCAAGTCACTGATGCTGGATGCAGATTCGAACTGGGCCAGTAACTCATCGTAGTGAGCATTAAAGAGAGTGCTCGAGAGGCTGTCATCGAAAAGAGTGGTGACAGATGCTCCGTGCTTTGTCCGTTCCGCCATGCTGTGGTGGTGGAAGCTGGTGAGGTGTATCGAAGAGAAGGTGGGCCCCGGCCTACACCCGTACACCACACCAAAACAAACATATTTTGTTATTTCAAACTGAAGTTTTTGTCTTTAAGGTGTTCTTTTCTTTTTATGGAGTCTCTAGCTCTATATGCCGATTTTATTGTGCTTTTTGTTCAAGTGCATTCCTCATGGATGTGGCCTATGTCTGAGATATTATAAATGCGTACACTACATTATGCAACAACTAAATCATACTTTACCTGCTGGGGTTGAGAATAAAAAGTGTACATCAGTAATGAATTATTGAAAAGGACTTACAGGTTGATTATTTTTATCTTCTCCAACAAGAAACTATGCTATTCAAGAAAATGCCAATTCTGAGTATAAGGCACCATCCTCTTGGTCTACACACTAGACTAATCAATGTAACCATCATTGGTAGAACATGTCTTCTATAAATAGACTACAAACAATTTTTTCGTATTCCCCAACCAAAAGGAGTTAATTCTTGGACCACAATACCACTCCACATAAGTCTATACATATAGTATTATTCTACGTTCGAGACTACACTGGTATTAGTACTACATTCTACTACTACGCACTAATACTATACACTGTACATGCTGCTATACACTACTACTACACACTATTCAATACATAGTAAACTGAAAAAGTGACCCTAGCAAAAAGTTGCTTGAATACTTCTGTTCTGACTGACTCTAAATATTTCATGTTGTAGAAAACTAAAGGTCTATCAGCGTACCGTGTCAGAATTATGCATTGTAGTACAGTATAGTAGTCAGCAAGTAATGAGAGAAGTAGTACCGGTACTATTACAGGTAAAGTAAGTAGTTGTTAGATCCACTATAGGTAGGACACTACCCATAGAGGTATTATGAAGGCTACGCCGTCTGATCCTAACAATGCCATTCAAATGCCGTCCCAAACCATTTAACAGTATCGGCTGAACCGACACGAGCAAGAACATCATCACTATTGTTCTGGTGAAGAGTTTTTCGATCCCAAGGTTCTCTTACAGGTTATATAAGCCGCTCAGATGACAATTCCTCAAAGAGAGGAATTATAAACGAATACAAGTTTAGGTAATTTACACCCTAATAAGAACCTAACAGTAGTGGTATAGACCACTTGTATACTATAACATTCACTCACTTTTCTACACTCACTTTTCTGCACTCACTCAAATCTACATTCACACACAGTCACTCACACTATTTCCCCACACTTTCAACACCATACTAATTACTGTAGTATTACTATCTACAACAAAGCCATACCTAATTCCAACTCTGAAATATTTGGACCACCTTGATGTGGTCTCTAAAAATCCATTTGAGCAATTATAAAAAAAAATGCATAGAATTTATTTTAACCATTGAATGTGTGGAATGTTCCAGTGTAGTGAGTAGTGAGTGGTGAGTGGTGAGTGTAATGTGTAGTGTGTGACCTGGGGCTTTAGCCTGTATTCGCAAAGGGTCTAGCCTCTCACTGCTCGTTGATAAAATAGATCTTCTCCAGCAACAATAGCCGAAACAGTCATCCAAATATTTTAATCTCTTAGTGGGAACTCTCCCAATCAGTATTATAGAATGTCTGACATTGTTATCTTTGGTATTTTTGTTGGACTATAAGTATCTAAGCTAAAGTGAAGGAGATCTTGGCTTTTCAAGCACTGGATCACATGTCCCTTTTATATGTTCTGTTGACAGTTGGCCATTTTGCTTGGCGTTTCACTTGGCCGGTTTAGGCGACATGCATGACGGTAGTCCTATACTCAGCCGAGCGATTTCTATGTCTAACATACTAGTGTCGTTTAGCTTGTCGCGGATGTATACGATCTTGTCTATGCGACGCAGCACCAACTAATACTACAAGAATAAACGAGCATGCAGTAAGACCCACTCACTACTACTACATAAATTCCGGAAAAGAGCTGCTCAACCACCTCAACACCATTTTCCCTCCATAATAATTTTTGTTTCCGTTTTTCTCTTAATCCTTTTTCTTTCTGTTTCATGTATGTCCAGAATCTTTGTATGATTTGTTGACTTCTCAAATTCAAAAATTTATGATTCTTTGATGTCGGACCCTTGAAATATTTTTATTCTTTAATCGTACCTTGGTGATTCTCCAGGGTAGATCCGGAGTTATCATGGCGTCGTTCCGATGCATCGCGCTTATCAGGGCAACGGTATGCGATGTATAAAGATGCTCAATTCCCTCTGAGAATCTCCACCCCACATTATATGGTTTCCGAAAAAGATCTCGTGCGTGGCACGGAGTTCATGGAAAAGTGTTTTCTCTACAACGAGAGGAATGGCCTTTACAAATCCATCAACATCTGCGTCAAGCTCAACCATGGCATTTCTGAAAGCCTCGCGTCGTATGCTCTTCGCAAGCTCATCTTGCAATACCCATTGCTCTTCTCCACCATCCAGGGCGAGGAACCTAACATCATGAGCCACTCCAACAGGTGCTTTTGGAAGATGTATTCTCCATTAATACGGGGCCCTCCACCCACCTCTCCACCTCAAGCTCGTTCAGAGACCACTACTTGACCAAGAAACCATTGTGGAGGGTGGTCTTCCATACCAAATCAAATTTGCTCTCGTTCATCTCATCCCACGCATTCACCGATGGTGGGTCTGTGGTGGCATACTTGAAAGACCTTGTAGAGAATTTCAACCATGTTGAAGCCTCTTCCACGGTGAACGAGCTCTTCAATCTCCAAAAAGACTTGCCCACTCTCAAAAGAGGCATTCCGCCTGGCTACTTGACCTTCATTGACTTCAAGCCGTCTTATGTCAACAGCATCACATCTTTTATGGTGAGATTCTTTGCATCCAGGTGGGCTGGTTTCGTGCCGAATGTCATCGATAAGCAGAGACACGACCTGGGCTTCGAAGGCCTTCCGGTGATTCCCTTTGATAACAAAACCTTCTTTGAGAGTGAATATATCGTGAATGAAGATTCTCCGTTGAACAGGTCCAAGGCCTTTATCATGAACATACCGTCAGACACCTTGACGGATATCATCGCCTCGTGCAGAGCCCATAATGTCAAGTTTCTTACCACGTTTGTCATCACTTATATAGCGACCATCCACCAATTGTACCCTGGTCTTTACTCCGAGAAGTATTTAAAGATCGGGTTTGCGGGCAGTTTTCGGAACACTCGTGATGATTTGAAGAAGCACTCGAGCTACCGCAGCAACCCCGAAGACTCCATGGATGATGTGTTTGAGGATGGCTTCTATACCTTTGGAGCATTTTATAACTTGGAGCCATTTTCTTCTTTCAATTGGGACTTGGTGGAAAAGTACAACAACAGGATCCACAAACAGGTCAACAGCCAAGAGTGGGTGGTTGAATACTACATGGCAAGCAATTCCTTGACTGCAGAGAACTTTATGCTGCCAATGCACAACAAGAAGAAAGACGATACCTTTTTGGTGAGCACTAACCTTGGACATATCGACTTTATAGACTATGGGCCCGACTCCAACAAGTACCAGATCGAAGACATTCTCTTTGCACCCTCTGCAGGTGCCCTCATGGGAACACATTCCACCACCTTATGTTCCAGCAAAAAGGGTGGCCTCAACATCGGCTTGGTCGACTCTGATAACAACATCAAGGACTGGCTGCTTTTCAAGGACAAATTGGCTGAGAATTTGAAAAATTTGACTCAGGGTTAAACCAACACTTGTGATTTCATGCTAATGCGCCCATGGGGTCATAGAATGGCAACACCTCATACTTCTTTCCCTTCCACAACTCATAAACACTCTTATCCACATATTGCTTGCTAGTAACAATCTGAAATACATATTCATCGAACCATGAGTCAGACATGACAAAGTAGCCCTTATCACCAACATCATCACCCCAGGAGTTTTCGATCTTCCACCGCACAGGAAGGTTAGTTTTAGGGTCAAGGTGCACTCCTGTTATCACCATAGCATGGGTCATACTGGATGATCCTGTTTGCAACCTTTCCAGTTTAGACAAGCCCAAGTCAGTGTTGAAGGTTAGCTCGTAATCGTATGCTTTGGTGTCCAAGACTCCTGTGGAGCTATTGTTGTACTTTCCAACATCTGACCCAAAGAATATTGGCTCGTTATTCTTCAACATAGCAATCGCAGCCTTCTTGATTGCTTGGATATCCAAATTCAAATACTCAATTGGCTTTCCGCCCACAACATTGTTCAACTTATCCACAGTGAACAACTGCTCGTAGTGATTTCTTGGATCGTTGATCAAGGAGAACTTGCTAGAAACATTGTAATGGGCATGGGTCTTGTAGAAGTCAATTGGAGATGTTTCAAAAGACACATACTTTCCGGCCTTATCCTTGAATTCCCACACAAATGAATCGTTGGGTTTTGGAGGTGTTCCAAGGGCCAAAGCGATTATACTGTATACCTCCTTGGTCATAGCGGCCTTTGCACCTGCGAGAGCAGATTTAGAAGCGTTCTTCTTGACCAAAGCCCTTAAGACAAGTGCATACTCCCTGAGCTTATTCAGTAAAATGTAGTTCAATGTTGAAGTTTGAGTAGCTTGCAAATTATCGGGAAACACTTCGTTAGGCACAATTCCGTATTTCTCGATGATATTAACTATCATATCCCACTGGCCACCGTCGCTGACCGAGCCAGAAAACAAAAATTGCAATAATCTAGAGTCCAAGTCAAGATCAGCGGTCTGCAAAACATTCTCCAAGAAAAAGTTGGCCTTTTCCAACTTATCGTAGAAGAACAAGTAGCTCTGCGACAATTGGAAGTTATCGGGCAGCAAGTTGTAGTATTTGATAATGTGAGACCTCAAGACATTGCAAGTGGCAAAGATCCAGCACCGGCCCGAAGATTTCTGGTTATTCAAGTTGGAGGGAGAGCCAACGATATCCACCTCTACATTGAACAAGTAGCGGTCGTTCAAGGAAAGTTCGGGGCTAGTACTTGCAATAATATTATTGATTGCATTTTTGGCCAAAGCCCCTTGCACCAATTGGTTCTTTTTATCTTTTGCAAACTCTGTTTCCCAAGACTGCAAGTTATCAAGACTAAGGGTTTTGGAGCTATCAGTTCCATCTGACTTTAAGTTGAGTTTGTCCAACAAGTTATGAACGAGCTCTGCATCGCCGTCATCAGCACCATAAACATGAAGCCCTTGTTTTTCGTTGAGAAGGTCGTTGCTCACAGTCGAGCTTCTAGACCTGGAAGTATCTTTAGAAGGAGATGCACCCATTGTAGGATAACAAAATGTATCAGAGGTTAGTTGTGTGCTTGGCTGCAATTCTCAAAGTGACTCCAAGCTTTGGAATTGAAGATCCAAATAATGGTAATAAAGGTTTAAAGTAAATATTAAAAAAATTTCGAAAGGGACGGGATCCCGTCTATTTATAGTCCTGGGTAACCACCAGGGTCTCCGTATCACAGTGTGCAGCGTGCAGGCACTGATAAGAAGTGTGGGACCACCCCGCGCGCTCCACCTCCGCCAGACCATTCCGTCCTTATCCCCCAGTAATGAAGTCCATAGTATAAGACAGACAATTTGGTGTTCAGAATACTTTGATTTGAGTAAGTGTTTCAGTTTGGAATGCAGAAACTTCGTCAAATGTAAATTATTTAAATAGAAGATTTTTTTACAAGGAGGTCATTATACAGGAGTGTCAATTGATAAGGGGATGATTTATGGGGGAATAATTTTGGTGGTGTCTGAAATTAGAGGGTGGGAAATTCAGTAGTGCAATTTCTCAAAGTAAATGCACCTGAATTCTAGTCTCGTTATTGTTTCTCATTTTGGGGAATCTCATCTTAGGAAATCTCAAGTTTAAGAAAAAGTGGAATTCGAGGTCAATTCGAGGACAATTCAGACAATTTGAGGACAATTCAGACGTCATTTAGAAGTCTCACTTCATTTAATGAAAGCCTCTTTATGTATCTAGACTTCGAGGTGGTTTGTTAAAATACACTGGAATCGGTATAGAGTACTTCATAGAGTACTTCCTCATAGAGTACTTCCTTATAGAGGACTTCTTCATAGAGGACTTCTTCATAGAGTACTTCACAGAGTATTTCTTCATAGAGTACTCTTCATAGCTATGGTTATAGCTCTGGGACTCCTACATTGACTCTTTCAAGTCCATATTCTTTACTTATGCATTCATTAGTAGCGATCTAGCTCATACTCTATAGTCCGATTTAATCATTTGAGTTTCTGGAACGCTTTCTTGTCTTTCTTGAACTGCTCGGATCTCTTGGTGATTCTAGGCTTCTTGACCTTACCCTTGGCACTCTTCAAGCCCTTGACTCCGGCAATCTTCTGGCCCTTGCTGGCTCTGATACCTTCGGCAACATACCCACCAGCAGTGCTCTTATCGGCATTACCCAAGAGCTTCCTAGCACGGCCAATCTTGGTTTTTTGGTCGTCGGTCAAAGCCTTGGCCTTGACGTTTCTTGGCTTCTTTTGGTTATCAAAGTGGTTGGGCGAGAGAGTCGATGGCTTGGCCGTGGACTTGGCTCGGGTGATACGAAGGTTCCTCGTCTTCTTGGGGTCTTCGGAGTTGGGCATGGGCTTATCGTTTAGAAGCAATGCCTTGTTCACCGATAACGTGTCCTTGAACTGAACCAAGGCAAAGCCTTTGCCGAAGTTGGTCTTGGAATCACGCACCACTCTCACGGACTCCACATCGTCATCAACGTTGTCGTTGAAATACCTCCACAATCGTTCTTCTTTCTCCTCAAAGTCCAAGTTGCCCACGAAGATCGTGCGCTTGTTGTCTCTCGGGCTTGGGTGTGCCACATGGTCCACCCGGATGTGGTTATGAGCAAACACCGTTCCATTCAAACGACTCACACACTTCAAAGAGGGCTCCTTTTCTGCAAACACTACGTACGCATTCACCGTGTCTCTAGCATCGTGGAAGTTCTTTTGGATGTAGGCTGCTTTCCGGGGCAAGGCATCCTTGAAAGAGATGGACCGGAACCGGATCGACTCCACTTTACCGTGGTTCTTGAATATCTTCTTGAAGTCCGTGTACACAGGCTTGGACGAGATCACCTGGTTGGACACATTTCCTACAAACACCGTTCTTTCTGCTTTTCTTAGTTCTTCTTCCTTGAGGTCAATGGACTTGGCGGCCTTGGATGTGGACTTTTGTGCCTTACCTGTCTCTTGTGCAGTGTCTGCCTCTTCAGATGCTTTGGGCTTCTCAGTTTGGGCTTCTCCAGATACTCCTGGGTCGTCATTTTCTGCTTCTTTGTCCAATACTTTGGAGAAGTACTGGGCCTCCAAATCAGGATGGTCATCCACATTCTTCTTCTTTTTGCTCCGTTTGGGTGCTTCTGGTACAGGCTCTTCGTCTGGGCTCTCAGAGGACTCTGTGGGCTCAGTTGGTTCGAATTCTGGAAGTTTTATTTCGGTTCTGGCCTTGATGGGTCTGGACACTGGTCCTGCACCTTTCTTCAATAGCTGGTCCACATCTTTGTCGACTTTGGCGCCGCTGAAAAGGGAACTGAATGCAGACATCTGAGAGGTGTAGATGTATTGTATTCTATGAGTGAGACTAGTCCTAGTCCAGGCATCTCATCTCAGGTTTTTTTCCGAACCGCGCGTCCGCGGATGTACGGGTGCAAGTGGATCTCTCTCTGCTCCAGTTTCCAGCCAGCGTAGGAGAAAAAGACTTGATAGTGCTGAAATAAAACATTTTCCAAGTTGGTATTGTTTTAACATAATTAGTGTGTTTTTAATGGTTCCTGCATATACCAGCACCCGAAAACATTAACCAAATTTCATTACCCCTCTCCTTGAAAGTCTATTACCCAAAGCTTCTATTGACACGGCTGGCAGGCTGGCAGGTGTGTAGCACCGTGGTCGGGTGCGCAGTCACGAGCCGAGCGTAAATGAGTGAGTCTAAGATGAAGCGGGTGGTGCACGGGTGTGCGGGACCCTCACCGGTGATATGCTTTCCCACAATCTTCGCTCATTTCTTTAAACACCAATTCTTGACCCCATTCCGAATTTCCATACGGTTAGCACCCAAAGCTTGCCATTTAGCCTGCGCTGAACAGCTCTCCCTTTCTTGGCACACGCACGTTCTTCCCTTTCCGAACTGCTCTCCCATCGGCACAAACAGTCATTTAATCTCTACTTCCGCTCTCTCCACCCAGAGTCCTCCTTTGACGGTACTTCTGCCTTCTTTGAACCTGATTTCGGTTGATTTACTCCCTCCGATATTCCTGTTCATTGGGGAACTTCTTTCGGCCAGCAAAGCCTAGAAAAAAACGCCTCCATTGCTGCATCTTCCGCGTGCCGTTTACCAATCCTCTCATCAGCACCGGATCTCTGGAATCCACGGCCTAGCCGAGTAATCTACCGCTTTAGCCACTTGAATCGCTTGCATTCTTGGCTGTACTTGACCTCCTGAAATGCCAGCACTGCCATCCCAATCAGACTCTGTTTTGCTGGACGATCACGAAACGCATTTAGAAAGACTGGTAAGCCCTTCCCACGATCTGGCCGACCACCCCGCCACAAAGGACTCTCCCCTCACGGATATCGGCACCTCCCCGCCTCCTTTCGACTTATCTCCCTTGAGCGACAAACGCTCCGACGAAAGCTCCGAGCTCAGTGACTTGGGCGACGATCAGTCCGAGGCCGAAACAGATAAAATGGATTTTTTGAACGACGACAGCAGTTCCGGGCCCGGCGAAAAGCCCTCCGACTTGGGCAGACTCTCAGAGCTCACCACAGAACTAGCCCGCTTACAAGAGCTTGATTCCGACGACTCTGACGAGGAGTTCGTGCGGAGAATACGCCATTCCTCGTCCCGAAACTCAGATACCTCGGTGAGCCCCGACCTTTCCTCGGCAACTTCGACGTCCAAGGACGCTACAAATGAAAAACTACATGAAAACAACCACGACTCCGGGATCGCAGGCTCGATCAAGAGAATTCGTGAGCCGGAAGCCAATGGGTCCCACATGAACGAAGATGAGAAAGCCGACGGGAACCGTTCAGATTCAAGCTCTTCCTCCAATTCTGTGAAGAGACAGAAATTAATGGAGCAGCCTCTTGAGAATAGCACTATGGATGGCGCATCAGGCGACGAAGATAGAGTGAAGGAGGAGAACATCTCGGAAGCCATCATTCTCTCCTCAAAACAACTTCTCAAGGCCGTTCCTTCTCTAAATGAGGATGAAGAGCTTTTGGAGGAAGTGGCCACGTCCAAGAAAGAAACCTTGGATGAAGAAATGGCCGAGGACGCCGCAGACGAAGAGTGTGACGATGGTGACAAAGGTGACGATGAAGATAACACTTCGGAAGTCGATGACGTTACCAACGGAGATAACAACCTTACGAACGCATCCTCAGACGAAGAAAAGAAAACCGATTCCACTGAAAACAGCATCAAAAACGATGCTGACGATGGAGACATCCTCGAAAGAGAAAACCAGCCAGATGCTGAGGATGCTGGCGAACACAGCGATTTTGACCTTGATGAACAGCGAAAAGAGGCCATTCAGGAACTCATATCCATTGAAAAGGACTTCCTGGTACTTCGTGATAAATTATACAAGGACAAACTCAACCAGTTGGAACACGAGTTAAAGATGTGTTTGGAGGGCTCGCACCCCGAGCTTCTCCAGATCTACTACAAGGTGAACGAATTTTACCAGGACAACATTCGCTTGGCAGAA
Organism: [Candida] ipomoeae; assembly: GCA_002370145.1. Taxonomy (NCBI): domain Eukaryota; kingdom Fungi; phylum Ascomycota; class Pichiomycetes; order Serinales; family Metschnikowiaceae; genus Metschnikowia; species [Candida] ipomoeae. Next base: position 315,937 of record NKZK01000433.1, on the reverse strand, counting down.
GCCACGCTCAACTACAGCTTGAAGTGCATTAACAACGAGACAATCGCGACTCGGACCAGCATCCACCAGAACTTCATGAAGAACTTGGCGGACTCCCGAAACGACATGATCACCGAAACCACTTCGCTATGGTACAAAATCAACAAAGAGTGGAACTACCTAGATCTGGCGGTCTCCGACTACAGCTATTCCGCGCTACCTTCGCTAGTACCAGAAGCATACACTATGTCCATGGTAGCCGGAGGCAGCAGCATTGAATATTACCAGGAGAATGCAGCCGCCAACAAGAAGTCATCCAAGCAGAATACCCTTGTGGAGTTGGTACAGCGCCGAAACTGCTTCAACGCTCAACTCGGGGTTTTAGACGGACTCAAGGAGTTTCACGGAATCGCCGCTGCGATTTCCAATAGCCTCTTAGAAGATGACACACTCCCGGTGGAGGAACTTTTGCTTCGAAAGGCCACGCCCGAAGAGATCAACGAAGACCTACAAGCCATGGGAATCCAATAACAGTGCGTGAACTACGCCGCCTCTTTCCTTAAGGGAAATAGGCGTAATGCATGGATATACGTGAGAGCATGGGCTGGATTGTGAGATCATCATTTGTAATAATATACCAGTCAAGTTAAAGACAAAAATGTAACAGACAAAACTGTAATAGACATAATTGTAATAGACAAAATTGTAACAGACAAAATTGTTAAAGACAAAAATTGTAACAGACAAAAAATTCAAAAGACAAACATATGGCATAAAACTTGTATAACCAAGCCACCGGCGCACCCGTGCACCATATGCGCAGCCAGACAATTAGTTCCTCGATCTGACCACCTACTCAGATTCCAATAACGCTATTGGCAACATTTACTAAAAAAAAAAGCAGAGGCCCCCACTTTATTATGGTAGAGGTGTCGTTGACTGTCGGCAAGCTCGATGCTTCGCTTGCACTTTTATTGACCAAAGATCACCACTTGATCGAGTTCCCGACGATTTTATTACCCAACGGTGTCAAGGCAGGCTCTATTGTCAAAATCCGCTGTGACCGGGACTTGGAAACCGAGGAGAAGGAGAGACAGCAGTTTCGCCAGATCCAGGACGAGATCTTGGTCACATACGGCAAGAACTTGCCTCAAAACCCCGTCTTAAGAACAAAGAATGTTACGCAAACCTCTTGTGTTTTGGCCTGGGACCCTTTGGACCTCGGCACGGCCACTTTGAAGAGCTTGGTGTTGTATAAGGATGGCAAGAAGCTTGGAGCCATCCCCAACCCATTGAACAATAGCACCACCAAGTTGTCTGGTTTGTCTATAGATAAGACCATTAACCTTCAGTTGAGATTGGACTCTACGGCGGGCATTTACTCCTCGGAAACGATCGAGGTTACGACGCATAAAATGACGGATCTTTCGGGTATCAACGTGTGCTTGGGTGATATTTCGCCCAATGGTCAGTTCTCCATTGACGATATCCAAGACACCTTGAAGAACATGGGTGCATTTTACCCTGCTCTGAACAAGGTGCAGGTTGAAACAACCCACTTTATTGCTACGAGAGAAAACAAGCAGAACGAGGAGTACATCAAGGCAAACGAGATGAATATTCCTGTCATCAGACCCGAATGGCTAAAAGCCTGTGAACGGGAGAGAAGAATTGTGGGTGTGAGAGACTTTTACGTCAAGGACTGCGTGTTGCCTGATATCATGCCCAAGGATTATTGGAAGGACTCGAAGAAGACGTCTCAATCAAGTGAACCAAGGGAGACTGCTGAAGCCAAGGAGACTGCTGAAACGAGAGAGATTGTTGAACCTGCTGAAACCAAGGAAGCTGCTGAGGATGATGCTTCAGAGACTACTGCAGCTGAGGAGTCTAGTGCCCCAGTTCCAGAGGCTGAAAAAGTGGACGATGAACCAGTGCAAGCTGAGAAACTATCACCTAAGGTTGAAGCTCCAGCTGATTTGGCCGGACCTAAGGAGGTTGATTTGGCTGGTGAACAGACTGAAGAAAATACTCATGAAACAAAAGAGACTGTTGATTCCCAGATTATAGAGCCAGAAACCACAGAGCCAGTGCCAGAGAAAGAATCTTCTCTGGAGGAACAGCCTGAGGTTGAGGTGCAGTCCACTCAGGCAGTGGTAGAGCCAAATGACCTTGCGGATACTGAAGGCTTGGATGAAGAAATACTCAAAAATGAGTCTAGCTTACCCGATTCCAAAGAATTCGAAAAAAAAGATATAAGTTTGGAGAATGTCGCCGAGGACGAAACTGATACCCCAGATGCAGTCCCTTCCGACACCCCAGAGGGAGCAACGGCCGGAGTGACAGATGTGAAGGAAAATGCAGGGACGATTGAAGCTAAACAGGAAAAAGAGAAACTGCCTACGAGCCTCGAGGACGTGGAAATATAGACACAGGACCGTACGACTGCGTCGTACCAAGCAGAGATTGATGGTCTATCGCTGAGTAGTAACGATGAAAACTGTGTACTTGGATGTGAGTGCATGACGTGAAGTTCTTTCATTAAAAGTGAGTAAGTAATACATAATAGTAGCTGTGTTGCAAGAGGATGGTGCCAATGGACACCTGGCACTGACCAGACCTCAATGTCATTTCAAATGTATATTCGCAGGTATGGCTATAAACGGCTACTCCCCAAAAAGTCTTCTCACCTTCTTCAAAATGGAATCCTTCTCAGGATCGTATGGGTGGTCCTTGGAAGGAATCTCCAAGATCGCAGGAAATGCATTGGTGTAGGAGTCCACCCTATGTCTTATTAAATCAGCAATGTGTTGGTTGATCAACAAAATGGCAATGTCGTCTCTCTCGGAGGTGAACTTGTCAAACGCCTGTTCCACTTCTTCCTCGGTGGTCTTGCCCGGCACAACCGTGAAAAAGTTGGTTTCCTTACCGGCTTCGTTCAGCACCTGGCCGACTCCAGCCAAGAGAAGGCCTGTGACCGAATCCTCGTCTGCAATTACTGCAAGCAACGTGCGCTTGGCCATGGCCTCGGTTCCGCTCATGCTGCTGTGTGTAGTTGGTGAGTCTACTGCGTTGTAGCGTTGACTCGCTCTGGTATCTCCAGTCGTGTGCGCACCATTCGCCGTGAGCGATAGCCTCAAAATGGACGAGACAGTACAGGTATTAGATGTAATGGTCTGGATACATTGACTGAAGGGGACAAAAAGAGTAGTCGAAAAGAGTAGTCGAAAATGAAGGGAAAACAGCTTTATACTTTTTTTTTCTTTTTTTTTTTTTTGGCTAATTATGGTGGAGATAAAGGGACATGGTCTTGGCTGGTTGGTGCTTCTGATACGATAAGTGCACTTGGTGCGCTCCACAGTACACAGCCTGCCATGCTCTCCTCCATGCTCTACTACATACATTCTACATACATTCTTTTTATTTCTGCCCACTTCACTCTTCTTGTTTTTTTTTTTCAACAATGGAATCAAGTAGTTGAGTTGATCACGTGGACGTAATTGACTTAATGAATATTTAACATGACTTTTTTCTTTTTATCTGAGGTCCTTCCATTTCCATTTTTTGAGTAGACTGGAGGAGTTAATACAAGAGAGTGATAGAATATAAAGGGATTACAAATTGGAAAAGTTTATCCACTCGAAAAAAAAAATAGCTAAACCCAATTCCAAGACCAACAAAATTAACATGAAGCCCTTTGCTACTGATTCTGCAGAACATCACCAGTGCCAAATATATACCTGTTTGCAGCAACTGGTGCAACTGCCTAAAGCAGAAATACCCATCGCCATACATAACCAAACCATACACCATCATGATGAAAACAGACAAGTCTATAAGTATGAGATACATCCAAGTAAAATAAAGACAAGAAAATAAACACTACAATTCGTCAAAACCCTTTTTATAAGATTAATCATGTTCTTGAATGGACTGGTCTACAACATAGCGTGCGTCACGTGACGCACTACATAGCAGCGCACTCTTTTTCTAGACTTCAAACCCCATGTTCCCCAGACTCCTCAACTCACAGCTCAGGCAAGTGTTCAAGAGCAGCAGGTCTCTTCATGCGTCCAGCATTTCTGCAGCAGGCCACTCGAAATGGCAGAATATCCGTCACGATAAAGCCAAAAACGACGCCAAAAAGTCCAAGGAAGCCTACGCCATGGCCACTAGAATCACCACAAGTGTGAAGATGGGCGGAGTGGAAGGAAACGCCCAGTTGAGTACAATCATTGAAAAGGCCAAAAAGGCAAACGTTTCCAAGAAGATCATCGATAATGCCATCAAAAGAGGAACCGGTGAATTGGCTCTGGATGGAGCCCAGACCTCTGAAGTCATGTACGAGTTCATGGGACCTGCAGGCGTTGCTTTCATCGTGGAGGCCAACACCGATAACAAGAACCGCACTATAGGGTTGGTGAAGCACGCATTGTCCAAATTCAACGCCTCGCTTAGTCCGTGTCAGTATATGTTCCAGCGAAAAGGCGAGGTGATCCTCCAGCCCATTTCTGCCGACGAGCTGTTGGATGCCGTTCTAGAAGTGGCCATAGATGTTGGGGCCGAGGATGTGGAGGACTACGTGGATGTGGAGAATGAGTATGGTGGGGAGAGATTGTTCCGCATGATCACTGATCCAGCAGACTTGAACTTGGTCTCCAATAACCTCTCCAAATTGGGGTACGTGCTTAAGGACTCCAAGGTCATGTACATACCTGATAGTGAGGTGGACTTTCCAGAGGCACACGAAAAGGGTATGAACAAGTGTCTAGACCTCTTGGACGATATCTCTGAGGTCACCAACTACTATACCAACATCAAGAATATCTAGACGGTCATTCAGAAACAGCCAAGATAGTCTTTGAAGTGATTGTTTAAAAGCAGAAAGCAAATCAAAACAATACTGAACATGTCTAAGCCGAATACCACTCTGATGACTCCATACATGTACATAGCTATTCACATAAGCTCATATCCATTTAAAATCACATCGTAAAAGCTCAAAAAAAATCTACACACGTGATAAATCCACAAGAGTTCATATTCAATCTACACAAGTGTGCATCAGGAAACCTGTATCAAACAGCTTGTATTGAGCTAAACATGAGTCAGCAGACTCATATGCATATACCGCATGGGCATACCGGCTGGACAACACTCCGCACGGTTCTTTATCTAGCTTACTCGGAAGCTTCCTTCTTCTCGGCCTCCACGGCCTTGTTCATGACCGTGTCGAGATTAGACAAGTCTGCGTTGTTCCACAATCTCAATTGCTTGTCGTAAGCGAAGTGTCTGTAGGTGAAAGCACTCATGGAAACGATGGCCACACCAACGGCGGCGAACAATGGGTACATTTCCACAGGTACACCGACCTTTGGTGGAGGAGAATTCTTTTTGGCAGCAGCTAACAAGATCTGGGCGGCCTTCATGGTGGGGAATATATGGTGTGACACTGCACTAGAGGAATTTTTTGAATGATCGATCGGGAAGCGCGAATTCCACGACTTTGGTTGGCTGGTGCGCATCACGTGAGCCATCATGTGACTAGTGATACGAACACGTGATACGTACACATCCGTACACCGCTACCATTGGGCTATGGCCTCTTTAAGTGTATCGTAACAGAGCCACGACACGGCCATGGACGGCATGATTTTGTATAGGTTCGCCGTCAAGCCCTTGTATGCGCCCGAAAAGCCTTCCTGGCGATAGATCGTAGCTATGGCATGCAGCACCGAACGGTACTGGAAGCCAAGCTCACCTCCAGCCATACTGGCCACCTGGTAACGTTTCCTTAGCAAATCAAGAGGGTAAATGAGAACACCACCAATGAAACTGCTGACGGCGCCGGCGATGAGCTTCCATGCAGGATTGGAGAAATCGGTGGTGGATCTATTCATGCGGTCCCTCAAGTCCTCATACAATGCGAAGTTTATAGCCACATATGGAGCCACACCCATAGTGGTAGGCACCATGCCCCGGAACAATGCAGGAAGCCCCCCCTCGTTCCGGTACACATCCTTGAAAGTGTGCCACACGCCCGGGGCCTGCACAGAACGGCCCTTGTTGAGTTTCCGGAGCGAAGCAGTCTGCACGGTGATTCGGGCCCGCACCAAGTCTAGTGGGTAGGTGAAAAACACCGATGCTGCACCACCTATCGAACCTGCAATAAGGCGGTCTGTATCGGACAAATGACGGTCTTCAGGCTGCTTGAGCAGCAAGAGCACGTGCTTGCATTTTTCAAACACCGCAAACTGCACGGCACTGTAGGGCACGATACGGATGCAATTGAGCATATTCCCCCGGTACCAGCCCCGCCAGCCTTCGTCCTTATACATTTTCCAGATGGTGGGAAACATCCCTTTATAAGCACGCTGTGCCTCGGGCCCCTGGAGCTGAAGAAGAATCTTGGCCCTCTCGAACGGCGACACCACTGTCCTCGAGATGGCCCCGGCTATACCTCCGGCAATGAGCGACGAGTATGAGTCACGCTTGATGTATGCTTTTAGCTGGTGGTAGACGGAAGCGTCATTGTCCTGCATGGTCTTATCGGATCTGGGCTGCTGCTTGCGCTTCCAAATGCCGTTGGAGTTGTAGGTCTGTTCCTTGACCCGGCCTTTAGTGATGGATGAATGCACCGAACATTTTCGTGGAGTGTGCGTAAAACTCTGCGACGGCCCGGGGTCGCGTCGGCCCCGACTGTTGTATGCACTACATTACTGATCCACAGCTCACTCCATCTTTAAATAAACTTATAATAATTTTTATTATTAGGGGCTTTGGATTGGAGACTTGGTTGGAGAATTGATTGGGGAAATGGGGGATTGGGGGAATCGAAAACGGGACTTGAAATTCGGTAAGTGACCTGGGCTATGACTAAAGGTATGGGAGAATATACTGAGAGTTCCTCACTGCGCATTAGCACCTCTACATTCTCCTCTCTCCTCCCTCTGCTTTATTCTTGTCTGTACGGTCTGTACTTATACCTTCTCATAATTAGATGTGTATATACATACATGAATAGGACGGAATAGTGTATGGTGTAATGAATGAAGTAATTAATTCGGGCTAAGATTTATCAGGGTTGACTCTATATATGCTCTGATAGCCCTAAGCAGACCCAACATGGATGATCTAAAATAGATCAATTAGGATACAGAGTTAAACCTGAGCTCTTTTTTTGAGGAGGAAGGAATTTACCCTTTTATCTGAAACTGTCTTTTGATTAACCTGACTACCCTTAGTGGACTGACCAGTAGTGGACTATTCTAAGTCACATGACTACCCAAAGTAGATAAGATAGGCCAGAGAAAGACTAAGACTAGTATAAAATAGTATGCTGTACAGTTGTTACACAGTTCAGTTCCAATCTTCATGTTCCATTATTCTATAAAGGTCTATCTTGTACTCCGGTTAGTACTTAGACAAGACCTGTTCAATTGCAGCCACCAAGATGTCGGCGTGCTTCTCCTCAAAAATCAAGGTGGGTCTCAATCTGACCGAGTCCTCTGCACATCCTCCGATGTTGACTCCCACCGATTTCATATCGTTCAAAAACTTGTTTCTCAACTCGGCATTCTTGAATGACCATGCAATGAATGTGGCACGGTTCTTTCCTCTCAAGTCGGCGAGGAAGTCGGGGTACTTCTCTGCCAACTCCTCGAGTTTCTTGTACAAGTAGTCTCCCACACGTGCTGCCTGCTTAGACAAGTCGTGCTTGACCACTTCCTGCCCAATGGCTCCAGCCAAGATCATTCTTGCTGGGTCTCCACACCAAGTGTTGAATTGACGGTACGCCTGGTTGGGAATCAACTCTGGGTCATGGAAGTAGTAGCCTGCAGACTGGAACTTCTTGGAGAAGGTCACCATGTCTGGAGCTGGAGAAATGTTAAAGTGCTCATGGGCCCAGAACACTCCAGTAGCACCAACTCCGGTTTGAACCTCGTCCATGATCAAAAGAGACCCGTGTTCAATTGTGAGGTCTCTCAAGCCCTGGAAAAATTCGTTGGAGGCATGGTTGTCACCACCCTCAGATTGGATTGGCTCCACTAAAACTGCGGCAATTGGCACTGACCACGTTTTGAGCAATTCCTCCACGATCTTCAAGCACCTCTCGTCCTCCTTCTTGTTGGCTTCAGCATTGGCTTCCAACGGGTACTTGTAAGTAGGGAACTCAGCCTTGGGCCAGTTGAACGAGGGTAAGTCCAACTTGTGGATTGGTTTGGAGCACGTGGTGGACGCAGTAGCAAACAATCTACCATGGAAAGCACGCTTGAACGATAAAATGGCGAGATCTGGCGAGCCTGGCGATTGGTTTTGCATAACCGATTCATTCTCGGTTTGCGTGAATGCAGTGTGGTATCCTCTCTTTTTGGACTGGTACCACATGAAAGCAGCCTTGAAAGCCAACTCGTTGGCATCAGCTCCAGACAAGCCAGACCACAACTTGTCCTGGCCCTTGGGAGCGACTTTGAGCAAGTCTGCAATGATTTCCTCGGAGTCCTTGCCGGGAAAGTTACCCAAAGCAGGACGGTCGATGATGGCACGGGTCATCTTATCGGATTTAGCCACTTCCGTCAACACCGGGTTGTTGTAGCCCAAGGGAATGGAGGCGATCTGGGCGTAAACGTCCAAGTACTCGTTTCCGTCGACATCTACAATGTAGTTACCGTTCGATTTCTCGTAGTCCGCAACAAAGTAAGCGGCTCTGGCATCGAAGACCGAGTTGAGCAGCTTCACCGCAGCCTGACTAGCAGGGCCCGGGAACTGGGTGACCACCTTGGGTGCTTTGGGCTCGTTGGGGAAGTAGGTGTCACAAATGGACATTCAGTAATATTTATGAAGAGAAAAAAGGAAGTAGGGCGCCATAGGCATTTGCTGCAACTTATATATATAGGCGAGAAGTGCGCCGAGACTATCCGCCTAATGGGGCTGCTGATAGCGGTGTGGTGTCGTTATATACAGGCACTGCGCTTGCAGGGGTGCGCGATCCCTTACCTTATGCGCCAAGTGCTGCGCTAAGAATCGTCTGGAACCCAGTAGGAGCAACCAGGGAAATGGTTAAATAGAAGACAAATCCAGTGTCATCTATATTATAATATGATGTATTAGTATTTGGAAGGCTGTAATTGGCGGGAGCTATTAAGGAGTGTCATTACGTGTGATATTGTCTCTTCTTGTGGATGGTTTGTCCTGCTTGATTGGTGTTGATAGAGAGTAGCATTGATTCCATATATAATTCTATCTAGAGTATCTAAGAAAGAATATAAAAAGTGGTGTTATCTATAATAATTAACCACAATGGGATTCGAAATAAATCAGTAAGTAATTTAAGATTAAAAAATTCAAAATTTTCTCTATATTTTGTAAAAAAATATAGTCCAATTTGATTGTCTGGACGTTTATTAATGTTAATATTAGGTTCATTAATATTAAATTTGATGAGTTCATCTATATTAGGAAAGGTATCTGTAATTAATATTATTCTAAGGATTACGAATCAGAATTTAAATTATGATAAAAAGATCAAAACTGTAATAAGAGGGATCAATCATAATCATAAAAATGATAAAAAGAAAAAGAAATGGAATGAAACATCTGAGTAACTTGTTAGGAAGGACGTTCCAATAGGAATTCTACTTTTCATAAAAAAAATATTTCCTCAAGGAGGAAGAAGGGAACGTATTTATATTTGTATTGGGACTGTCACGTGCAAATGTTTTACTTTTGTGACCACGAGCAGAGTCGTACTGAACAGTACTCTAGTGTTCCCTGGTGTTCACTCTGCGCTTTGGAGCACCATAATATTCATTAAGCAAAAACATCTCTTCACGCCCAAAGAAAAAAAAAATTAGTAATGATAATAATGATAATAGAGTATGCATCACAGTTAAGATTTTATTATGAAACTAACTTGAAACTCACTTGAAGGTTAAGGATGGTTGCACACCACCCATGGGCATTAGTACTCGCGTTCTTGAGGCCTTAAGCTAACAGAACATTTCCGAGCCCAACCTCAGTCCAAATCCCAACACTGAACGAGAGCCAGACTCAACCTCAAAAATTACGTTAAACACAAATGACCCCATAATTATATATATATACATATATACATATTCTCCTATGTATATATTTCTCTGATATTTCTATGTATAACTGCTACAGCACTGCTCTGTCCTGCAAAGGCCAAGGCCACATACACTCCACATCGCGAGCCTCAGTCAAAACATCCCATCTCTCGCGAGTACATAACACGGCCCAGGTGCACTTCTTAACACACTTTATACTTCTAAACGTAAATAGAATTGAAGGCCCAGCACGTGACCACCATGGAGCATCCCGACAATAGCCAACTTCCCAAAAACCACCAGTTCTCGGTGGAAGACGGCCTAGATCAAGAGATTCAGCGAGCTATTGCTCAGCATGACTTGGAACAACAGCAGCTTAATGAGCAATCAGGGTCTATGGAGCCCGAGGACCCATCCCAGCGGCTCGAAAGCACGGACCAGGATCCTCGTATCAAGAGTGAAGACAATTTGGACAATTTGGACATGTCTGAACATCATACTGGTGATGGACAAACACAGGTTCATAACCGTGCAGAGACCCATTCGAGTGAGCCAACTGAAGCTTCTTCGGATGCAGTTTCGGCTGAAGTGCACCATGAAGACGAGCTGGCTCTGTCACAATCTGCCATGGACGCTGCAGAGGAAAAGAGACATCTCCAGATGATTGCAGATGAGCTCAAACGGGCCACTACTTCGTCGTATGATGATGAGCAGCCCTCCCAACCACTAAAGGATTCCCACCATGCACACGAGCAACCGGATGAAACTAATCTGAAACACCCAGACTCTGCTTTTGCTGCCAACACCCATTCGGATCCGAAGGGCGATGCAGGAAAGCCTCATGACCAATCTTCTCTGCAAGTCGAAAGGCCGTACCAGCCATCGTTCATTCCTGCAGACTCGGAGCTTCTAGCCACCAACAGTGCTTTGGCAGCCTATAATGCTCTTTCCAGTCACGTGCCTTCCGTGGCTCTGGTGCCTGCAGTCCACTTGGCTGCCCTTCCTTTACCGATTGTGTGTCCAGACTACCTTCCCGCAAGAATCCAGTTGCTTATAAGCTCGCTTCCGGTGTTAGATAATCTTGCGTCACAGCTTCTTCGGATCTTTGCTGTTGGGCCGTACCAGAAAATCATTGACTTGGCTTCAAGTCCTGAGGTCCCTGCTGGTGCAGCATTCCGAGACTTGAGTTCTCTTTTCGAATTCACAAAACGTCTCTACTCTGAGGAAGACCCGTTTTTGACCGTGGAGCATTTGGCTCCCGGAATGTGGAAGGAAGGAGAAAAGACACCGCTCATGTTCCTAAACCGAGAGCAGACCATAGAGTCAACGTTGAGGAAAGTGAATTTGGCCACGTTCCTCGCTGCCACTTTAGGCACCATGGAGGTGGGTTTCTTCCACTTGAACGAATCCTTCTTGGATGTGTTTTGCCCTGCCAACAGCTTGGATCCTGCCAACTCCATGTCCAATATGTCGTCTACAAATTTGAACCCACAAAGTGGAGTCAATACGGTGATTGCGGGTAAAATAGGCAAGATCCTCAAGCCTCTGGCCACGTTGTACCTTGACTTGAAGACACAAGCTTTCATATCGGCTGTTGAAGCCGGGGAGAGATCCAGCGAAGAGATCTTGGAGGATATTCTCCCCAGCAATCTAGAACAAATTCTTCTTGAACGGCGGGGGGTTCAGGTCTTGTCCCCTACAGAGATTGACTTTATCAATAGATGCAAATCGCGCAAAGAGACCTTACTCAAATACCCACCGGGCGGAAACCTAAGCGAGGAGTTTGAATGGTTTACGTTTCTCAAAGACATGTTTGACTTTGTCTCCAAGAATATGAGTTTCCTCATTTGGGGCAAGAAGACCAAGCCCACAGTGAGACAAGAACGGGTCAGTCATGCAGAGCCTTTAAATGCACACAGTGAGGAAATGCTCCAAAGCATCTCGACCCCAGCAGCACCTGCAGAAAGTGAAGACAAGAAGGAGCCCATAGAAGAGGAGGCTTCGCCAGAAGTGACCCATTATTCATCGAATCTTCTTCCCATTGAAATACAGGAGCAGCAGATCCATCTACGCATCAACCCTCGCATGGCAGGAAAAGTCCCAAGCAGGAGACCTTGGACGCGAGAAGAGGAAAAGGGACTTCGACATGCATTGGAGCTCAAGGGTCCGGCATGGGCTACGATTCTAGAACTTTTTGGGCAAGGAGGACGGATCAACGAAGTGTTAAGAAATCGGACCCAAGTGCAGCTCAAAGACAAGGCCAGAAACTGGAAGATGTTCTTCCTCAAGTCAGGTTTGCCAGTGCCAGGTTACTTGCAAAAAGTGACGGGAGATTTGGATAGAGAAGACAAGCTGCGTGCGAAAACGGCCAGGAATAAGAAAATTGCGGCGGCCCCCGTGCCTTCAATGCCCAAAAGAGAGGGCTCCGAAGAAAACGAACCCGCCACTAAGAGAAGGAAAGCCTGAAGCAGACCTACATAACCAGAGTCATGCAGCTTCCAAATCGGGCGCGATGAAACAAACGGATAGGTTTCGGCATGTATAAAGTGTCACCGGGAGACGCACGCAAGATCCGCGTGTGCAGTACGCATGCATTGGTGATGCATGCATGCAAGTAGGAGACTACCACATTTAAAGACGTTTTTGCATTTGGACTCGCGTCAACATTTTCTTCATAAGTTGAATACACACCATCTTTATCTCATCAGATCCCCCTCTTCTCTCGTTATTCCCTATGAGTACCAGCGCCATGGATGACCCTGCTCTAAGACTCCTGGCCGCAAAACAAAAGTGCCAGATTCTTTACTCCGAGTTGCACCGAAAAAATTTGAGTATCCAAGACACCACCTTGAAGAAGGCTAGTGTCGATACACAGAGGATTCCACCCAAGTCTTACCTCAGGCAGTACAACACGTTGAAAGGTCACCGCGGAAAGATCGCACAGGTGCGCTGGAACTCGAACTCGGTCAACCTCGTCTCGGCGTGTCAAGATGGTTTCATGATCATATGGAATGCGGTTTCAGGTCTCAAGCTCCAGGCCATCCCATTGGAGAGTCCATGGGTGCTCCTGTGTGCCTATTCCCAATCGGGTCGTTTTGTTGCCCTGGCCGGCTTGGATAACCGTTGCACCGTGTACAGAGTCAATACCGGCCACAATAATCATGGCGAACGCACGGATTCCATCGAGCTCCAAGACAAGGGCCGCAGAATCCCCCGGGCCCACGCTGCATACATCTCAGCATGCGAGTTCATCACCGACGATAAGGTGCTCACAGCCTCTGGAGACATGACGATATCGTTGTGGGATTTGGAAAAAGATAGCCGGGTCCGCAATTTCTCCGGCCACTGTGGAGATGTGTTGCTGTTGCTGATTTCTGCCAGCGAAAGAGCCAATCCCCAGACCTTTCTCTCTTCGGGTGCAGATGGGTGTGTGAAGTTGTGGGACTTGCGTGTGGCCAAAGTACAGCAGTCGTGCCAGATGTCTCAACAAGATGTCAATTGCGTGACGCAGCTTCCGAATGGATATTCGTTTATATCGGGAGACGATGGAGGATTGTGCAAGATGTACGATTTCCGCTCGTTATGTGAATTAGAGACGTACGACTTGAGCCTGCAGTTTGAGCCCGCAGCCAAATCGGCCAATTCCAGTTCGCCCGTGAGTTCACAGCTCAGTGCCCAATTCGATACTCCGGGAGTGGTTTCCGTCCAAGCAAGCAACTCGGGCCGCATTCTTTATGCATGTTATGCGGAGTATGGGTGTTTGGCGTGGGACGTGCTCCGAAACGAGATTGTCGAGCTGATTGGCATTGGAGGCGGAAGTCATACCAGCCGTATTTCGCAGGTGGCCATCAGTCCTGATGGACAAGGTCTTGCGACTGCATCGTGGGACTCCACCATCAAAATCTGGTCTGTTTAACCGAGTTTAGACTCCCCAGACCCTTCAGACTCTTCAGACTCTTTAGACTCTTCAGACCCTTCAAAAACTTAAGATCCTTTTTTTTGGACTCTTAGACTCCATTCCTTAATATTCGCTCCATGGACCTATACATTGGTGGATTCCATTCCACTAACTAGTCCTACTACATTGGTGTACATTAGTACTACAGATGGCTCGGGCACCTCGACTCTTGGAAGGCAAGTTCTTCATTGAACCACTACCAAAGTTCCCCCAAAAAAAATAGAATCCCCCAGCTCAATTTAACAATCAATGCTTTAATAACATATATAGTAATCCGCCACTATTAGTAGCACCATTTGGTCGCGACATCAGTTGTCGGCAGTGTGCTTTTTCACGTAATCCCACAAACTCTTCAACAACAGCTCGGGCAAGGTAAACAAGTCCATGGTGAACTCGCCATTGTCAACATCGTTTTTGATGTTCATGTCGTTTGTCCTGTTATCGGTGACCATCTGCACAATGACAATCAAGTCGTCCTCACTAAGCTTGGTCAAGCCATTGGCAAGCTTCTCCAAGTCTACAGCACCCTTGGTGGCATTTCCAGCACTCTTGAACTTCTTCAGCTTGGAAGCAGCCTCGGATTCCGTTTTACGCTTGCCGTCACCTTCTGCAGGCACAGGCCCAGTCTCGGCCAAAAGCTTGTTCAACTGGGCATTTTTCAAGGGAATCGAGATCACATGGTCAACGGTATAGGTCTCTTGCAAGAAGTTCAAGTCGTGGCTGAACTTCCTCTCGCCCTGTTTTCCAGGCAACCCAATCATGTGAATAGCAATGGGGATGTCGAACTCACCCCAGCCCTGTTCCTCGACTTTGAAGGGCGTCAGCTTCAATGTTCTTATTGGGTTGGCGAATGTGGGATGCAACGTATAGGTCACTTTATCTAGGATGTTAGCGTCTACAACGGCGCCTTGGTCGTTCAACATGGCGATTTCAATCGACCACTGCCTCATGGGGTAGTTTTCCACGGCCGGAACATCTTTTAAGATGTGTTGGTTGGTGGTGATGCGGATGGTTCTCTTAACCTAAAAAGTTAGTACGAAAAAGGACTTTAGCAGTGGCATTTACACAAGACATGGGCCATTTTTGTTATACAAAAAAAAATTTGGCGCCAAAATGGATTGTGCCCTCCACACTGATGGGTCTCCTGGACAGTGAAAAAGCTTTCACTGAGCAACAAAAAGCAAGCACTTTTCACAGCAGTGGTTCGTGCACCAAACAATCAACAATGCTCTGGTGCATTTTATGTTTTACATACCTCAGACATGATCGAAATGGAAGTTTACGAGAACTGGTGGTTTCGTAGAGAATTTGAGCCGGCGGTGTTCGAGTACGTGCGTTCAATGCTCAATTTCGTTGGAGTGGTAGTGTGTTATTCATTCGCAATTCGACCACTCGAAGCCGTCGCGCTCTGGGCCAAGCTCTAGTGAGAATGGAGAAAAAAGAGAGGGAGAGGAGAGAGAGAAAAAAAAGACAGAAAAAAGACAGAAAAAAGACAGAAAAGAGAGAGAAAAGAGAGTGTGTCAACTGTGTATGGTAAATGGACTAGTACGTAAAAAAATGAGTTTACTTTTAAGTCAAAAGAAAAGTCAAAAAAACAAGTGTTTCCTGGGAATACGTGGAAAAAATTGCTTCGAGGGTTTTCGGTGGTTTCGATTTTTGGCACCCCAAGACGCTTATGTGGACTGGTGCTTTGTTCTCCTTGAAAAGTGAGCTGAGTTATTTTGTAGGCGCACTGTAGATGTATGGCAATCCATGAAGTGGCCATACTAATCTCACTTCTACTTCTACTTCTACTTCTACTCTACATGCTAAATCTTGTTTTGGTCTAATTTCTATGTCTAATCATCTATGGTCATAATCGATCTTACATCTCCTTTTTAGTTAGACCAATGCGTTTCTCTAATTTAATTGATCTCTATGAACTAAATACACTAGTATCCAACTCATTGCTATTTACATGATCTTACTTTCCGGCCCACAACTTTTTATAGATGGCAGGAACCTTGGACCGGATGGACGATGGAGTGGTGTTCCACTTGCCTGCGAATTCGTCGGTCACAGACTTCAAAAGGTCGCCCATCTTCGTGTCCTTGGCCAGTTCATGCACACTTGCAAGCCATTGTTGCACCTTTTCCAAAACTTCCTCATCCGACGAAAGAGGCAAGCTGTCCACATACTTCTTCAAAATAACAGACTCTTGAGCCTCCACCTGCGCCAAATCATCTCTATTCTGAGACTTGTATAATGCCTCGGAGTCTGCTCTTTGCTTCAACATCTTGTTGAACACCTTGTAGAGCTCGAATTCGTCCTGCTTTCCACCATCGATCTCGTTGTTCTTGATGGTGGAGAGAATGGACCGGATGGTGTTCTTCTCCACATTCTTCTTGGCGATCATGGCTTGCTTTAAATCAACCTTGATACTCTGCATCGCCTGGGTGTATGCAGGACTGGCCTGGAATCTTCTCAAACTTGCAAACATGATAGGGTCTGGATTTTAGCTCTGGATTTTTAGCTCTAGATCGTTAGCTCTGAATCGTTAGGTCTAGATCGTTAGCTCATGGTGATGATGTTTCGGTGTGCCGGCCTGCGCAGCACTGCGCACACGTGACTTCTTCACCTTCTCTCCCACATGGTGTATTCATATTCGTAATCGCCCTCCGTTATAAGGCCCTCGGAGAATTCCGTGTTTGTGAACGCCTTCAAATCCTCCGTACTCTTTTTATGCCACGTGTCCAAGTTCCACGTCAAGAAAGTATCCAACACTGGAGCCTCAGTCTCGGGCCCAACGTACTTCACATTGGTCACCAATAAATTGTCCACTCTTTCGTCGTCAATGAACTCGTTATACACCTGAGCTCCTCCAATAATAAATATCTTGGAGATCGTCTTATCCCCGTGTGTGTATCCCAGGTCTTTCCACTTCTGGAAAATCAGGTCTATCGAATTATAATGAAGCACCCCGTCTTCCAGGGTGTTCTGGTGTTTCCGGGAAAGAACAACGTTCAAGCGGTTATGCAAGGGGCGGAACTTGGATGGAATGGAGTCCCAGGTGTTTCTGCCCATAATCACTGCGTTGATGTGGCCGTCACTGCATGTAGACGTGACGTCCCGAAAATACTTGATTTCTTGCTTGAGTCTCCAGGGGAGTTTTCCTTTGGCACCTATGCCTAGATCGGGCCATAAGGCTGCTACAATAAGTGAAACAGGGGGTCTTGCATGAGTCATGGTGGTAGTAGAGGTGGAGTTATAGGAAGGCTGGGGACGCGCGTCTGATGGGACTTTGGGCGACGCGCGTATGTGCAGGCTGCGACGTGACTGCAAAATAAGGTAAACAAACAACACTAATTCCCATGTAGAGCACTCTATCACACTAGTAAAACAATGAAGATAAATTAATACACAATGATACAGAGCAGGTGCGTGGTACTGGCGGGGGGAAGCGTCACATATCGTCACTAATGTACAAAGAAAGGGTTTCTTGGACAGTAGAAGCTCCTCTACTTGGCCGCCACCTTTCTGTTGGCCTTTCCAACCTTCTTACCGGGAGCTGCTTTCTTGGAAGCAGGGGTCTTCTTGGCGACTTTAGTGGCAGTGGTCTTGGTAGCCTTGGCCTTAGCGGCTGGTTTAGGGTCAGCTTTCTTGGCCTCGGCCTTCTTGGCTGGAGCAACCTTCTTCGTGGCAGTAGTTTTCTTGGCACTTGGGTTCTTAGCTGCCTCCTTCTTAGGAGCAGTCTTAGTAGCGGTCTTAGTAGCTGTCGTAGCAGCAGTCTTAGTAGCTGGCTTCTTATCGGCAACCTTATTCTCTGCTGGCTTCTTAGCCTCGGTTTTCTTGGGAGCAACCTTCTTGGCAGCAGCAGTCTTCTTGACAGCTGGCTTCTTGGCATCCTTCTTGACAGCAGTCTTAGCTTCCTTCTTTGGAGAAGCCTTCTTGGTGACTTTAGCAGCAGCAGGGGCAGCTGGCTTTTCTTTCTTGGCGTTCTTAATTGGGCCAGAAGCTCCCTTGGGCTGCACAAAGTCGCCGGACTCAACACCCTTTCTCAACGCCGAGTTGAACAACGAGTCGAAATTAGAAGCCTTCGTGTCGAAGTTAGACTGAATGTACTTTTTAACAGCTTGGCGGCTTATGGTTAGTAATTGAACAAAAAAAAATTCAAAAAAAAAAACAGAAAAATCCGGCCTGCGATCTGGTTTTAAAACATAGGTGTCTTTAGCAGCATTATCCTTACAAAAGGCCAAGGATCGTTCCCTAACTAATAACATACGAAGATCCTTTTCTCTCCTTTAAGGCGTCAATGGCCGATTTGATCATGTCTAGAGCGTTAGCATACAAATTTGCCAATGTAACATGGAAGCAAAATGAGATGTTGACCAAAACAACAAACACGCTTCCGTTTCAGGAACAAATTCCCCGAGAGGCTACGTACCCTTGTAGGAGATTTTAGAAGCGACGGTAGTGGCGGCAACAGAGGCCTTTGATTTCGGAGGCATGGTTATTAAAAAAGAGGTGGAATTGAAAATAAAATGTAGTAGAAAAAAGTGGGAAACACGAGAGGGAGCTTTCTCCAGAAAAGAAGCGCGCCTCGCACCGTCAGTGTTTTGGGCAGTGGATGCGAATGATGAAGTGAAATACGCGGCCAACTAGAAGCTGCTGCGGTACCACGCTCTCGCTCTGCAAGAAAAAGAAACCGAGGCAAGGAAATGTGGCCGTAGCGTAGAGGTGCTGATTTTCTCCCGATATGGGAATTTTCTTTTTTTTTTTTGTAAGGCTAAGCTTGTAGTACTGAATTTCTTTAGTTTATTTGGTGCTTCCCTTTTGGCCTTGGAATGGTGCTACTGTTACTGTGGTTGTTTTCCTACCGTGCTTATTTGAGAACTGGGTGTATGTGTATTTTACTTTTTCGAGCCGAACGAAAAGAAAAACTCGTCTGTGGTGAATTGGGACATCACATCCGTAAAGTCGCGTTCGGGCTTGTCTGCCTTGAATTTGTCGTAGATTTCCCGGTGGATATTGTGGTGGTTTGACAGTCCCGTGACTGGCACATTCTGCTCCCTGAAACTGGCGGAAAATGTGCTTTGACGAGGCCCTGTAAATTGCTCATAGGGCAGCGCCCTCAATTCCTGGGAAGCCGTGGGTGCTTTGGCGTAGGGGTTGACTGAAGTCATGGAGCCTGTATCTGTCTGGACCGAGCTTCTATTTTTTCTGCCCTTCTTTACGAATGGAGCAGTGAACAGAGCCGATTCTCGGGTGTAATCTTGCGCGTGGCTCTCTGTAGTTTGATCATCTCGGGCCTGGTAATCTCTAGTCTGGTAATGTCTGGTCTGGTCGTTTCCAGCTTGACTATGTCTACTCTGTTGGTTTCCAGTTTGGCTGGTATGAGTGTATGGAATGGCCACAAGCCCACCCTCTTCGACTGCGGGAGAGGCTTTGCTTTTGCTTTTCCAGAAAGCAAAAGAGCTTCTCTTTTCGGATTCATCAGAAAAGGGGTTTTCCTGACTCATTGGTCTCTCGGCAGAAACCGCTGGAGAGGGTAACTGGCTCATTTTATCTTGGTAGTCCTCGAATGGGTTTTCTGGGCTGGCGTAACTGGGAATGGTAGACTGGATTCTGGGCACATAGTATGGGTTAATGCGTCCAGGTGTTTGGGAATCCAGGCTCTCCATCTCAACCTGTTTTTCCATATCCATAGAAGAGTCCAGGTTACTGAAGGTTTCCTCCTCTGGAAGCTGGGCAGACTGTTCACGCATGGAAACAGCATTTCCAGCACCCATCATGAAACCAGGGTGAAACGGAATATACATGATGCATGTGAGAAGCACCAATAACCCGTCCAAAGTCATCACATACTCTTCATGTGTGATCAAGTATCCGGTCCAGCCTTCACTTAATTCCACAAGACGGTAGATGCACCTGATATAGATTAGAGCCACACTAATCAAGATCACAAGTGGATAGTAGCCAAAAGTAGCCTGGGACCAGATTTTGCGGTGCTGCTGATTATACTTTTTGTGCAAAAAAGTAGATTGGATGGTCTTACCTCTTTCGGTCTGGAAGAGTAAATCAAATAACGTGAACACCAGGAACCGCACCTCGGTGCTGGCCTTGAAGTAGATGTTGAACAAGAAATCGAAAAGGAGATAAACAAAGAGCGTCATGGAAACAACCTGGATGGCGATTCCTGTCACCATGATATTGGTGCCTGTATCGGTGCTCTCTAGCCTCTGCAACTTGATGGCAGCAAGCCCTCCACCTGCGGCCTGGATTATGAGAGATAACATATCGCAAAAAATGAAGATATATGAAAACCAGAGCGGCTTCAACCGCAGGTATTGTCTGCCATACACCACGAGGAGTTGTGCTAGTAAATAGTAGATCCCGGCCATGATTACTGCAGGTGCAAGAGTGAGCGAGATGACCTGGCATATGAACGGCACCTTATTAGAATAATCAGAAATCGAAGATGTTCTGGCAACGTATCCTGCAAGTTCCAAGGCTGTACCGGCCACAAGACACATTCCAAAATAAAGGTACTGCTTCCAGACAAAAAGTCCGGTATGCAAGGCCATCAACAAGGCGAAACATACAGCAAATATGGTGTTTGCAGACATGCTCAACTTCATCTGGTAGAGATTGAAGCCCATCTCCAAATCCTGGAGCTCCATCGTGGC
This sequence comes from [Candida] ipomoeae, assembly GCA_002370145.1. Classification (NCBI taxonomy): domain Eukaryota; kingdom Fungi; phylum Ascomycota; class Pichiomycetes; order Serinales; family Metschnikowiaceae; genus Metschnikowia; species [Candida] ipomoeae. The sequence continues at coordinate 295,271 of NKZK01000433.1, read as the reverse complement.
ATTCCAAATCACCTGTGTCATTCTTGGAAGTTCTTGAGTGTCTGTTGCCGTAGCTATGTAATTCTGTGCAGACACCACGGAAAGCGAGGCCTTTGCTCCTTTGACTGCACGAGCCAAATTATATAAATCCACCCGCTTGGTCACCGTGGGATATGCTGAAGATGCTGATAAGAGAGTGCTGACGATTCCATTGATATTGGTGGGGTCGATGTGGGTCAACGTGGTTTGCGTTGGGAGTACATCTGTAGTCCATGCACCCGTCAACTTCTGCAATTGCGACGACATGCTTTTGAAACGAGAGGTAAGGGGGAAACGAAAGGGGTATTAGGAAAGGAAGGGTATTATGAGAATATATTGTTTGTTTTTTTTGGAATCTGGGCGATTCCCTCTATTTATGTGTGCAAGCCATGTCCTCATCGGGGCTCATGTGGGTGAGGTGCATATGGGGGACCAAGGCTCATTACCGCATTAGGAAGTAGATGATGCGCGGCCTGTGTATAGACCCGCGTTACGAAACCTACTTTACTTTCTTTGGTAATGTTTTTTCGAGCTTGCACCTTTTGGGTTATTTGCTAGACTCTACCAACACTACAAGCCCCGCATATTCAAAGCCACGATGCCTCGTTCAAACTTGCATATTATGTTTTGAAAAACAACCGTCTAAGGTCACGTGAACCCTTCGAGTACTGTATCTAGCACTTGACTCGGAGTGACTACTGTATAGATATAACTTGTCTTGTTCCATATTACGGATGACTATTCTGTAGCTTTTATTCTAGACTGTATATCAATGCTTTGGCTCTTGTTGCACTTGCTCTTCTACTCCCTTTCCTTCCCGGTTAAAAATCTCGCTGGTCAATTGCTCTCGTTTCCAGAACTTGAGTAGTAGATCACCATAATTTTGGAGATCCTCAACGGAGATCATAAGCTTGAAGTCAAGCAAGAGTAAAAACTGCAACTCCAAGTAATTAAGCTCCTCCAACGGAAGCCCTCCCACCTTGGCGTACCGGAGGTTTTTGTAGAAAATATCACTGATGAACTTGGAGCTGACCGTGATGCCTGAGATTATGAGCCGATGGATGTTGTATGAGTCCATCACAAAAAGTTGCTCCGACTCCCCACTGTCCTCCTCCAGAGAAGACTTCTTTTTCTTCTGCAAGTTATTTGCTCTTTTGGCGATCCGGTCGAAATACACCAAGAGTGAAAGAAACACGTCGTTGGTGACCGGACAGTACTTCAACGCCCGCATGAGGTACGCATGAAGCGTGATTCCTGGCACGTTGGTGCCGTGGAAAGCAAGCACGTTGGCCAAGTACCGGTTTTTTAGTTCGTCGTCTTCGTCATCCGAAGTTTCATCGGAATTGTCGTCTTCGCCGATATGGGCCACGGTAGTGTTTACACCGTCGCTGCTGGAAAAGCTGACCGAATCGCGGACGATATCCGACTCGCGTTCCATTTTCTTTTGTTTCTTTTGGTTTTTAAGCTTTTGCCTCACTGCAATAGTGTTTTCGAAATGGTTGGGGTGAAGTTTATCATTGGCCTCTATTATTTTTGTAAGAAGACACGCAAGCATTGTGATGAGATCTTCCACGGGATGTTCCACAATATTCAAGCGCTCCTCGTACCCCGATTCTGAATCAGGGTTTTCTCGTGCTGCCTCGTCTCGGGGCTTGAGAATCTCTAGGTATTCACTATACGTCATGTAATGATCGGGCCTTATGGAGGCCTGGTCTGCGGTATTAGATGTTTCATGACTTGGGGCATTCGGAATACTCGACGATGCGCCTTGTGCCTGAGATTGTACTTGGTTCTGTTGTTGTTGTTGTTGTTGTTGTTGTTGATGCTGCTGCTGTTGCTGCTGATAATGTGGGTAATGCAGGTTCTGGTAGTCATCCATCTCCACATTCTCCGGAAGAGCAGAACGGTCTGAAGGCAACCTTTGCATCAGTGAACTTCCTTGCATAGCAGAAGAACCAGCAAACGAGTTGGGCAAGGAATGATGCTGGGTATGGGGAAGCTTTTGGAACGCATTAGTGCTTGGATTGGTGAAGCTACTTAGGTGACCTTGATTATTAGTTTGAGAATTGGCGGAATCCATGGAAATGTTAGTGGTGGGCACTGTAGGAATCCTATAGGGAGCAGCAAAAGGACCCTGAGGGTACAGTTGCTGGAAGGAAGGGTCGCCGGGCTGGGGAAACTGCTGGGAAAAAGAGGGAGTGAAGGAGATGTTGGAAGTATACGACGAGGACACGGCATTTGGGGCATTATGGCCCAAAGGAATGTAGTTTGCAGGTGTATACAGGGAAGTTGAGTTGGGCACAAAGTGGCTGGACGGGTTCTGGTTGAACGAGGACGACGTCAGGTGGGAGTTGGCGAACTGGGACTCGGTCTGCGAGCTGAACGAATTAGGAAAATAGTGGTGGTTTGTCTGCGGAATGACCGAGGCCGAGTACGACGGTGGCTGCCGAGGGAAGTTGTGGTTTGAAGACGATGCAGCGGCGTGGGGGGTCATGCTCTGTTGGTTATAAGAGGACGACATTAAGTTCTTGGTGAGGTTCGACACCGACAGTTTCTTTTGCGTCTGGCTGTTATCCGAGCTAGCCGAGAATATAGATGTGTTGAGAGACTGCGGCTCCAGATGAGGATCAGAGCCTGGGCGGGTGTCCGAGTATTGGCTCATCGCTAGAGGTTAGTATGGGCTAAAAAGGAAGGAGTAGGGAGTCATAGGGAGTCATAGGGGGGTGAAGACGGGATAGGGCCAGAATTGCACCAGACAAGTTTTGTGCAACCACCAAAAAAACTGGCCATCTATATCCTTGCTCTCCATCTCCCCCAGACTCCTACAGCCAACGTCGGTCGGTGCTCAAAGATAAACATACTTGTAAACAATATAACACAGGGCCCACAGGGCGCGGCACATTGGATGTAGTCAGAAACGGAGGGACTATGAAGCTCACTTGCGGAACAGTGAGGGCGAGAAGCGGGGCGGGATTAGGCGCTAGCGTGGGGGGCTTTAAAGACGAGAGTGAGTCTATGGGCATGTAATGATTGGGGGAGGCCAGGAAAAAAACTTGAGGGCCGTGGAGGCACGGATGTGGGGGATCTCGAAAAGTCGCGGCTCGGTGTCACGCTCAGGCACATGGGCTTTTCATGATCTGCGAGCAAGGTGGGGGACCGTTGGGCGTTGGTTGGTGATTTCGAAAAAGGGGGGGACGCCGGCTTTATATATACTTTTTTTTTGCTTTTGTGTTTGTACCTTACCCCTCTTTTGTTGGCTTTTGTAACCCCTCTCTAACTGTGGATGTGGGGGGCCGAGCAAGCTGCGCAGTCGAGCTCGAGGCTCGCACGTGCCCCGGATCACGCGAGGTGCGTGCTCGCTCCAGCCTACAATTTCACTCTCCAGTCTCACAGTTTCACTCTCCAGTCTCACAGTTTCACTCTCCAGTCTCAGTCTCACCTGACCACTTTAGCTGCCCATGTCTACTGCATCCAAGGTCACGTTCGCCGCCTCCACGCTTTTTGCTGTGGGGTCGTTTATATATATCAATGTCGAGCAGAGAATCGAACAGGAGAACCTTCGCCAGGGACCCATCAAGGATGCGGAGCGCATGCGTCAGAAGATGTCCAAGAAGCAGCTAGCCAATGACTTGGAGCACCGCGAGCAGATGGCCTTGAAGTCGGAGTACGAGCAGATCCAGCCTTTGAATGCCGAAATCATCACTGCTGAAAACTAGAGCCCTGAAAACTAGACGCCTGAAAACTAGAGGCTCTTTTTTTTGTCTATACTGTCATAGTTTGAATCCCCAGCTATTTCCTCCATACGAGGTGCGTTGTCTGAAATCTGTACATAGTCTATAAGTAACTCTCATGCCAAGAGTTCACGGAACACCCGTTAACATGGTTTAAAAAATGATACAAAATTTCCCAACCCAAAAAAAACATTTATATCTAAATTAAAATAAAAATTCAATTTATGGCCCGATTTCTTACCGTCAAGTATGAACTATAAATACAAGTACTTGTGGATTTATTCATGACTGAACGGACAAATCTAAACCAGTGGCTTCTTTACTTAGAGCATCTTTTTTGTGAAATACTTTTTTGGGATTTATGACTTATTCGTGAAGTTTAATTTAGTGAAATTTCCTTTTTTTTCTGGTCACTTATGGCTTCAGTATGGTCCCTCACTACTATGAATAAGTTCACATGGAGTCCAGCCATGGCACAAGAAAATTCTATTGTTTCCAAATATTTGAAATTTGTTAGACAAATCATAGACGGTCTTATACTAAGGATTACATGTTATTTTAATACCCCAATACACTGATGACTGATTTACTGATGACTGATGTGCTACTTACAAGGTGTAGTAGTACAGTATAATATAGTGTGTACTGGTAGGGTATAATTTAGTACAATACAGTGGATAGCGATTTAGTGGGAATTATACCGGGTACTGCTTTTTTTCTGTTTTTAGTAAGATAGTAGTTTCCTAGATCAATTAAGAATAAGTCATTGTAGTGGCCCCGGAACTGAGGGCCGCGGCCGGAACTACCCAACACTATGTCCTCTAAAACTACACTCAGTGGAGAATTTTGGCTCCAAAAAATATTCGTGTGATGTCCGGAATTCAAGAATCTCAAAAATACCAATTACATTGTTATTTAGAGGGAAAAAGGGTGCTTTGCGTTGGGCCTTTTTGTCCTGGTGTACGGGTGTACGGGTGTTTCGTCCGGCTGCCGCATTTCCGGGTCCTCCATTCCGGGTCCAACCCGGGTCCATTCGGGTCAATTCGGGTCTATTCCGGGGTTGCGACCTAAGGCGTAGATCTACTTACTAACTCCCCTAGATTTGACATTATATAGAGTCAGTGGGTATTTAGAGCCACCAAAAATTCTTAATGTTTTTCTAGTTTTTGTTGATGGTTCTTAAGAAAGAAATTATGGCTATTTATATAGATAGTGACCTGCATACTGAACAACAGCTAGCCATATTTCTTCTTATATACTACTGAACTGTACTACTTTAGCAACATAGACTCCATTATACCCTATTTTTTGGATACGATCAGGAAATCGATTATTAATTTTAATATTCCTCTATATTTTATAATAAATATGGCATATCTCCATTTCTAACTAGTTGTGGACTCCTTTTATGCATTCACCTGGTTCAAAATAACGGTACGTTACTAGTATTGAGTACTGAGTACTACTAGTATAGGCCACGGACAAGCTGTACCTTTTGGAGTTGATTTTCGGGTAAACGAAGCGTTGTCCTTAATACTTATACTATGGCCAATAAATCACTCTATCTACTATCTACTATGCTAATCAGCACCAGTCCTCCAGACTCACTGTGGAGTCATATCCAGTTATGGGTCAGTCTCATAATCATTCATAAAGTCATACCCATACATATATAGTTTAAGGCCACTGGTCAGTTGCATAGTAATTAAGACACGCATTCAAGTCGCAAGTCCTAACTTACTAGTCAGCCTAGATAGTCAGTCTAGATAGTCAGTCTAGAGTCAGTAATAGTAGTAATAGTAGTAGTAGAAGTAGAAGTCGTAGTAGTAGTAGAAGTAGTAGTAGTATTTAATAATAGAGTAGTATATCCTAGCAGTAATAGGTGCTCTTAGTGGCCGATGTTGGACCGACTTAACTGGATAGACAGGAATGAATTTAATACTGAACTCATACTACACTCATCAACGATGGCCGAAAGCCTTATTGTCTAGTATCTGATTCCAGTTCCCTTAGATACTCGTTCATCTGACACCTCACAATGCTTCATTTTGGAATTAAACAATTGGTAGTCTATAGAGTAGTAGTGTAGTAGTAGAGAAGTAGTAGTGGTAGTAGTAGTTGTAGTATATCGTAGACTATTAGCAGACTAGTAGTGGCAGTAATGTACTAGTAGTAGAGTAGAGAGTAGAGTATTACAGTGTAGTATAGTATAGTAGTCGTATACTGAGGAACTCAAATATTCTTTGCTTCAGGTGCATCACTGGGAATTTGTATCCCAGAATCATTCAGTATATGGTCTCGAGCGTAAAACGTTTATGTTAACCTTTTTTAGACATCATTACTTCTAGCATGGATTCTGGAGACGTTCAGTCATAATCCAACAGATGGTAGCTTCGGCTCAATGCTTAGTCAAACAAAGACATATAGAATTGGAATGTAGTAGTAGGATATTGTATAGTTGACAGTAGAGTAGAGAGTAACCTAGTAGTAGAGTGTAGTACTGGAGTAAGGTGTAGTAGTATAGTGCAGTTTTATAGTTGAGTAGTACAGTGTAGAAGAGAGTATCGTTTTAGAGTAGAACAGTATAATAAATAGTAGAGCATAGTAGACGGTGCCTTAGTAGTGTGTCTAGAATAGAGTAATACAGTTAGTAGTAGCAGTAGAGTATAGTACTGTAGTCCCAGAAGTAGAGAAGAACTGTAGTCCTAGTAGAGTAGTACTGTAGTCCTTCTGGAGTAGTACTGTAGTAGACAAAAATTGGACAAAAATTATGGGAAAAAAAGCACGTGATATATATTTAAAATAAGCTTTTGTATGGCATTTTAATTTTGAGTTCAAGTGGTGGTATAATTCTGGTGTGTCTTGAACAATGCAGCGTGGGTCTGAGGCCAATACATATTAGTACTACCCTTGACCCACTGGGTGTAATCAATATTTGACAATTAAATATTGAGTAAAGTACTGTGCTAGTAGTAGAGTGTAGTGGAGTGTAGAGTAGTAGTAATGTACTAGGACTGTACTGGTGTGACTGTAGTATAGCGTTGTAATATAGCGTAAACGGAAACAGAGACAGGAGATGATCGAGGCCTCCAAGAGGAGAAAGGAAAAGGGCCTATCCAAGGCACTGGAATAATCGTGTGTTTGATTTGATATCTTCTGATCTCATTCCTTTTTTACCTGATTCCTTTTCTGATCTCATTCCTGATCACTATCTGCTTATACTCCCTAGTGCAGATCGGATGGGTCTAAAGCTTGATATTTCCTCCATACGTGGGCATATACCGGGCCTATACCAGGGCATATATCAGGGCCTGGGCCTTACCTGGGCCAAGCCTACTTCATGATATCAGTGACCACCCTACATCATAGTCTGTACTACTAGAATACTAGAGGAGGAATGGTATTGTAGTATATTACAGTTTAGTGTAGTATAGTATAGACTAGTGTAGTGTAGTGTAGTGTAGTGTAGTGTAGTATAGTGTAGTATAGTGTAGTATAGTGTAGTATAGTGTACTACAGTATGGTATAGTGTAGTACTGTAGTATAATGGTCCGTGTAGAGTATATGGGTAGTTCATAAACAAGGATACTATGGACTATACAAGTACACTGTACATCATGCTACAGTGAGAATGTCTGTGTGCTTGGAGACACCCGTGGTATGGCCCTTTCAGACAGCCACTGGATGTACTATGATACACTGGGGAAAAACCGCTTTCTTGTCCGGTCGGCATATAAAAATATAATCCTGTCTTGCCTTTAGGGAATCGCCAAAACGGGTCTTCCAGAAAAGGATGTTTAGCTAGAGACAGCTGGGCCAAGACGAGAAGGAGGACCGATGGGTGGGAATTTTTTTGGTGCGCCCAGCTATTATATACTCGTGGTGCACGGGTGTACAGGCTCTGGCAGTAGGTCAAATGACTTATGACCAAGTCATGTTTAAAATTTCTGGTGTCTATCCATAATATAATGTTACTTTTATCCATAATAGATAGTGTTACTTTCATCCCTATTAGGCAATTTCTTCTATTCCTATGGTTATTCCTGACTAGCTGTAATCTTAGTCTGTATCGTATCCTGTGGGTACTCAAATTCTGACTTCTATTAACCCGAATGGGCACGCGAGGTTCAGTGCCTCGGCCCATGAATATCTACATACTGTAGTGGCCTTGGCGACCGCTACTCCATTTTGCCCACGATCTCCTCTTCCTCGTTGGCATCCTCCTCCGACCGCGTCTTCTCCGTCTCCAGACCCTCTTCTTCTTCTTCCTTCAACACATGGCTGACATCCGTGATATCACTAATTGACGTCATCCGGCTGATCCGCTTCTTGGTGGGCACATCAATGTAGCCGCCGACACAGCCCGGCATCGGCGAGTAAGACGAGGGGATCTGCTCGCCCGGTGTTTGTAGCATGTCTTCTTCTCCATATTCGTGGCCAGCATAAGGTACTGACCGCAGGTATGGCGACAGAGGCACATCAGCAGGCACTCCCGGTTCGTTCATGCCCACAAGAATAAATGCAGCCTCCAACAATTGCACCTGTTGGTGTTTGGAGATAAGAAGCTTCTTGGTCATTCTCCACTCCGGGGTATGCTCCCACAAATGCTTTGAAAGCGACGAGGTGTGTTTGTAGCTTTTCCCACACGAATTGCACCGGAACATGTCTTTGTATCGAGAGGTTTCGCCCTCCGATATTCTTCTTGTTTGTAGACTTCTCAGTAACTCGGGATGCTTCCCATTATATGAGTGGACGCCTGAGTGCACGCCTGTATGGTGTATATGATGGCCCAATTTGGAGCTTGCTGCGTAGGGAATCGCCGACGAGTGTCTTCTGCCAAATTGGTGTGTTGTGGACATTTTTGTGTGGATATGTGGAATCAAAGGTGTAGGTTGAGATGAGGTCCGATGGCCTGGTGATTCGCAACTTATGAGGCCAGGCGATGCATAAAACGGATTTGGTCAACGCACCACTTTCCAGAACAAAGGAGCCGGGGAAAAGATGAAGGAAAAAAAAGGGATTTCAGCCAATCTAGACGTGGCTGTGGAAGGCTGCTTTGCGTTCTTAATTTTTTCAGTGCATTTTTTTTTGCGCCTAACTTGTTCCATTCAATGGTACTGCACGCGAGTCTGAGACATTTTCAGGGCCGAGCCCTCCAGAAAGCTAATGCGCCATTTCATACAGGACCACGTCTGGTTAGGCATCTAGAAGCCCCTGTGGAATGTAAATCCCAGATGCCGTAGTAAGTCTTGCCGTGGCAATTCCATCGCACACAATAAGCATTCCGCTCAAAACTTGCTCGCTTTGATGCGGCTCGCCAATATCAGAACGACTCGGAATCTCCTGCCAATTCCTGGTCGCTGGCGTTCTGCACCTCAAAGCCCTTTTCAGCAGAGTAGAGAATCTCCTTCACGTGACTCACCACATCCTCAAGCCGCAAGTCTTTGAGTTCGGCACTCACACTGCTATTTCCCTCCTGCAGCAACTCGATGTTGGTCACAAGAATCTCGATTTCCCGTAGCTTATTGAAGTAGAAGTTGCGTTCCGTTTCGAGGCTCTCGGTCATGATCTTGTAATCTCTCAATTCGTCTTTCATTTTGTCTAGCTCCTCATTGGCCTCGGCCAACAGCCGCAGCAAATCCGGATGGGGACTCCCACGGGCCGCATTAGTGCTGGTAGCTGAGGGCAACGAAGACGAGGTCACACGCCGTTTTTGCACTTGGATCTGGCCTGCATTGTGAAACGAGCTAGTACTGCTTCTTCGGCTCAAGCCCCGGGGCTGAGAAGTCTGAGAAGCTACATTCGGATTGGCGTGCAGCGTGCTGGTACTAGACATGGTGCTTCTTCTGGAAGACGTTCGGGTGGAGCTTTCTCCGGCTGGACTGCCTTTGCGCCTCAGCAACGCATCGTACGGCACATTGATATCCTTGTTCTCCATCCAGAGTTTCTTGAGCCACTGTAGGAGCTCCAAGTTGTCCAGGAGCCTGCACTTCATCAACTTCTCTGTCTCGATCTGCTTGGTAATCTTGTGTTTGTTGAGTACAGACTGAAGCACCTTCATGTTGTTTCTTGCATCGTAGTCCGAGAGGTTTGTGTCGAACTTGACTTTGGCCAACGGCACGCCTCCGTAGATTGAGTCCAAGACCTGGCAGTATGCGGCGCCCGTGCCACACTGCTCTAGTTTGGTGTAGTTGAGGTCGAACGTATTGTTGAGCCACTGTAGGAGCTCTGTCCTGCTTTCCCCAATAGCCATTGCGTTTTGAGTTTGAGAGTTGTTTGAGAATTGTTTCAGAATTGTTTCACACTTGTTTCAGGTGTGTTTCAGACGTGTTTCACTTATGTTTCACCCTGTTTCAGGTGTGTTTCACTGTATTGACGGGTGGTCTGGTCTTGTTGTTGTATGTAGAGTTTAGTTCTTCCGAGCTATACGCGCCAGACGTGGTGCTGCGTAGAACTCTACCTTGTGCACGCACTACACTCAGCCAAGACAGACAAGACTAGACAGAAGTCAAGAAGTCTACCAGCCATTTTTTTTTTTTTACTTTTATTATCCGAATGGTAATATGAAAGTGAATGATTGATTATTAGGTAATATAAATTTAATTTCTTTTATGAGTTTCTCGTAAAATTTTCATGGCCCTGTGCATCCTGCCCGGGTCCTATAGTCAAGTCTAAACATGGCCATTAATTGTGGCCACCAATTTTGAATATTTTGACTAATTTTGAATCTTGACCAATCTTGACCAATCTTGACCAATTTTGACCACTATTCTTGCTCAAGTCAGAAAGTTCGAAAACACTGGTCAGTGTTTCTTTTTAGACTTACTGAACAACCGGGTGGAGGAGCTCCTGGTTTCTTCTGATCTCATCGACTTGTTTGTCGATCTGTTGGAGAAAGTTCGCCTTAATCTTGTCAACATCCGGCTTCTTCTCGGTTTTTTTTTCAACGGGGGGCTGGGGATTGCTCGCCCCTTTGGCACAGATCTCCTCGATCTGCTTGGCCACGTTCTTGGTGACCTGCTGGTGCACGGCAGCAAGCAGCAGAGACGAAAGGGACATGCTCAAGTCTTCGGGCGAAGAGGACTCGACCTCGGTGGCCTTCTTTAAAAACTCGCGCGTCACTTGCCGGCCCAAGTCGTGGATGTAATCATCGTTGTGGAGGTCTCTGGTGGGCGAGCGAGAAGTCTCTGGTGATTTGCTGGAGATGTCGAGGGCCTCCACCAGTGGAGTGATAACAAGTTGGGCATCTCGGTCATGCTTTTCAAGCTTGCGTTTGAGAGTTTCTGTAGCATGCGGCTGTTGTAGACTGCTAAGCTCAGATCCAGCTTCACTGAGGTCCTTTTCTTTGTCAGACCCACAATCATCACAGTCATCTCCACAGTCATCACAGTCATCTCCGCAGTCGGTTTGACATTTATAGCCACAATCGGTTTGGTCTCCATCTGATATGCTATCGGTATCTTCTTCTTCACTGGTGGCTTCAATAAATAACGAGGGAGGCACCTTCAAGCCAGAGGACTCCTTGGTTCCCTCGTAAAGCGTGCCGTGCTTCCATATAGTGTATTGAACCATCGACTCGTACGCCGTCTTATCGGAACGAAACAAATTGGCCGAGTCCACGTTTAAAGGCGAATCAGGCTCCGGGTCGTCTATGAGGAGAAGAATGGCACCCACCAAGTGTAGCAAGTTCCAGGCCGGGGACCAAGCGTCGTCCTTCAAAATGTCAAGGCAGATCTCGCCGGTGTCCAAGTTGATGTTGGGATGGTGGATGGGCGTCTTGCGGGAGAACTCGATGCGGGGAGGTTTGTTGGGGTAAGTCAGTGCCACGGAGATCACTAGTTCCCATTTGCCGTTGTAGTAGTAAGGCGAATCGGTCTTAAATGGCTTGGCTATAATGCACTTCCATTTGTACAAGGATATCTCCGGGTTTTCCGGGTAAAGGTGCAACACCTGGTGATTTGTTGCGGAGGCCGGGGTCTTGGAGAGCAGTTTCAACTCTTTCAATAATCGTTTTTCCGCCATTGTAGGCCAGATGACGTTACGACGGTAGCGATGGACGGTTCGATAGGATGTTAAGGTGAAGAAAACAACGTACTGGAGGGTACGTAGGAGATTTGGTGGGCTGGGGCAGGAGTTAAGGATCAATGCCGGAGAAGGGGTGTTCCAAATAGGTAGCAGAACAAGGGCAAGAGGGAAAAAAATAGAGTAGAAGCTGGTGCGCTTGTGCAGTAATAGGCAGTTCTTTTGCGCATCATTACGTTGTGCATGTGCGCATGGGGAAAGATGAAAGATTTGATTGCATCATTCCGGAGGTGGTCTACCGAGGCGAGCGGCTGTATGCCGTCCACGTACGTCAAGATCATGCTGAGGATCACCGCACCACCCAGCCTACACAGGAATGTGGAGGACTCCTGATAGAGATCATCATTCCAAATAGATCCACAAAATATTCATAATAGGTTCATAATAGGTTCATAATAGATCTACAATATATTCACAATAGGTTCGCAATACTTGTTTCTAGCAGGTATCCAGCAGCCAGAGATACAGCGATACAGCATACGTATAGAGAGATAACAGCGCACAATGGAGAAGGAATAGAGATACTAGATATATTAAACAATGGGCACACCAGAAAAAGAAGGTATAATGAAACGAAGAATAGATAGAAAAATTGTTATAAAAAAGAATTGGCCATATAATGGAAGAGATAGCTTTTATGGGAGAGCTTTTATACTGGCTTTTTATAGTGGGAGAGACACCGTGGTGTTCCAGTAATAAAGGGATGTGAGAAGGGTGTGTTAGAGGGGAGTCATGAGGTGAGGTGTACTTCTTCTGAATAAGGCTTTGGAAAAAAATAAGGAGGGAAAGGTGATGGGGTAATAATTTAGCGTACTGATCTGGAATATTCTAATTAATTGTGCTTGAAATGTACTGATTAATTATGCTGGAAATGTACTAATTGCTTATGCTTTGAACGTGAATGAACGTGTGAGTGTCCTGTGTGGAGGTAAGGAAAGTTCTTGAAAGTTCTTAATTGTGCGGAGTGAAGAAGTTCTTGAGAAGCAACCTATTGTGTGAGGGTGCGGTGCACATGGCAGCTATCCCCGAATTTCAAATGCGGCTGAACTACGATCATTTGTTGGGACGGTTTCTTTGGACGAGTGCTGTGCTTTTCGCACGTGCGGGATTAGCACTTTTTTTTTTCTACGGTGCTTCTTTTGTCCTGGCCTTTGTTCCTGCTGATTGGCTGGTCGCTGGTCTGGTGTGCTGCTGGTGTCGCGGTCGCTGGCCCTACAACGTGTGCTGTAGACACTCCCTGCAACAGTGAATGTGCATCAGGCGATCCCATAGTAGATCTTAGGAGATGTTAGATGTTAGTGGATTTTAGTAGATCTTAGTGGTTCTTAGTGGTTCTTAGTGTTTCTTTAGTAACAATTAGTAGACAATTAGTAGACAGATGACTATAAATAGACAATAGTAGATCTTCAGTAGGTTTAGTGGACCATTGCTAGACAAATGACTGGACACTGCATTGGTGGGTCACGTGCGATCACCAGCTATGATTCGCCATTGTTAGTGAGTGAGTGGAATTGAGTGAGCGTTGAATGTCAATTCCAAGCGAATCACTTATTGTTCAAGGCCACTATTATTCTTAAACAGCAACCCATTATGATCCAGTGAGATTCTTAATTCCGTTCTATTCTGTAAATTCCTTTTTTGGATTTTCTTCACTACTTCGCTTCCATGTGATCCACCGTTAAATACACACCCCACACCAACTCCACGCCATTTCCACCCCCCATTTCTATCATTTCTCTCACCCATTTCTACCACTCATTCTACCACCATTTCTATTAACAATCACTCACCTTCACCTTCACTCGCCCTCACTACCATTACTATTGGCAATTACCAACCTCAAGCTTAACCATTGACTCACCCTGATACTTATGATCGGTGTTGCTGGAGTTCAAACAATGGGTGGAATGGGTGGACACGTATCACTACAATAACTAGTATGGGGCATTTATTCGTCGAATATATATCAAGCGAACGATCTTACTTCTTCAAGCCCTTGAGCTCGGATTCAAGCTTGTCGACCACCTTCTTTTGCTGCTCCAACTTCTCTTTCAACTTCTTCAATTGCTCGGCCTCGTGTTGCTTGACGTAGACATTCTCGTCGGCAGCCTCTCTTTGCTTGAAAGAGTCGGTCTTGCTGTCAGCGAACACGGGTCTGGCGGAGGAAAAGGCTCTGGCCACTGGGGCTCTTCTGATGATGGTTTGTCTCAACATGGTGTGAATAAAGGAAGAAATGAGGGAGTTTGGGAACGGTGGATTTCGGGCGCGGAGTCACGGCCGACCATTGTACACTCCTGGGATTATATGCAGGTGGAACACTGCTACACTGCTACCACTGCTACTACCACTACACCAACTAACCCAGGAAAAGGTTCTTATCCCTAAGCCAATGTAGTCCTCTTTGTAGTCCTCTTGGCTCCCTTTAAACCATACTCTGTAATGTTTATTTCTACTCGCGTCTTTTCATATTATTCCTTGCCCGATCTATATACACGTACCCTACATAAGTCTCCGAGGCATGACTTCCTGGTACTTGTTTGTGCTGGACATTAATCCCACATTGATGGCCCTCTTAATGGCCATACCCAACAACCTCTGGTTCTTGGCGTTGCATCCCGTCACCTCACGAGGTAACACCTGCCCAGTTTGAGATACAAACTTCGACAAGATGTCCGGCATGGTGTACAAGTCTAGTGGGTTGATGCCGGCCTTTTCAAAGAGATCGCCTGCTCCTTTCTTGTAGTTTCTGTACTTGTCCTTGGCCTGTCTGGCCATCTTGGCGTCCATGTCCACTCTTCTCATGGAGAAGTCAAACGGTCCGTACATGTTGCCCTCACGGAAGTTTTTCTGGAAACTGTTGGCAATCTCCACAGGAGGCTTGCTCTGTTCCTGTAGACGCTTGGCCAAGCCCACTACCTTTCTTGTGATGGCGTAGTCGTCATAAGTGCCCGAAGACCAAGACTCAGACGACTTCACCTCAGCTTCAGCAGGGGTCTCCACCGGGCTCTGCTCCTGCAGCGTAGCCACGCTTTTGGTGAATGTTCTGCTGTTTTTGATGGACGACACACACTGCCTCCTGAAGGTTTGCTGGGAAGCTAGTCTCAACATGGCTTCTGCTTTAGTAGTGTACCTGGAGTCACTTCTCTGCACATTTTTTCCGGTGAGTCGTGCGGAAGCCTTACGAGGTGTGCGTGTGTGCAGGCGCCGTGGTGCGAAAAAGTAGTGCCAAACAAGACACGGTTCAAATTACCTGCCGAAACCTGAGGCCAGTCATCTGATGGCTTGAGTTGTAGGAAATATCCGCTTATTATTGTATCACTGCGAGTCATCCGTTGTTCTTGATCTGTATTGCTTATTGGTGTGTTGGCCACATATATGCGCTTTGTTCGCCAGTGTAGCCCTTCCCCAGCCTAAATTCAATTTTTTTATTAAGCCAACATCTCGGGGGATCTAGCATGCTTTATATACTTTTGTCCATGACACAAAAAGACCGTGTTCCTGGAAAGTCTATGTACGGGATTAAGGCTAGTATTTGCGCAGCAGTCAGGGCCGGGATAGAAAAAAAAGCCTGAGCGCGGGCGCGGCAGTAATCGAATTGGCCCAAGTAATATACCATCACCTCTAAGCTCTTTGCATTCCGGCCCCCTTCAAGCTACACCCCGTACACTGCAGAGCTTGCCAAGGCTATCGACAGATACAAGGCGCCTTTTTCGAACCGTCTGCAGACCCACTCATTCCCTCGGCCCCCTAGCCAAATCTAGATCTCTTTTCCGTGCCCCTGCACCCAAACATATCACCCATCTATTCATATGACCGAACGAGGCCCCGACCAGTGGTTGGAGCAAATCAAGAAATGTGTGTCGTTGTCCGAGGCAGACATGAAACAACTCTGTGAGTTGGTGAAGGAGTTGTTGATGGAGGAGTCCAACATCCAGCCGGTTCAGAGCCCGGTCACCGTGTGTGGCGATATCCATGGCCAGTTCCATGATTTGTTGGAGCTCTTTAAAATCTCCGGCGGCTTGCCGGCCGAGGATAACGCCACAAACTACATCTTCTTGGGCGACTACGTGGACAGAGGCTACTTTTCATTGGAGACATTCACGCTATTGATGGTGTTGAAGGTTAAGTTTCCGCACAGAATCACCTTGGTCAGAGGCAACCATGAGTCCAGGCAAATCACCCAGGTATACGGCTTCTACGATGAATGCTTGGCCAAATACGGCTCCACCACCGTGTGGAAATATTGCTGTCAAGTCTTTGACTTCTTGACGCTTGCTGCCATAATCGACGGCAAGGTCTTGTGTGTGCATGGAGGCTTGTCGCCGGAAATCCGCATGTTGGACCAGATCCGAGTGTTGAGCAGGGCGCAAGAGGTGCCTCACGAAGGAGGTTTCTGTGACTTGGTGTGGTCGGATCCTGACAATATCGACACTTGGGCCGTGTCCCCGAGAGGTGCAGGCTGGCTCTTTGGGTCCAAGGTCAGCCGAGAGTTCAACCACATCAACAACTTGGAGTTGATTGCGCGAGCACATCAGCTCGTCATGGAAGGCTTCAGATACCATTTCAAGGACAAGGACGTGGTCACCGTGTGGTCTGCACCCAACTACTGTTATAGATGTGGAAACGTTGCTAGTGTGATGCAGGTGTCGGACGAGTTGGAACCAAACTTCAAGATCTTCAGCGCAGTGCAAGACGGAGACCTTGCTGCAAAGAACAATCATACCAAGCAGCAGCGAATCGACTACTTTTTATAAGCTGCTCGACTACTAAAAGTCTGTTCGAATACTTATAGGTCTGCTCGGCCGCGTCGTGCAAGCGATGATGACGTCATGATCCAAACACATTCTTGGAACTCCAAAGGTCTAGAGGGTTTCTTCATCACAGACTATCTAATTTCTCCTTTTCCTGTGGTGAGTGCTAAGACACATCCGGTTAGATATCAACACTCTATACATGCTAGATAACGAATTTAATATTATTTGATGATATACTGCTTTCATGCTCTGCTCTGCTCTGATCTGATCTGATCTATTTGCCCTTTCTTCCCTTTCTCTTTCTTGCAATGATACGTTTCACCGTATCTGACACACCATTGGCCTCTTCCTTGGTCTCACTGGGCTTCTCCTTGGCCAGGTCTTTCTTGCCTCCCTTATTCATGTTTCCCTTTCTGGAAGGACCCTTGGCCTTCTTTTGTTTCTTTAGCGACTTCTTTCCACCCTCGTCTTTTTCGTCTTCTTCGTCTTCTTCACGGAGTCTCTTGTGTCGAGCAAGCAAGATCTTCTCTCTTCTCCTCTTGACCACCTGCGCATTCTCAACTGCAAACTCCACAATCAACTGCCTCTTGTTCATGGAGTCAAGCTTGACGTCTTTCTTCTGCTCCTCCGTCATGTATTCGGTCAACTCGTCCATGGTCACCAGATGGGCATTCATCCACCGAAGTGCCATCAAGGCCGACTTGTGGTCTTTGAATTCGATGAACCCGTAGCCTCTGCTTCTTCCGGTATCTCCGCTGTTCTTGACCTCCATGATCACCTTGGATTGTCTAACCACTCCCTTCTTTTTGTTCTTCTTCTTCTCTTCGTCTGCAGCCATCTCTCCCTCGGTGTCGTGCTTGTATTTGATGGACCGGTTGACCTCCTCCTTTGATAGAGTCTGTCTTTTACCTTCTCTGACCTCTTTGGCAAACTCGACCACGGCTTTACGCCCCAAAGCCTTTAATGTTTTGTCGTCCATGGCACGAGGAATGTTTCTCACTGCCAATCTGGTCAATGAAAGGTGCAACGTAGGGTTCTTGTTCAACTGCTGCACTCGCAACCGGTAGGACTTTTCTCTGAGCTCCATGTCGGTCTGGGAGACAAACTGAGCGAGCTTGGAGTTCTCGGTGATTCTACCTTCGTTCAAAAGGTACAAGTTTCTTCTGTCTCTGTCTGCAGGCGACTTGCCAAAGGCCTCTCCTCTCTGGGCCTGGTTCCGGTCGGCCAACCTTGAAGCGGAGCTTCTGTCGACGGTGGGAGAAATCGATAAGATCCGGCCCTGGTACACGTATTCGGGAGCCACATCGTCCGAGATCAACATGGACGTTGCAGATGCTGTGGGTGCGTTCTCAATACACTTGTCGTAAGCCTCGACCAGTTTGAAAGCAACAAATGCCGAGCCCTTGGCCAAGCCGGTGACCTTGTCGATCACGGGGAGCGCATACTTGACCGGACCAAATTGGGCAAAGTGCTCCTGGAGCGACTCCTTGTCTGCATCGTATGGGATGTTTCTGACAAACACCGAGAATGCTTCCTGTCTGTTGGGCTTGGGTCTGTTTTCGTCTTCTTCATCTTCATCTTCATCCTCTTCGTCTTCTTCCTCGGGGTTGTTGAGCTGGTCGAATTCTTCTCCATCCTCATCATCACTATCGGAATCGTCTTCATCTTCATCGACATCGGAGTCATTCTCTTTGGTTTCTTTTTTGTCTGTCTCTTTCTTGGCCTGAGACTGTCTTTCTCTGCCAGTGCCTTCCCGGGCCTGGATCTCCTCCCATTTGGACTTCTCCACGGCCATGTCAACAGTCACAGCTCTGCCGTCGATCTTCAAGCCAACAGAGCCCTTGAGGGCTTTTTCTGCAGCAGCCTGCTTCTTCATGACCACAAAGCCAAACCCCTTCATCAACCCTCCTTTCTTGGCGGGAACGTATGCTTCGTGCACCGTACCATACTTCAGAAACACCTTCTTCAACTTGTCTCCATTGTTGCAAGACCAAGGCAAGTTTCTAACAATCAATCTTGCTTTTCGTTTCTCCACGGGATCAATCTCGTGTTTAAGCGCAGCCTCGCCATCTTTAGCTCCTTTTCTGTCTCTCCTCTTGGCCACATCCACTCGGAGTAATTGGCCCTTGAACTTGACCTTCTTGGACTCCACCAACGCCGTCAAAGTATCTTCTTCTTCAGTGAAAGACACAAACCCGTACCCCTTGGACTTCTTCTCATCGTCAAGCACAATCACGGCGTGCTTCACCGGCACGAACTGCGAGAAGTGCTCCGATAACTCTTCGTCCGTGGCAGTCTTGGGAATGGATCTGACAAACAAGGTTTTGGGGTCCAAGTGGTCGTCCATGATCTTAGTATCTTCCTTCTTGGAGATTTTCTCCGCTCCATCTGGAACGGTGCCGCTGGTGTCTGACATGTTCCTGGTGTAGAAGGCTTACTTTTAGCGTTTGAAAAGCCCATCGCATTGCGAAAATTTAAGTGCAGTCTAGCATAAAGATGGGTGCAAAATATGGACCAGCCTGGGTTCCAGAGTTCGTACAAACAGGGGGAAAAATAGAGTATTTGAAGTAGGATCCGGTTATTTATATATACACTTTTTATTATACAGGTTTTAAAACGCCTCAGAATATTGAGTTTCGGATATTACGTGGGGGGTGCTCTGTTTAAGCTTATATATGAGTATATCGTGTGCGCGCTATCAAATCAAAACACACAAGTACACTTCATGGCACGACACAAGAATATCCTTCCCAACTCGTATGTTCCGAACTATTCCAGTAAGGTGCTCACGGCCAACCTCAACCGGCTTTCCAAAAGCAGTATCATAGCACTTTGCCTCTTATGGCCTCTGTTGAAGAACACCCAGCCTCCGCTTCCCAAAGATAAGCCTCACTTGACTCAGGCCCAATACAACAAACAGACCCGGGACGACTTCAAGAACATGGTGGCCAAGAAATGGAACAAGGCTCGCATCATCGAGGCTGTGGTATCGCTATATTGGCCCCTGTGCTTGAACCTCTTACAGCTTGCTCAGGTGGACTGTCAGTTGATGGTGGACAATCCCAACACATACTACTGGATTCTGTCCACGGCCAAGGACGCCTGGGACAACGAAACCCCACTATCGCTTGAGCCTTCCTCTTTCTTGAACAATCTTGCCCACCGTCTAAGCAAGCTCTTCATGTCGTACATCTATGTGTGTACGCATCCAACGTTTCCCTTGATCATCATGCGCATCCAGGTGTTTGACCTCACGCCAAATGCCTCTAGACGGTCTCGCCTGGTGCTTGGCCTGCACAACACTCACATTTCCTCCCATAAGCCGTACTTCTTGGCGGTTCCCACCAATTCTCCGCACCTCATTCATTCTCCAAATGACGATTTGGTGGCCCAGGTGGTCTTGCAGGTGGTGGAGTCAAGTCTCAGTGTGAACCCGGCCCACTCCATACATTTGAAGACACCCCCATCTCAAAAGCCCATCAAGTCGTTGCGCTCAATGCAAATCTTAAAGGGCAGCTCCCGGTTTGCCAATAGCTTGGCTGCTTGGTCTCCATACGCAGACGGTGTGGCCGATATCTCTCCTTTAGCGACTTCCGAGAACCATGCCACGATGTTGAGCATCACGCAGAAGCCCACGGAACAGAAAACCGAAGTAGAGAAGACGGAAGCCATTGCCAATATTCGCTTCAAGGGCTCGGCAAACGGTGGTCTAAAATCAGACACTCCATATGAAACATTGCACCCGCACAAGAAACAGAAACCCAACCCATTAGCCGACTTGGACAATGTCGATTCGGAATCAAGGCATCCTCTTGCAAAGCAAACTCAATCGTCTTATTCGTCGTTGGTTCCTATCAGATATGCAGAGTTCATAATCCAGGAGCCGTTCAAGACCACGGGTGCCAATGTTTCCGAACCAATGCATACCAACGTGAAATTGAAGATTGTGGGAAATGACGTCTTTGCTGGATTGCACGAGTTGGCAGTCACAGGAAGTGACCCCAAAAAAGCCGTGGTAGACCCCAAAATCTTGCCTGGATGGCTCACTGGAGAAGAAGGTGCAAATTGCGGCAAAGTCAAGAATGGAGTTTTTTATCAGACATAGTGGATGATTCTCAAGAGTCCTTTCTTCCTCATCCCAACCTGCTCAAGTAAGAGTCGATGGTGCTGGAAACATTTTCGTCTCGCACGCTTAAGTTGGCCTTTATAGACCTTAATAAATCTGCATCTTTGCTCTGGAAAGCCACCTCTGCAGCCAGAATCACATCTTCATTCTCGATGAACAACTCGATTTTTCTCAGTACCTTCATTTCAGGGCACTGGCTGATGAATGCTGAAATCAAGTGTTTTGGAGCACTGTATGACACACAGGTGCGGATGATGGTCTCAAACCCAATACACGGCTTGGGGTGGGAATCAGAAATACCATCAAACACAAACTTCTCGAGCTTGTCGAATTGCTTGTTCTTGCAGGTATAGTCCAATACGAGCGTCCAATATTTCTCCTGGGAGAAACGGAACTCTTTGATGACTTTGGAGGCTGTTTTGAATTGCCCGAGCTTGATCAACTTCAAGAGTATATCACTGAGCGACTTCTCCTCGAAAAACGACTGCTGGTATATGTTGGAGAGACGGAGTTTCAAATCGAGGATCTTGAGCTGAGGGGCAATGATGCTTTTATAATTTTGGTAATTTTTGAACCCTGACAACTTGCTCTTTTGGTATTTGTAAGTCTCCTCGAAATTGGAGCTTGACAGTTCGGAGGTCGAGCGTAAGAATTTCTCAATCAGCCGCAAGTTTCTTTCCGAAGTCTTCTCTCCATATTTGTAGAATGAGTCCAACATCTTCTCGTCGTATATGGCTATATTGTGGACCCAGAAGTTGCTGATGAGATCTCCACTGATGTGCAAGTGGTCCCGGAAAATCTGCCGTAAATGTGCATCCTTCTTAAGCTCTTTATTGGCAGTTCCCACCAACTCATTTTGGTTGAGGATCCGGAAAAGCTCCACCTTACTCAACTTATCATTGAGATGTAGCAAGATGAGTTTGCATAGATCATAATCACACGTTTGAAAGCATTTGATGAACGCAAGCTCCACATCTTCGATTTGCAAGAGCTGGTTGGCCTTCTTCAATACCGACGGCTCCAAATCAATCAAAAGCTTGCACAAGTCAATTCTGCCCTCTTCAAACGCAACGTTAGAGATCTGTGACACTGACATGTGGTTTTTGGGCAACGAATGTGGGTTGTTGCTGGGGTCTTTGGGGGCCTGGGCCGAGAACAACTTCTTGGAGATGATTTTGAAGAGTTCAAGGTCCGACATGGACAATTCCTTTTTGATTTTCGAACAACACCACTGGATGTAGATCATATCCTTGCAGTCCTTGAGGTCCAAGAGATCCACAATGCTCAAAGCATATAAATATTGGGAACGCAAAAGAAGCATTTGGATGACGCCAGGCCAGCCTACGGCCAACAACTCCGTATGCGTCAAGAAAATCCCGATTTCTGGGCTCCTGAGCTGATTCATTACCTTGATGGTATTGAACACTCGCAAGTATTGGTTGGCATCGAAGTGATCCACATAAATCTTTCCAAACGACACAGCCTTCAAGATTTTCTTCTGCCAAATTGGGGAAAACTCCTCGAGGGCTGCATCTAGACATTCTTTAAGAGCTTCATCCAATGAACCTTCGCTTTTCAAAAGCGTAATGTTGGAGTCGGCCTTGGATGCCTGCAGTGCCAACTTCTCAACACAATCGAGTAAGATTGACGAAGGGTGAGCCGAGCCCACCAGGAAAATGTTAACTGACAGTTCGGGAACCCTTCCTAGGAACTCCACCTTATCATTGGTAATAATCTTAAGGCCGTCTTTTTGAGACTTGATGAACGGCACATTAAACGAAGACTTTCCACCTCCCAATTCATTGGGGAAGATATCCAGATTGAGCCCATCGTATTCTATGATATCATAGAAAAACGAAATGGACTTTTGCCCCGGACCAATGAGTTTGATCTCGTCCCGCATCGATAAAACTATGGCATCGTTGCCTGCCCACTCCATCATATATGGAGACCCCGACTCGTTGGAAGTATCGTACTCCAAGAGCATTTTGTTGAAGGTCTTGTTGATGACAAAGATCTTGTTTGATTTGGAATTCAGCAATGCTATGAAACTGCCATTAGCAGATACTGACATGAGCGAAAAGGGCCCATCTGTGAGACTCTTGTCAACAAGTTCATAGATTATATCGGAGAATGTCACCTGTACTGTAAAGACAGTTTTGTCGTATGCCAAGAGAAAGGTTAGGGCCGAATCAGTGACCGAGAGTAAGGTCTTTGAATGGGTCTTTTCCGGCTGCATAGAGGCTAAGGAGACCTCATACGAGGCGAAAGTCCGCAAGTCAGTGAAGATTAGCGAGTCTGTGTAGAAAAGAACAAGGTATGCGCCCCACACTTGAGCCTCAAGGATGGGCTTCAGCTCCTCTTCACCTTCCAAATTAGTAATTGCACGAGAATAGGTCTCGGACTCGGGGATCTCCGTCTTGCATGATAACTTGGTGAGGTTATCCGTCACGGAGTACTCATTGAAAGTGCCCGCAAAATCACTATAGATCCTGAATTTGCCGCCTGAAAGCACAACACAGAGCTGCTCGCCATAAAAGGCAAAGTCCACTATATGGTCCTGGGCCGTAGAGTTGTACACGGTGGACCAAAGCTTTGTACCACTAAGGGAGTAAACCTCTATGACATTGGGATGGGGCACGGATTTGGTGGCCAACGCAAGAAGCGTGGTTTGTTCGGAAACAGCTATCCGGTAGTTTATATAGAGGCTATCAATGTTCCACAGTAGAAACTCGTAGCAGGGCCTGATGCTATAGTAGACGTTTTGGAGCTTTTGCCATGATAAGCTGGGGTTATGCATGGTCACAGAAATCGACTCTTTGGTTTTGAAACACACCTAAAAGAGTGGAGTGGATATTGCTGAAAGTAGCTTGGGTTGTACTTTTGGGTAGAGGTGTATATTCCAGTGCGGGACGAGTCGCGCAGTTAATCTCATGTGCTACATTGAAGTAGAAGCACTAGACACAGTAGACAGTCACTAACCACATCTATACATATAGAAGGCGAGCGTATTTTGCAAGAGTACTTGAAGACGACTGTGAGTGTGTACGTTTATTGGCCCAACAAAAAATCATATCCATACAATGTCTTATGTCACACTAGTGTCCACAGACAACTTCAAGTTTCTGATTCTCAAGGAAGTTGCTCTGGTGTCGCCAGTGCTCAGAAATTCGGAGGAGTTCGAAGAAGGCAAAACAGGCATCATCAACTTGGACATGGAGGGTGAGATCTTGGAGGTGGTGGTGGACTACCTTCATTACTACCATAAATACAAGGATCAGGCCGACACCGCCAAGATGCCCGAGTTCAATATCAAGACTCATCTAGCCTTGGAGTTATTGGTGAAGGCAGATTTCTTGGACATTTAACGGACTCTACAGAAAAAAAAACTACTACCCAATAAGAAACCAAATTCTTGCTTTTTACTTATACATATAAAATATCTATGTCTATGTCTATGTCTATGCCTCATCTATGACTATGATATGGATGTGAATAGGCTAGGTCCGGGAGTGCATAGACACCACTGCTAGCACATGCTACAGAACATACTACATACTAATAGAACAACGAAAAATAAAATTAATGTAACAAGTGATAGAGAGTAAAATAAAATGATATAGGAGACGATTCCCTTTTTCACCAAGCCGAAATCGGTTTTTTATTCCCTGGCTGTGGTGGGCTGTGTCGCCACAGTGCATGCGACATGCCCCAGATTTCGTTATCACCCTCATGTGCGAAACCACCTGCCAAGCTACTACTTCACATGTCACAAATATTGGATACCATAGACACCGAGTTGGCTTCGTTGAACGACTCGGCGTCCTCATCCCTAAACAAACTCCTCCATAGCTCAGACACTTTTCTCCACAGTCTAAAGCAAATCGAGGCACAATTGCAGACCCAAATTGACTCCCACGCCAACCAAGATGGCCTGGCGGATGGCGATGTGGACCAAAACACCATTTTGCAGAAAACTGACGAGATTGCAGGCACCGAAGTGGCGGAACTGGTGAAATCAAGAAAACACTCCTTGGCCACAGCAGATCATGACTTTGTGGATACGGAAATGAGCGAGGGCAGAGTTACGCCTTTGGAACCACCAACGGCTAAAGCAAGTGATCCTTCAGAGCACGAAAAAAGGGCCATTGAACTACATCAGGCTCTTGAAAAGGCCTCCCTGGCATGGTACAAGGGCTCCATTGACGGCTTGAAGAAGTATAATACCCAGGTGACCAAGTTCCAGAAGAATGTGGTTCAGAAGTTGAACATTAACTTGGATGACGCCTATACCTTTCCTCTACAGCTTCCCTCGTGTCCAGCTAAGAAACAGCGCAAGGAGCAGAGTGAAGACCCAATAATCAGAGCCCAACAGGCTAACCAGGATCAACTCTTGAAAAGCATCATTCTACATTTGTTGAAAACGGGACAGGGCACTATTGCCGAGGAGCTCTTGAAGGAGTACTCCATGGAGAGTCAAATTGACCCGAGAATCTTGGAGGATTTCAAGAACCTAAGCATTATAGTGAATGACATCGAGACTCGTCATGACTTGACCTATGTCTTGGAATGGCTAGAGAGTAAGGATCTCCCTAAGGATGCAGAAAGTGAAAAAATCTCCTTCAAGTTCCATATGCTTCAATTTGCTCTCCTTCTTAATCCAAAGCAAGACACCGCTCCCGACCAGTCTATTTATGAAGCCTACACCTATGCCAAAAAGAAGTTCCCAACCTTTTTCCAGAACTTCCTCAACGACATGTCGCCCGTAATCACATGCATTTTGTTCACCCAGGGAGACTTGCAAATGAACTCATACCTCAAGAACTTGAAGCAAATGACTATGCGGAACTATGTGGCCAGCTGCGAGAAAGCCAAACGGAACACCAAGGAAACGAGATTCGTCACGCAACTCTTGGACAATCTCCACAATATCCATGATAACCAGATATTGTTCAGTAGCCTTGCACATGAATTCGTGTCCAAGTTCTGTTCGGATCTCTCGCTTTCAAGTGAGTCTTCCCTCTTCCAAAGCATCTTATCCGGGTTTGTCAATCTCCCCAATTTCTACAGGTACAGTCACTTACAGCGGAAGTTGAAGAGGCCGAAGTCATCCGACAGCCAGGAGCTGGACTCGTTGGCTTCATCCAAGAAAGACTTGCCTTTCCAGATCCCAGACAAGAACCAGTTCTTGTTCAATTACCATCCGCTCTTCATCTGTCCTATTTCTAAGGAACAATTGATGCCTCTTGTGACTGTTGGTAAGGCCACAGAGCAGGATTTGCAGCTCAAGCAGCAGAAACCAGTGTATGTTTCCAAGAACAAGATTTTGGTGCCCATGGCCAACCCAGTGGTTGTGTTTAACCATTGCCGTCATTTGGCATTGAAAGACAGCGTCCGGCAATTGACCAAAGGTGGAGCGGAGGTGTTCAAGTGCCACTACTGCTACAAGAAGCACAAGTTCCTGGAGGTGAGTGAGGCCTATTTCATAGATTTATAGATTGAACGAGCCTGCTCTCTCTACTGCGAACGCGGCCCTCAACCACAGCATCGCGAAATTTTGCTCCACAAGGCACCACTATGAAGAGAGCATCCAAAGAACCCGAGTTGGAGCTTCTAGCGAAAAAGACTTCTTGTTTGGGTGATCCATGGGTCCCAATTTATGAAGACGATGCCGACTTTGGTGCCAGCCATTTCGAAACGGCCATGTGCCATTTGATCAAGGAGCCCAATATCAACTCCACCGTGATCCTCAGAACAGATATCCTTGAGGAAACTTCCTATAGCGGCGACGAATCGAAGCTTGTTCTGAAATCTTCCCCAGAACTCCCCAGCTTTGAAAAGTCCAGTGCTGATGACGAAATCCTCTGCAGAGACTTGGAAGACATCAAGCTTCGAGACATCCCACTTGACCACAGCACCATACGATTAAAACCGTCAATTACCTACATAAGAAGAATCATCCCGAGAAACCCATACAAAGACCACATCATCAACCAAACATGTGCGTTGTTCACGGGCGAGGATTCGGCGTTGGTGGTCTATATACCGCATCTCCAGAAGCAGGACGAGGTGCCCTTCTACCTCCCACCGGTATACGCCGTGGGTATACTCTACACCAAGAAGCGGATCTCCATCCACTACGTGCCATTCAAAGAAGATGAGCAGCTTCGAAATGTGGAAGCAGCAGACCGTCCGGTGAGAATTGCTCTCAGACTCTTACAGACACTGAGCAAACACTCCAAAGGAGCCAAGCTAGGTTACGAAAAAAGAGTCAACCACGATTTGATTGTGCCGAGAATTGCCTTCCAGAACAGATACATACAGTTGAAGAAGAAGTACTCGGGCCACTTGGTCAACAACTGGGTGGAGAAGACGGACCCAAAGAAACACGTATTCGAGGACTTGGCAGTGGCAGCATTTTTGATTGAGTTGTGGAATGCTCGCTACCCGGAGAAGGACTTTGAGTTCAGAGACCTTGGGTGTGGAAATGGTCTACTTGTACATATATTGATCATGGAAGGGTTCCGGGGAAAAGGTATCGATGCACGTGCAAGAAAGAGCTGGAAGACGTATCCAAAACAAGTCCAGGATAATCTCTTAGAACAAATCATCATTCCCGGCGTACTACTCAAGCCACACCCAGCCATGCAAAGAATGGCCCCCTACATGACGGATAATGGAAGGCTCTTCCAGGTGCCAGAAGTCCAAACTGGAGACGTTCCGCTAATGAAGTACTACTCCTCGGCCAATCTCTTGGAGCTGTCGATGGTATGTACCACAGAACAATTCCCACCTAATACCTTCCTAATAGGGAATCATTCGGATGAGCTCACGTGCTGGATGCCTTTGTTGAACTACCCGTTCATGGTGATCCCATGTTGCTCACATGCACTCAATGGGGCCAAGGTGAGGTTTTCGCCCAAGAAACAGCCCAAGAACGCCAAGACCGAATCGGGCAAACCTGCAGCTAGAAATGCATCCATGTACGGGTCTTTGGTGGACCACGTGGAGGATTTGTGTCATAAGATGGGGTGGGCAGCCGAAAAGGAGATCTTGCGTATCCCCAGCACCCGAAATGCAGCATTAATCGGCATGACCAAGAATGAACCGTTCAAAGACGAGACAAAAGAGTGTACTGAGATCCGAGTGTTGGATATACTTGCGTCAGAAGGTGGGGCTGAAGGATGGGTAGAGAATCTGATGGAGTTGATGAGCAAGAGCCCCAAAAACCACTAATAAAATACATAATGTGTTTTGAATACAAATCTAGAATACAATTATAGTAGAATGTACTAGAAAATAGTTTTACTAAAAAATTCTTTTGGTATAATAAAGCACTCGAAATATCAAGTAGTGAGTCATTTGGTGTGTACCAGACACCACAGATCATTTCGCAACTATTACGTACACCCAGAGGAAAAGTCCAAATGTAGAAACTACACCAGGCCGGCAAAAATCCAAAAATGGCGCTAAACCTCCCAAATTCAGCCAATATATTATTCCATACCCTCTTTCAAGGTAGACCACATTTAAATACCCAAAATCACCATCCTCCCTGATAAATACTTACTTCCCTCTTTATCCCTGGAAGATAAGCGTAGTAAAGTAAGGCCCGCAGGAACGCGCGTTTTATTAGAAAAAAAGACCTGTATAGCCCCACAAGGATTCTCAAGAGCCAGCCAGAGAAACTATCGGTCAACTTCACGGTCTCCAAGTGCAATGACCAGCTCATCATCTCAGTATGTGCTATTAACATTATATCACCTTTAAAAGTCTTATACTAACTCCAGATTCCAGCAGCTCGAGAAGCTTGGGGAGGGCACGTATGCTACTGTCTACAAGGGCAGAAACCGTGCCACGGGGGCCTTAGTTGCGTTGAAAGAAATCAGCTTGGACAACGAGGAGGGGGCTCCGTCCACCGCAATTCGAGAAATCTCCATCATGAAAGAGCTAGACCACGAGAATATTGTCACTTTGTTCGACGTCATACACACGGAGAATAAGTTGACCTTGGTGTTTGAGTTTATGGACAAGGACCTAAAAAAGTACATGGAGATCCATGGCAACAACGGCGCTCTTGATTTGGTGGTGGTCAAGCTGTTCATGTTCCAGCTTTTGAAAGGAATTATGTTCTGCCACGATAACTACGTTCTTCACAGAGACCTCAAGCCTCAGAACTTGTTGATCAACAACAAGGGAGAATTGAAAATCGGCGATTTTGGTTTGGCCCGTGCGTTTGGTATCCCATTCAATTCCTTCTCCAATGAGGTCGTCACCTTGTGGTACAGAGCACCGGATGTGTTGTTGGGCTCGCGGTCATATACCACTTCGATCGACATCTGGTCTGCTGGTTGTATATTCGCTGAAATGTGCACGGGAAAGCCCTTGTTTCCAGGCTCTGCCAATGATGACCAGTTGAACAAGATCTTCCGCTTAATGGGAACGCCCAACAATAGAACGTGGCCGGGCGTGGAGAAATACAGCAACTTCAAACAAAAATGGCAAACGTACGTGCCTCAAGACTTGCGATCCATTATTCCAAACTTGGATGCAATGGGCTTAAACTTGTTGAACTCCTTGTTGAAGATGAACCCAGAGGACAGAATCACTGCGAGACAGGCGTTGCAGCACCCTTGGTTTTACGAGATGTCTAACCCCAACCCATTAATGCAGACTTTATCTGATCCTTACCAGCAGAAACACCCAAAGCCCCTTCAACATCCACAGCAGAACCAACAACTCCCACAAAACCATTGAGAACGAAGAATGTGCGCTTGCGAGCCAGGCGCCAGAATGAAGTTTACATGAAGTATTATTGACCTTTGGACGATGGCTTCTGAAAAGAGAAAATCAAAGATATTTTTAATTCTTGAATGTAGAAAATGCTATATTAAACTGAGCGACACTGGGCCTCCTAGTTTCATGACGTGGTCGAGAAGCTCGGGGATGTGTATTTCCTGGAGCACCTGCCAGATGGACTCTGTATCTTCATGCTGATCCAAGCGATATTGAGATGATAAAACTTCTCGAATCAAATCATACAATGGCTCGATGATTGGTTGCAAAGGATGTGATGCTCGTTGTTCTTGAGGCACCGAGTAGATTCTTCTTTGGCACATTTCAAATATCCGGAGGAGATTGAGAATGTCCTTTGAGGACAAAGAGCCAAGAGGTAGAAGATTCTTGAGCTCAGTATAAGTTTCAAAATCGACCACAGCGTTGCTTTTGAAAACAGCCAAGAGTAAACTGGATGCATTGGTGATTTCTGTCTCGTACAACTGGTGAATAGTAAGCACTTTGCATAGACTCTCAAGAGGCATATTTTCGTTACCATCAAAACATTGGGAAAGACTTCTTATTTGCGGAGAAAAGCTATATAGGTCATGCTTTTGCCTGAAGTCGGCCAATGAAAGTTCTGCTTGTTCCAAAAGATGCTCAGCACTCTCATCGGAAACAGGTTGCATGATGCGATTATGCTCATTGGCCATACACACGAATTTATCTAGCACTGCAAGCCTCCATTCCAAGTATCGGGCTCTATGTCTTTGCTGGTCATGAATAGATTGAGGGTCCGTCAATAAGCCCCCATAATTATCGTGTATAAGTTGAACCATGTCTGCATCGATAAAGGAAAACTCAAAGATGCGCACATCTATGGACCGGCCAGTACGTGCTACAGCCAAGGGCACATCATATAGGCTTTCCATTATGCCCATGTCTTTGTAGATTTCCGGAAGCAAAGACTCTGCATGCTTCAACTTCAGTTGCCAAAACTCGCCGTCGATGCCTTGGTTTAGGTCTGCGATGAAATTGGTATCCACCACCAAGTCTATGATCCACTTGTTTCTGGATGGCGATAGTAGTTGATTGAAATATCGACATGTAAGCGGTAGCATGTTATCCTTACCCACACCAGCAAGACAAAAGATCAGAATGAGGATTTCCGCAGGCAAGTCGGTGAGCTTGACATGTTGAGGTGGAGCCCTAAAGCCTTGGGACGGACGCGAAGACCCAGCTACTTTGGCAACAGGCCTAGCTAGCAGGTCCTGCAGAAGCGCATAGCTCGGAACAGGCGGGTTTTTGCGGCGTCTTTTCAAATTAATCATGTGTCCAACTGAGATAAACCCCATAGCGGAGTAAGGCCAGCTGGAGAATTAGAGTGAGCCACATGTGAGGATGAGCTTCGCATTGATCTGCGGTGTATATGCAGGAGGCTGCAACTGGCAGAACTAGCTGTATAGTGTAAGCCAAGAGATAAGCTCAAGTACCTGGATATTGAGTTTAACATTTTTTTGAGACTGATAGGCCGAGTAATATGGTGTATTCAAGTAAATAGTGAATTATGGGTAATTATTTTGTTTCGTATTGATTATTTCAGTAGTGATTGATCAAGTGCCTGAGATCGGGTGACACATTCTATTAGGATAGATCTACAGATCTACAGTGCCGCAATTCTCCACACTTATAAGATATTTCTACAACAAGATAAAACAACAGCTCTAATACATACTTGATTTAGTCTATACGCTAAGCTTAGAACTTACCAGAAGCTTTCTGCTTGAACTGTTCCTCAGTGACACCAGCTCCCATGGCAGCAGTAGATGTGACACCTCCGGAAACCATCTTCAACAAAGAGTCAATGTACTCGGCACCCGACCATTTCTGGTGCTTGACCACCTCCACACCGAGGTCGATCTCAGGCTTTTGCACCTGCTGACCGTATGCCTTCATACCAATCTCGGCGTAGTTCTTGGCGAACGAGTCCACGGCCAAGGCTGTGGTGTGCAAACCGGCCAAGGTGATGAACTGCCAAACGTAACCCAACTTGGCAAGTCTCAGGATGTAAGTTTCCTGGTCAGAGGCGTTCATGGCCGAGTTCCAGTTGAACGATGGAGACAAGTTATATGCCAACCATTGGTCTGGGTACTTGGCCTTGACACCCTCAGCAAACTCCTTGGCTTGGGCGTAGTCTGGCAAAGCAGACTCCATCCAGATCAAGTCGGCGTATGGAGCGTAGGCTCTGCCTCTCATGACTGCACACTGAGTACCTCCAATGTATCTGTAGTAACCTTCTCTGGTTCTGGATGCGTCCCAGTTGAAGTAAATGTCCTTGCCCAAGATCTCCTTGGCAAGCTTTCTGGCCTCCTTGTGGGAAGTCTCAGACAATGGGTTGACCTTTTCGGTGAACTTGGCAATTTGCTGGTCCTTGTTGGAGATGGAGGAAGCCTTGATTGCTTCAATCACGGCCTCAGAGAACAACTTGACACCGGCCTTCTGGTTCCAGTCAGCCTCGATAGCGGCCAACTTGTCACCGTTCAAGCCAGAAGCTTCTGCCTCAGCCATCAAAGAAGCCAAGTCTGGAGAGTCTGGGTTAGTGGCTCCGGCAACAAAGTAGTGGTCTCTGTGGTCGATAGTGGAGGTGATCAAAGTAGCAGCCTCCGAGTCGGTTCTGGCCACAGCTAACAAGTTAGAACCACAGATGTCTGCAGAGGCTCTGATAGCAACCAATCTGTTGATGTGCTCTTGCACTGGGACCAAGACTTTACCACCCATGTGGCCACACTTTTTCGTACCTGGAGCCTGGTCCTCGATGTGAATACCAGCAGCACCTCTCTCGATGAACAACTTGGTCAACTTGATGATGGCAGTCAAACCACCGTGTCCAGTGTCGGCATCAGCAATGATAGGTCTCAAGTAGTCGATGTATGGGGTCTTTTTTCTCTCCTCTTTGGTCATCTGCAAACGCTCTGCTCTTTGCTTTCTGTCGTGGAAAAGCTGGGCAAACCACAAGTGCTCAACCTTGTTTGGGACGGTGTCGTATGGGTAGTCAGCCAAATCTGGGGAAGGCTCATTGGATGTGGAGGCAGTGGAAGAACATTGCCAGCCGGAAACGTAAATGGAGTCGACGTATTTGGCCATCTGGGAAACCTGAACCGGGTCCAAAGCTCCAAAAGTGAACGAGGCAGTCTTGTTCTTGTCGTGCTCCTTAACAAGCTCGAACATCTTGTCAGCCTGAGTGGAAGATGGGTAGCTGATTTTGAGCGACCCCCTCTTGGCTGCAATCTCCTCTGGGGTATAGATACGCTTTGTCTTGCTCCAACGGGGCTGGGACCACCACTGTTTAAGCTCAGCAACTTGGTCCTGGAAGAACTTGTCTTCTTCGTCAACGTTAATCTTTGTGTAAGGCATCTTGAATAGCTAGGGTTGTATAGCAAATCTATATAGCAATAAATAATATAGCAAAAAGAAGAAGCTAAATAAGAGATGGTGAAAAAAAAAGAGGTGACAAATCTAGCCGGATTTGGTCTCACTTTATACTGCAAGAATACCCATGGCTACCCCAGACTTTTGTGTAGTGACTCCGCTTGCCCGTTCGGTACCTCGGATATACGGAGAACCGGGTTTGTGCAGGAAGCACCACACGGAATAAAGGGGGGTTGCCGTTCTGGACTGGCCGGAGTTATCAAAATTTATGCCCCCTCAGCAGCATCAATGTATATTTGAGCTTTATGTGGCTACAGGAGGCTAGACCATGGGAGTGGCGGGGTGGCCAGGGGATTCGGCAATAGTAACTCACTTTTCACGTTCAGCCTTGACCATGCACACAAGCCGCGAGACCCTCTGGGGTACTGCGAGCACGCTGCGCCGACGTCGGGCCCGGAGGTTCCTTTCGACCGAAGGGTCGCCTGAGTAAAAAGCGAATGTCCTCGGAGTCTCGGAGTTTGGGAAGCACGTTATATGACGCATTTTTGGTCACTCAGCACCCCAAGGTCCGGGGAAATTACTTATATGAGTATCTCAGGCGATTTTTTAGAGACTTTTGAGGAGACTTGAGGAGAAAAGCTGGATGTCTTGACACCGTTTACGAGGCGGACAGCAGAAAGCAACAGTATAGAAATACCGTCTAGAACCACAGTGTAGAATCAGACAACCTAGAAAATAAGACATTAAAAAAAGCTCTTCTTAGAAAATGTTCTGAATGACAATATTCTCATTGATTCTAATGAATGCGTGTTAATTAAAGTACTAGGCTTGTCCTTGGCACCAATCAATGTGATATAGTGTACTGGTGGCTCTAGTCAGATCTCAGTATGAGATTCTTTTGTGAAGCTGGATTTATGTTTTAGATGAGTTTTGTATCATGAGCTGAAACAGATTTGAAACAGATTTGAAACAGATTTGAAACAAAGAGAAACAGATTACACACCTGAAACAAAAAAAGGTAATTTGCAAGTGTAGACATCTTTCAGTCCTTTGGTAGGCATGTCGTAAAATAGAGACAGGAATTTCGCGGTGGGGATTCTCCAGATCTAGAGCTTCTACTCTGGCATTGATGCTCATGTGCGCCCAAACAAAGATACGTGAAACGGCACTGAAACAAGCCGCAAGAGACGTAAACCCGAATGGCCCCCTAATCACCTTTTTTTCCGATAGGTCCCGAAATTAGTAAGCGCACTATGGAACATTACAATTGAACCACGCCATAGATATCTGTCAATTACCTGCCAGTGGCTCGCGCATTTCTTGGCAGCCACTACTACATATAGCAACAGTCATGCACAATCCATCACCTTCACATCTCCATCACCACTTGTCTTGACCTTGTTTGTCCTGCAAATAAAACACCAGCCCCGGAAGTTTTTTGATTGAGTCACGTTATCTCGCCAATCTTAACCACTTAGCTGAGCCAATCACATTCCTTATTTCTGCCGAGGTTGTAGTACATGTTTATATCAAACACATAATACAATGCTTGAGTCCCTACTACCCAACTACACCACGATCTTGGAGGTGCTCCCCGACCTCAAGGCAGTCACCAACCTCCTCATCTCGTTGGCGCCTCTCTACACATATGGCACCGCCAGCTATGGCATATACAAGAAAAAGACGTCTGTTGGGTTCTCCATCGATATCTGCGCCACCATGATCATGTCGTCGATCCTCAAGATCTTCTACTACTTCATCTCGCCGTACGAAAACTCGTTGCTCAACCAAGCCATTGTTATGGTGGCCATCCAATGCGTGTTGTTGAAGGTATCGCTCAAGTTCCGTCCGGTCAACTACAACCCCGACTCGTTGAAGCCGCTCCCCAATGTCTTCGAAAACATGGCCGATGCTCCTAAACTCAACTTCTCGCTGAATCTGTACGATAATCCCCAGTTCTACTCCACCTTCTTCCATGTGTGCTTGGCGTACTTACGGGCGTATGCCATATTCTTGGTCAAGCCATTTGATGTATACTACAAACGCCCGTTTCTTTTCTGGCAGTGGATCGAGGAGAGGAGGTACTGGAAGTTCATCCAATACTTTGTGCTCTTGTTCTCAGTGCTTACTCTTGTGTTGCAAAAATCGGAATGGTTCAATTCTTTTCTTGGCACATTGGGGCTCTTTATTGAGGCCCTTCTTCCCTTGCCTCAGATCCTCATTCTCATGCGCTTAAGGAGCGTGCAGAACTTCAAACTGATCCTCCTAATATCATGGCTTGGAGGGGACTGCATGAAACTAGGCTACCTCCTCTACGGCACCAACAACATATCCTTGGTGTTCATAGTGGCAGCCTTGTTTCAGATGTTGCTTGATCTAGTCATATTGGCGCAGTACGTCTACTTTGCCAGACAGGACTCCAAAGACAATGCCCAGACCATTCCCAGATACGAGATGAGCGCATTGCCTTCATCCCATTAAAAATGCCTGGTAGTCATGACAGCACCATTCATCCTTCACGTCGTTGAATCTATAAATAGAATATTTTTTCCGTTCAATGGCTCCTGCTGCAATTGCACACGTATAAAGTTGGTCGTGTGTCTTTTATACCCACTCAAATTGACACATGACAATAAGGACTCATGTGACCACCTACAACAATATATTTTGTAAAGAGTATACTTCGATTCTATATAACCCCCAATTGTACGTACAAAGAGTGCGTGCATCGCTTCAGCCAAAATAATCGTCTAAAACTGCTTTTATGCACTTACTTTGTTTATTGTATATCTATGTACAGTGGGAATTTGTAATTATTGAAAACAAACAGCAAAAAAAAAAATAGCAAAGGGCAAGATCTAAACCAGAATATATTCTACATTTTCCTTGGCCTCATTAATGAGATCCAAGGCCTCCTTTCCGCCCAAAGCATGCTTGACCTTTATATGGCGAGAAAGTGCGTCGCCTCGGGAAAAGGTCTTCAGCTTTCCGTTTCCGTGCCCGCCGTTGAATCTTCCTTCACAGATCACGCACCTAAATATTTTTTTCTTGGATGCATGGATAGTTTCTTGATGACGAATTAAATCGTATGGCCGACTGAACTGCTTGTTGCATGGCCTTTCGGTCATAGGATTTATCAACTCACATTGATGATTTGGGTTTGTTGCTGAGATCTCCGCTGCTGTTTGGTGATGTTCTTCTTCGGGAAAGTTGCTGGGGTCAAAAGTGTCAACCTCCTTCTTGATAGGCAGGACGCTTTCCTCAAACATCATCTCATCATCTTCGGCCTCAAGCTCGTTGTTTTCTAGTTGCATATCTATGCTATCAATGGAGTTGACCTTGCACACGTCAAGGTCATATTCTTGAGGGCTTTCGATGGCATTATCTGTAATTTTCATGAACCCCTCGGGACTGGGCGAGAAATTGCTCGACATGCTTGTGAAGTCTAAAACGTTATTCTGGAAATCTTCGTCATCCTGGAAGTAGTTGTCGTCGTCAGAGTCTTCACTCATTATTTCGGCATCTTCAGCAAAGTCATCCATTAGGTAGTCAGCCTCGAAACCAGGAACGGGGCAGTCGCCATGCGTAGATTTAACGGGGTCCAAGTCGTTATTCGTGATAAAAAGAGAGTTGTCCAACTCGTTCTCTGTGTTGAAGAAGTTCTTACCATCCATCAACTGCGAGGGCTGAATGTCAGTGTTGAACAAGTAGTAGTCATCGTCCTTTCTAGACTTAACATCACTATTTTCTCCTATGGTAGTTATCCTGCTCCTCCTGAAAGGATTCGAGACTTTGTTATTGAACTGAACAGATTCCGGCTTGATATAGGTTGTCTGCTGCGGCTGCAGTATTTGTTGCTCGTAGAAGTCTGGAGATGCATATGAGGTGAATGGAGATGGTTTTTGTGCTTGGGAATCGACACTGTAAGATCCATAAGAGTCAAAACTGATGGGTTGGGGTATTTGATTAACAGCATTGCTGGAGTTGTTGACTCTATTGTAGTGTTCCATAAACGAATCGGGGATATTTAGCAAGTTGGAGAGCGTGGTACTTGTGGCTCCAGAGGCCATAGAAGGGTTGTAGTTGCTGGAAAAAGAGCCCTGAGCCGAAGCGGCAGGAGCCATACACAAGTCATCATCCATAAGATTGCTCATAGACTTCTTCAAAGGTAAAACCGCCAAAGAAGTCATGTCTTCGGGATTCGAAAGGTCTAAAGTAGAGCGGTTGTTGTTTGCGGACAAGTTGGATCGAATAGGGTGGCTAAGCAGCGGAAACAAAGACAGCTGCCTAGTCGAGGATAGGGGTAGCTTCACAAAGGAAGCTTGCAAGCGGTTAATCTGCCAGGTGGTAGCAAATTAAACGAAATCCGTTAAAGGAGATAATTGAAGCGGTATAAGGCTTTATGCAGATGAGAATAGAGGCCTTATAATTGGGGATGTAAAAGAAAGTGCAAAAGAGGAAAAAAAGGGAATCCGGTAGGAACCTGAGACAGTGGCGATCTGGTGGCAATATATATCTGCGTGTGCGCAGAGATTACTAATTGAGTCAGGAGGTGCATGTGGGCAGTGCGTAACGTGAGGATCTGGAATAGGTCCACTGCATGCGACAGCAGCCACTGAAACAAAGACATGTCACAGAGAACAAAGATGTTAATTATAGCCAGCTGCAAGTTGGGGTCTTTGTTTCCCGGCAATCAGCGGAATTTTTGAGGTGCTTTTTTGAGGCGTCTTTTTTTGGCGGGTGTTTTTCTGGGGGAGGTGTTTTTTTAATTTTTTGAGCTCCGCTAATGGGCTACCGGCAGTAATTGACGAATACATTAAAGGCCTGCGAAAAGTTGGGTCAGTCGTATACGAGGTGAGCAACTTTCTCAAAAAACGGCAACCGGGACTTGCTTCTGGAGGCTATGCAACGGAAGACAAAAGCCGGCCCATTCTTTAATATTTTTTTCATTCAATGACATGGCCGGCGGAAATAGACAATTGGGGAGACGGAGTAAATGCGGACTTAGGCTTTACGCCGCGTGGGATTGTTCCAGGACATTCCAAAACAGTGCGGAATCTTTCTCGGAAATCCCGGAGCCACACCAAAACAGTGCTTTCGCAAACTTCGGAGATGCCGAATCGGGACCGGCTTCACACCATAACGTCACTGGATTTCACGATAAGCCGGTGGGCTGTGGGCAAGTGGGCAATAGAGCAAGTGCCGAAGTCGGGGTTAGACATAAGAAAATAGGGGGTGGTTATGTTTAAGGTTGGCCATCAAAAACTATTAAAGGTGCTGACATCTGCTGATGCACACTACAAACTACAGAGATTTTTTTCTGGATCAATGGAACCGGTTCTCATTATATACTTTGATTTGCGGTAGTGGTTATGTTTAATGGATGACATTTGCTCCGCACCCAGGAAAATTAATTGCATTATATGCTAGTCATCAGTCGCTTCGCCTAAACATGGATACTATTGGCAACATAGATACGAAGATAATTTTAGAATTGGCGTTTTGGCTGTTTTGTTTTTTCGGTGTTTCAAGTCCAGCCTATACTATTCTTATTACTGGTGTAGGGTAATCCTTCTGCCCCAAGTCCCAGTAACTACACCATAACTATACAGTCATACAGTCATACAGTCATACAGTCATACAGTCATACAGACACCCATAATATACAGTAATTAAACAGTAATATACAGTCTCGCCGTCAATTCCCTTACTTCTATTGTTTCATACCACGCCCCAATTATTTGGTGGCATAGGTGAACATTAGTCTAGGCCCATGGCCAAGGAATGCCGCAGTGACGTCTCTACGCGGAGCTTTCTTACGCGGACCTCTTGCGCGGAGGTTGCAGTATCAGATCGGTCAGAGTCTGGGGTTTCTGCAGGAGACCCACCGCGGCGTATCATGCTCTTAGGTCAGCACATGCTTGGCATCTATATGGCTGTCAAACCGCCAAACCGTCAAATTGTCAAACCTGACCTCTATGTATGGCCCTCCATTTCCACCTTTTCTATCCCCTTTTTGGCCAATTCCTCATCGAGCCAATAATAATCGCCAATCAACTTTCCCTGGTCGTCAAGCTCAAACACTAGTGGCACCCCCGTAGGTGCATTGATCTTACTGATATCCTGGTCGCTAATGCCGCAGAAATGCTTGATGAGACTACGCACAATGGACCCATGCGTCACAATCAAAACTGTTTCATGGTCGCGTAAGACGTGCTGCTCAATCACCTCCGACTGTATAAAAGGAATCAACCGCTCCATGGTAAGCCGCAACGACTCTCCACTGGGAATCAACGCCTTGTCCACCTTGTCATATTTTTCGTCTATAGAGGCATCTTGTGTTGCGGGCGGAGGCACTGCGTTGTAGTCCCGTCGGTAGTACTGGTACTTTTCCTTGCCGTACTCCAAGAAAACCTCGTTCTTGTCTCTACCTTGGAAGGAGCCATAGTGGCGCTCATTCAAACGCCAGCTTTTGATGTGCTCAATCCACAACCGCTGAATAGTCTCGAGGATGATGTACCCGGACTTGATGGACCTCTGGAGCAATGATGTGTACATGATTGTGGGCTTGATGTTGAACTTATCTAGAAGCTCTCCGGCGTGCTTGGCCTCTTGCTCGCCTTTCTCAGAAAGTGGAATGTCAATCCACCCGCAAAACTTATTCTCGTGGTTCCATTGGGATTCTCCATGGCGAAGAACTATGAGTTTATGCATGGCAAATGAGTTGTTTGTGGTGGCAATGAGAAGTTGTGCTCATGGGCGAATCTTCACCGATAGCAGCCAAGGGTCACGTGACCACACTAATTATGCACCAAGAGCGCCCTCCTTTTGAGTACTCCGATATGCCTTAACTGGACCAACAAATCTGTCAATTTCGAAAAAAGAGCTTTTCACTGCTCACAATTCTTCAGGTCGCTCATAGACCTTCATATTGCACAAAGCAGTTTATACTGCATTGGGGAAGTCAATGCTAGAGCGCAATAAGCGTATACTCTATTCGCTCAAGATACTGACCACAGGTTTTTTCCGGGTGAAGGGGTTATTTACCCTTTTATTGAATGTGGTCCGCTTCCAAGTGCCTTTTTATTATACAATTGTGTGATGATTGTCTGGCGTTTATTTTGCGTTTATTTTGCGCTTGTTTGGCATTTTTAGGCATTGCCTTGTCTATGCAATTGTTGACAGGTTGGGGACGCGGAAGGCAGGGCTAATCTACGACATGTGGGGAGGTGTGTGCAGGACCGATGACTAGGTTGCAGTTACATTGAAAACATGACTCGTCAAAGATTTCTTCAAGGAGTCATGGTGCGGATTTACAAGTCAGGTAGATCATTCAGAAGGGGCAATTCTATGCCACCTAGCCATAATCTTTTCCCCCCATTTCCTCCAGCCCTTGGGGACACCAAGACGTCCACGTGTATGCAGGTGCAATGTTACATACGTGGGGAAAAATGTAACATGGGATTCACAATAAATGATTACGAAAACCACCCCAAAAACAAAAGCTAATGTTTTTTTTACAACCCTGCCGTCGAAAACTTTGTTTCCAGTCATTCCCTTCAACCATCCCCTTCGGCATTTATTGATCATTTTTTTGTCCCTTGCCCATTCCCCCAGCATCTCGGCCCGCGAGCACCATAATGTCCAGTACACTCCAAATTAACACCAAAGTGAGAGCACCACTCACTATCATACACAGCCCCGACATGCCAGCACCATCCAAAATCTCCGAGAAACCATTTACGTGGGATGAAGTCAAACAGCTTGTAAACGATAACGAGCTCGAGGCCTTTGCCAGATCCAAGCAGGTGACAGAAGAGTATATTGCTTTCAAGAAGCACTTGAGGCAGAACAACTCCACAGTGTTCAAGCACCTTGTGGTCAATTCACTCAAGTGGGTGCAGGAAAAAGACGTACAAGGCTTGAAGGACACGGAAATCCGAATCCCCAGTCTGGGACATAAGCTTTTCGAGGACCCCAGCGATTTGAAGATTATTAAAAACGACTTTCGCTACTACTTTGAAGATGATGTTACCCACCTCTGTCTCTGGAGCAAGGTGCGTATTGAGTCGGACAAAAACAGTTTGATCGGAGACCTTTCACCCGAGACTCGTGCCTTTATTGAGTCTTATATATACAAGGTGTTTGTGGAGGATCTAGGCGTGCCCCGGGAAAACTTGGTGTGGTTCCGCAACTGGGAAGCGTTGCAGAGCGTAAGAGAAATCAGCCATGTGCATATTTTGATCAAGGGAATGACCAACGAGCAACTAACCAAGGCATTGGCCAAATAATTTATTATACCTATACACACAAATACTATAAACTTAATCGATGCATTCCTTTGTAACATTATCGTAGTCTAGACAACACTGTGGATTGCACTTGATACATAACATTCATACTTATTACATGTACCAGGATACCACATTTGCGTACAGATTTCGATATGAAGCAAGGTTCTTTGGATAGCCACAAGACACAATAGACTTGACCAGTCAGTGCAATATCTAGCATACTTTACAGTGTTTTTTTTCCATAAACGTAAATTATAATATACAAATAACCCAAAGAAGCACCAGCTTAACCTCCGAAACCGTACAAGGTTCTACCTTGTCTCTTCAAAGCGTAGACGACATCAAGAGAAGTGACGGTCTTTCTCTTGGCGTGCTCAGTGTAAGTAACGGCATCTCTGATGACGTTCTCCAAGAAGGACTTCAAGACACCTCTGACTTCCTCGTAGATCAAAGCGGAAATACGCTTGACACCACCTCTTCTGGCCAATCTTCTGATAGCTGGCTTTGTAATACCTTGAATGTTGTCTCTCAAGATTTTTCTGTGACGCTTAGCACCACCTTTTCCGAGACCTTTTCCACCTTTTCCTCTACCAGACATTGTTGATTTATTTAGTAGTTGTTAATGTATAAAAAAGAGAAAATATCTAGGGGCGCGGGAGGGATTTTATATATGAGGGAAATGTGCTCTCCCGAATTCTCGCTCTTGTAACGTAATGTGAAGGCCGCCGCTTGGCCAATGTTGCCTTTCTTTTCTCGCACTGGGATGGGTCTTTCGAGGGGTGCGTCTATTTCTGCGCACCGGGAGAAGCCTTTAACTATGGCCATTTTGAGATAAAGTGCGACTTCTCCTGGGGGTGCTCGCTTTCGCACCCGTGAAAAGTGGCCTCAGTCACGTGCTAGATGTTACGCGAACTTGCCGCACATTACAGCACGCCCAAAAGCTGTCTTTTCGCCTCCCCCGCGCGCTTTGCCTCTAAACACTGTCTTTTCCCTGCCTTGCATTATCCGCGCTCCTGTGCAGGCCGGTTGTTTTGTATCTCTGCGCCCTCCCCAATCCCATGTATAAATTCCATTTGCCTCCCCTGCCATAATCTTTTTTTTCTATCATCATTCGCAATGGCTAGAACCAAACAAACAGCAAGAAAGTCTACTGGTGGTAAGGCACCAAGAAAGCAGTTGGCCTCCAAGGCTGCCAGAAAGTCTGCCCCATCTACTGGTGGTGTCAAGAAGCCTCACAGATATAAGCCAGGTACCGTTGCCTTGAGAGAAATCAGAAGATTCCAAAAGTCTACTGAGCTTTTGATTAGAAAGTTGCCTTTCCAAAGATTGGTTAGAGAAATCGCACAGGACTTCAAGACCGACTTGAGATTCCAGTCCTCTGCCATTGGTGCTTTGCAGGAATCCGTCGAAGCCTACTTGGTCTCTTTGTTTGAGGACACCAACTTGTGTGCTATCCACGCCAAGAGAGTCACCATCCAGAAGAAGGACATCCAATTGGCCAGAAGATTGAGAGGTGAGAGATCGTAAGTGTACTGGTGCTGCTTCACTTCTCTCATTGTATTATTTTATGTCTGTATATTAGAAATCTACGTTATCGGAATCATTTAGTAGCATAGTAAAAGTTTCGGGAAGGTTTATAATCTAGAAGACATTGTCTACTATTTTTCTTTTTAGAGTATACATTTGGAACAATTTTTAGTAGTATTGAGGCGTCGAATAAATTAGTGGCATGTATATACTAAAATGGATAGACATTCGGCTCGCTGCCCGGAACCAAGCCTCTTTTCTCCTGGGCCTCCGCAGCCTCTCTCAAGTACGGCAAGAGAGCATCCTTGAAAATATCATAGCCTCTATATTCCTTGACGTCATCGGTCCAGCTT
This sequence comes from [Candida] ipomoeae, assembly GCA_002370145.1. Taxonomy (NCBI): domain Eukaryota; kingdom Fungi; phylum Ascomycota; class Pichiomycetes; order Serinales; family Metschnikowiaceae; genus Metschnikowia; species [Candida] ipomoeae. The sequence continues at coordinate 252,182 of NKZK01000433.1, read as the reverse complement.
TCAATACCATTAAGCAATCTCCTGGGAATATATGGCTCCTTACAGATTTCCGTGATGGGAGCAAAGTATGTTCTGATGATGAACACCACCGCTCCACTCTTGGGCAATCTCCGTAAACTTTGTCTTTCACTTCGATAGAAACACTGCTCTGCCGTCAGTGCAGGACTGGCGGTGTACCAGCCCACATTGTCGTTGCTCTCGTTTCCAATGGACGTGGACCAGGCCAAATTATCGTCTGTTTGGATGAAGTAGTTGTTGCGCACCACCGGCTTGTCGCAGGTCAAACGAGTGAAGAACTTGGTCATGCCCGTCTGCAACTTTTCCTTATATTTGGGCACATCGCCATTTTCGTGGATCTGGTTGAGCGACATGCCGTACTTGTCTTTGAAACGCCAGAACCCAGGCAAAATAATGGCTCCGGCCTTCAAGTAGTAGTTCCCATCGGTGCCTTCCATCATGATGGCCAAGTCGTCCTGCACCATCTTGGCTGCCATCAACATGGGGTCTTCTTTGATTTCGTTTTGGTTACAGTTTTTGAAGACAAACACCTCACCAGTGAGGAGGTTTTCTAGTCCATTGGGGAGTTGTCTGAAAAGGGAAGGGTACCTGTTGGGCAAGTAGTTCCAGAACTCGTCGAGCAACTCAAACGCGGCGTCCCTGGCCTCGGGTTCCGTGCCGTACACATCGTTGCCCAACTCGTTGGCTCGCTTGACTTTATCGGTGTGGTACTTCATCCACTCGTTGTCCAACTCGATCCAGGACTCCCACTCCATGTTGCGAATGCCCATGGTGATGTTGTACCTGTCCTTGAAGGCTCTGTAGGGAAGAGGCTTTGTTTTGTTGACGTCCCAGTTGGCGAAAGCAGGGGGAATAGGAGCCTTGAAGTCCTCCGGGGTCCAGAAACCCATTTTCCTATTTTTGTTCAGAACAACATGGGCTTTTGCTGTGGACTTGGTGCCCTGCTTGCTTCTCAACTTATTGGCATAGGCTGCAGCTAGAGCCAAGAATGCTGCAATGTAGAGGTAGTGCTTGGGTTGAAGCACATACAGAAAATCAGACATTTTGCAAGTATTTGGCAACGCTTTTCAGAAAGCTTTAGGCCTGGCCCTGGAAATTATCCAGGGACATCCATGCTATTTATGGCGGTGGATGTTATCAATGACCGGTTTGTCGCACCCAAAGCGGTAATGATATCCAAGTGCGGCCGCAAAAAATGCATCGAAGCAGCGAGAGCCTATAATTACCAAAAGAACTGTGCGGACCCGCAACAGCGCCGGAGAAATTCAGGCCGGCGGAAGGAACGCGGCAAAAAGCGCCACCTGGCCCACGTTCCAGACGGCAAAGTAAGTAAGGGCCACAACGGCCCATCGCCGGCCATACTCGTTGCCCTGGGTCACGAGCCCCGCTAAAAACCAGTACACGATGGGCAAGAAGGTGTGCACGCGCGTGATGATCTGCACGTGCCAGAACAAGCACTGGAGAAAGAGGTATACCACATTCACCACCAACACCGGCACCACTCGGGCCACCGGGTACATGTATGCAAAGTAGCGCACGCTGAGCGCCAGGAAAAGCATTGTGGGCGCCGCAAAGACAAAATTGGGGGCGTTGCCCAAAGTCCAGTACTTCAAGAAGCCATTGTTCCAGTAGTGCGCCTGGGCATAGGCAAAGAGCGACGGCATTCTGGAGTCACACCACTCGCCGCGGCCAGTGCCATAGCACACCCTCACGTAGCCATGCACCTGCACTGCAACAAAGGTTATTCCCAACACCAGGCCTGCTACCAAAGGAAGACGTTTGTGGACACCTTGCAACCCGTACAAATCGTACAAGTACACAAGGCCTAGCAAGAGACAATTGGCTCTAAGTCCGAACGCAAGCGCTGCGAAAAGCCCACTGACAATGTAGACTCCGCTGCTGCCGTGTGCACTCGAGAGAGCATGGTGCGTAGAAAACAAGGCTCTTTTTTTTGGGTCTACCCCCAGATTAACCCCTTCACCCCGACCAATTCGCGTCACCTCAAAAGACAATTTATGGTTTGAATAAGAATTTAATTGCAGATTTGATTGCAGATTTAATTCAGGATTTTCAGGATTTAATTCAAGATTTTCAGGATTTAATTCAGGATTTTGTTCAGAATTTAATTCAGGTTTTGGTTCAGGATTAAAATCCTTCCTTAAATCCCTCCCCAATTTTGGATCCAAATTTTTCCTTGGTTTGTCTCCTATTTTTGTCTGCCCCATTGTCCTCATGGTAATTGCCCGGGTGGAGACTTCTCGCATGTATAGACAGGCGAAACTAAAAAAAGAGGCCGCGGACTCCGAGTAGGGCGCGGTCATGAAGGCTGCCGCAGGTGAGCATATAAAAAGCACCAGAGCAGCCAAGGCCATTCTGCGTGAGGAAAAGATCCGGGCGTCCTGGAACGTCACGTGCGTGTAGTAGTAGAGCACCACGGCGGCGGCCCAATGGAACGTGTTGCTAAGGACGGTGGCCACGATGAGCCTTGAGTAGAAGGCCGTGTCTTGGTTGACTGGAATCATGCGCACCATTCTCCACCATAGTGGGCAGAACACGAACTGATGCTCGTACTGTAGGTCGTTGACAAAGAGATCGCTGAAGTAGACGGCGTCCCAGGTGACCAACTTCTCAAAGTACCGCTCAATGAGCCATTTGCTTATAGACGATAAGATGGAATTGACCCTGCGGCTGGCCGTGTGGAAAGTGACCATGGCTGTCTTCTGCGCCGTGTACTTTTCCAAGAGAAGCCTGGAGGAAACATCGAATTGGCTGGGCACAAAGATGATGATTAATGCTTGTACCAACTTAAGCATCACAAACACCATCAGAAGCCGGGCCAAAACCCATGTGAACTTCATTACGACTAGCTTGGATGGGTGATGTTAATGAGTGGGTTCAGATCATCATTACATGTGCGCGTCACGTGCCGCATTGCCTAGCCAATACTGGAGCTTATAGGAAAAGGTACACTCTATTCATATATTAAATTACTTCTTGCCGAATTGAGCTCCGAAACTGTCAATGATACCGCTGACAGATTGTGGGTTGGACAAGGTAGAGATGTCTCCCAATTGGTCTGCTTCGTTGGAGGAGATCTTACGCAAGATTCTTCTCATGATTTTACCAGATCTGGTCTTTGGCAAGTCCTTGACAATGATCACAGACTTTGGTGCAGCAAATGGACCAATGTGTTGTCTGACAACCAAGATCAATTCCTTTCTGAGGGCAAAGGCCTCGTCGGAGTTCTCGTGGTTCTCAATCTTGCTGGCGTACTCATCCTTCAATGCAACGAACGCAATGACTGCTTGTCCAGTCAAGTCGTCGTTGATACCAACGACGGCTGACTCGGAAACACCCTGGTGCTCAATCAAAGCTGCTTCGATCTCGGCAGTAGACAATCTGTGTCCAGACACGTTCACAACATCGTCCACTCTTCCTCTGATCCAGTAGAATCCGTCGTGGTCTCTAGCTGCTCCATCTCCAGTGAAGTAGTATCCTGGGTATGGTCTCAAGTAGGTGTCCATGAATTTCTGGTGGTTGTTGTACACGGTACGAGCCATGGAGGGCCAGGTGTTCTTGACAGCCAACACACCCTCAACGTCGTTGCCGGTGATTTCAACTCCGGTGACAGGGTCAATAAGACAGGTGTCAATACCAAAGAATGGGAGAGAAGCAGAACCAGGCTTGTTTGGAGTGATACCGGCAATTGGAGCAATGAAGTGCGAGCCGGACTCCGTCTGCCAGTAAGTGTCCGTGACGTGACAGTGGCCCTTACCAACGTGAGTGTTGTACCATTCCCAGATATCTGGGGAGATAGGTTCACCGACAGATCCCAATGTTCTCAATGAGGACAAGTCGTACTTCTCAATCTCTTGCTCACCAGACTTTCTCAAGAGACGCAAGGCCGTTGGGGCAGTGTAGAAGTGGGTAACCTTGTGCTTTTGAATGATTTGGAACAAACGTCCAAAGTCAGGGTAGGCTGGAGTACCTTCAAAAACAACCGTTGGCACACCTAAGAGCAAAGGTCCGTAAAGAGCATAGGTGTGGCCAGTGATCCAACCCACGTCTCCGGCAGTGAAGAGGGTGTCCTCAGGCTGAATGTCGAAGATGTATTTGGTGGTGAGAGCTGCACCAAGCAAGTAACCACTGGTGGTGTGGACAACACCCTTGGGGGTACCGGTGGAGCCCGAGGTGTACAACAAGAACAATGGGTCTTCGGAGTTGACCGACACAGGAGGGCAGTAGCCAGGGAACTTCTCTGCCTCCTCGTGCCACCAGAAGTCTCTACCGGAAAGGAAGGCGACGCTGTCGTTTCCAGTACGCTTGTGCACCAAGACCTTCTCCACGGAAGGACAGTCGACCAAAGCCTCGTCACACAACTTCTTTATGTTAATGGTCTTACCTCCACGCTTACCTTCGTCACAGGTGATCAAAGCCTTACACTTGGCGTCGTTGACACGGTCTCTGATGGAGCCGGCGGAGAAACCAGCAAAGATCACCGAGTGGATGGCACCCAATCTGGCCACAGCCAACATGGCAATGATGGCATTGGCGTTCATGGGCAAGTAGATGGCCACGGTGTCACCCTTCTTGATACCCCAGCTCTTCAAGATGCCTGCAGTCTTGGAGACTTCTCTCAAGAGCTCAGCGTAGGTCAATTTGTAGGAGTCCTTCTCATCGTCAGCCTCGTAGATAATGGCAGTCTTGTTGGGGGTAGCATAAGCCCATCTGTCCACACAGTTGTAGGATGCGTTCAACTCACCGCCCACAAACCACTGGATGTCACCGTTGGTCAAGTCACCTGCCTTGGTCTTGACAAAGTCTCTGTCCCAGTGCAACAATTCTCTGGCCTTAGGGCCGAAGAAGGCCTCAGGGTCCTGGATGGATTGCTTGTACAACAGTTCATACTCCTCGAACGACGAGAGGTGGCCCAAGTTTGGCTGTCTCTCGAAAAACTCCTTGGGAGTGTGGTGTTTCTGGATGTTGTTGGCCTCGTGAACGACCTTATGATCTGCCTGGGTCATTTGTCTGGGGTTAGTATAGATTCAAGACGCCATTTGACAGTAGAAGTAGTAAATGGGAAATCAGCAGTACTGGAAGAATAAGCCCGGCCAAAATAGGCGGTCTAGATTCTGATTTTGCCGTCTTTTATTGGTCAACACACATACCTGTTTGGGTGGAAAGAAAGTTGCAACGACTCAGACTCGTGGTCGCGTAATTTGGTTCGTATAGATTTTTTTTTGGGTCTGGCAGATACACTACTAATCTGGAGAAGTTGGGTAAAAAAGCTGGAAAATTAATGCGCCTTAAATAGACTTTGATATAATTGACACCAGCCAATTCGCCCAATGCGGAAGGAATTTGCGATCTGCTTATTTCAAGATGGAATTGTTCCCTGCAGATTCAATATACACTTTTGATATGGCCCAAAAAAAAGTGTCTGTCAATAGTTTTGGATTGTTTGAGTGTTTGATTGTCAGTGTTTCTGTTGACGACGCAGAGGTTAGCGTAGCAGCAGTGCGTAGGGCCCACGTAACAATAAACTGCCCAGTTCTGCGATTGCTAAATGGAAAGACTTCTGCGACGAATACTGCGAGGAATACTGCGACTGAGAAAGTGCTGCCACCAATAAATAAAAGATTTGTGTAGTTAAAGAAAAACCTTTTGCCAAGTGGGCTGGCGAGTGCCCTTTATATTTATACCCCCACACCCCGGACTTACGGGTTTGTGTCACGGAGTCGCCACGTAGTCGCCCCTTGCCGGAGTATGGGGTACGTTCCGTCCGCCCGACCTCTGGTGGGTTCGTACTTAGGTGCACTTCCGGCACTGCCGTGGAACGTACCACCTGGACTGGAGGCTTCCGAGACTCCCACGCAAAAGATAACGGACAGCACGGATTGACAAATCTAGACAAATCGAACAAATCGGACAAATCTGACAAATCGGAAAAATCTGACAAATTGCCTTTGTAGTGTCTGATACTTCATAGACCTGTAGCCAATGGGGCTCCAGACTTTGTAAGCTCCGTCATCCGTGCATACGCACTCTCGTCCTTAAGCACACCCCTAACACCGGCCAACAAACCTCCCCCACGGCTACGAGAAGGGCTCATAACCATCGTTGATTCAACGGTACCTAAATAATTCTCAAACACCTAAAAAGTAAGTGGCTGTAAAAATATACCAATAATGATGTTTTTGGGCACCTCGAAATAAGTGTATTTTTATGGATAACCACTATAACCACTGTGAATCTGCAACATGATCATGTCAATACACTTCACTACTACTAAATTGATCAATGCACTTTACTGCAACAATAGACTGTGCACGAATCTCATATCTACAAATGTTTCCTTTAGATTTGTTAGTAGACGCACGATAAGCTTTTCCATGCGACACAGTGTCCCGCTTAAGTTCGCCATTGATCATATGTGGAATCATAATAGTATCCACAAAGAACTTGCTAAAGACTGGACACTGGTAACGAGATTTATCAGCGCAACAAAACAGAATAAGATTGGCAAATTGGTTGTCAAGAGTTAACTGCAATTGATTCTTCGCAGTTTCAGTACCTGTTAAATGACCAAGAAAGCCATCAGGAGTCGTTTGACAGTAAAGCTCATGAATAGCCGAGTCCCAGAAAATACTTAACAACTAAGTAATAAAGTTCGGGAGTTCTGGTGCCATCAACGACGCTAAGTTGGACCGGAATTTCAAATGTTTACTATTAATATCTACAAATGTTTACTTTTAATACATTACATTACTCTATCATATCAGACCTAGCTCGCTAAATCGTTTAGTCAACCTCCTCAACAGTTGGACCATCGTTAGATGGAGCAGCACCAGCGTCACCGGCACCAGGGAAACCACCTGGAGCAGCACCACCTGGAGCAGCACCGGCTTGGTAGGCCTTGGCCATGATTGGGTTGACGGTTCCCTCCAATTCCTTTTGCTTGTCGGAAAACTCCTCGGTGGAGGCGGTTTGGTTCTCGTCCAACCAGGAGATAGCCTCGTCTGCGGCCTTGGTGACAGTCTCGACGTCAGCAGCCTCCAACTTGGACTTGAACTCCTCCTCACCCAAGGTGGTCTTCAAGGAGTAAGCGTAAGACTCCAATCCGTTCTTGGCTTGGACTCTGGCAGCCTCGGCCTCGTCCTCCTCCTTGAACTTCTCGGCCTCAGAGACCATTCTCTCAATGTCCTCCTTGGACAATCTACCCTTGTCGTTGGTGATGGTAATCTTTTGAGTCTTACCAGTACCCTTCTCCAAGGCAGAAACGTTCAAGATACCGTTGGCGTCAACGTCGAAGGTAACCTCAATTTGTGGAACACCTCTTGGGGCAGGTGGGATACCAGACAACTCGAACTTACCCAACAAGTTGTTGTCCTTGGTCTTGGCTCTCTCACCCTCGAAGACTTGAATCAACACACCTGGTTGGTTGTCAGCGTAAGTGGAGAAAGTCTCAGACTTCTTGGTTGGGATAGTGGAGTTTCTTGGAATCAACTTGGTCATGATACCACCAGCGGTCTCAATACCCATGGACAATGGAGCAACATCCAACAACAACAAGTCTTGAGTCTTGGAAGAAGTGTCACCAGACAAGATGGCGGCTTGGACAGCGGCACCGTAAGCAACAGCCTCATCTGGGTTGATGGACTTGTTTGGCTCCTTACCGTTGAAGAAGTCGGACACCAACTTTTGGACCTTTGGAATTCTGGTGGAACCACCAACAAGGACAATCTCGTCAACTTGGGACTTGTCGACCTTGGCGTCTCTCAAGACCTTCTCGACAGGGTCCAAGGTGGATCTGAACAAGTCTTGACACAACTCCTCGAATCTGGCTCTGGTGATAGATGTGTAGAAGTCAACACCCTCGTACAAGGAGTCGATCTCAATGGAGGTTTGAGCAGAGGAAGAAAGAGTTCTCTTAGCACGCTCACAAGCAGTTCTCAATCTTCTGAGAGCTCTTTGGTTGGTGGACAAGTCCTTCTTGTTCTTTCTCTTGAATTCGTTAACAAAGTGGTTAACCAATCTGTGGTCGAAATCCTCACCACCCAAGTGAGTGTCACCGGCAGTAGACTTGACCTCGAAGATACCATCCTCAATGGACAAGAGGGAGACATCGAAAGTACCACCACCCAAGTCGAAGATCAAGACGTTCTTCTCTTGTTCGGTCTTCTTGTCCAAACCGTAAGCAATGGCAGCGGCGGTTGGCTCGTTGATGATTCTCATGACGTTCAAGCCAGCAATCAAACCAGCATCCTTGGTGGCTTGTCTTTGAGAGTCGTTGAAGTAAGCTGGGACAGTGACAACAGCGTCCTTGACCTCAGTACCCAAGAAAGACTCGGCAGTCTCCTTCATCTTGGTCAAGATCATAGAAGAGATTTCCTCAGGGGAGAAGACCTTGGTCTCACCCTTGTACTCAACTTGGATTTGTGGCCTACCACCCTTGTCAACAACAGCGAATGGGAAGTGCTTGACGTCACCTTGGACCTCAGCATCGCTGAACTTTCTACCGATAAGTCTCTTGGCGTCGAAGACAGTGTTGGCAGGGTTCATGGCGGCCTGGTTCTTGGCAGCATCACCAATCAATCTCTCGGAGTCTGTGAAAGCAACAAAAGAAGGAGTGGTTCTGTTACCTTGATCGTTTGCAATAATTTCGACACGGTCGTTGGCAAAGTGTGCCACACAGGAGTAAGTAGTTCCTAAATCAATACCGACAGCTTTAGACATGTTTAATTAGTATGATGATAAAAATAAAAAAAATCCGAAAGGTCGGGCGAGTGTCTACATTTATACTGGGCTGAAATGCTGCCGGAGCGACTGGAAAGTTCTATAGAATTCTACGGAGAAAAGTGCGAACGAATCACGTGGAACTGTCCAGATTGTTCTAAGGCACATTGACGTAATTGCCCCAAGGGGGGTTATGACTGAAGATACGCTTGGGAGTTGGTGATTTTTTTGATACACGTGTTTCTAGACGATTCCAGAAATACTCTACTTAATTTTTATGTGCTGCCTACTATTTTCTGTCCTCAATGGCTGGTACTAGTGTACTGAGACAGCTCTCACTGGAAGGTTCCAGAATACGATTTAGTGAGCACTGCCTTAGTTGGGTGGTGTATACCGGAAAGTGCTCAAGACAAGGACAAAGTGGACAATTGAGGTTTGAGTAGCGTACTTGGTTTGGGATTGATTTTAGCAGGTTACTGTAGAGGGTATTTAGATATTACTGGTGAAGACACTTGTGGACACTTGGCCGAGAACCACATTGATGCAAACCAGGTGCAAGGAGCAATCATTGTCATGCAGTCTGAGTCCGAGACTGCCGATAGCAATTGGACACTAACTTCCGTAACCGGTAAAAGTCTGAAAATTGAACCTCAAGTGTATTAGGGCAATGAACCACTGAACAATACACAGCGGGACCGGGGTAAGACCAAGCACCGTCTAAAATCCCAAAAAAGAAAGCCCGATGCGGGGCTCGAACCCGCAACCTTTTGATTGACCTTAGAAAATTAAGAGTCAAATGCTCTACCGATTGAGCTAACCAGGCTTTTGCTGAGCGTAAAATTTTGCGGTTCAACATATTAGTTAAAAGTTATGGAATGGGTATTGAATAGAATATCGTCAGAGTTGGTAGCAGCTCTCTTTGAAAGCTTTGAAAGTCCATTGTGTAACTAAACTTGGATATAGGTCAAGCAAAATACTCAAACTTCAAGAAAGCGTTAGGGTTAATTACTTTACTTAGTCGATTGGATTTTGGCTACATGGTTCATTTGACTAAACTTCAATTAGCTACGTATATGTTTGATGAGCTTTAGAGTGGAGAATGATAAATATTTCATATACATGGTGCCATTTTAAAGTATTCACATGAGTGCAAGTAGATACCGACAGAGAGAATTTGTCCTCTGAACAGAATAGTCAATATGAAATACTCTGATAAATTCTTCCTTAATCACAATTGCCTTCTTTCTTAAAATTGCTTCTTCTCTTGGACCTCTGCCTGCACAAAGGAGCCGAGCTTGGAAACAAGGCCCTTGAATGTCACCCAGGCGTTCTTGACTGCAGGCACACCAATGCGGTTGACCAACTCATCAACCCTGACCTCCACGGACTTGATGGCACTTCTAGTGTAAGCGGACTTTTGGAATCTCAAGATGATGAACAAAACAAATGACACGAAAGGACCCAAGGAGTTTGCTCTAAAAGTAATGAGCCTCAAGAACAACACCACCAAGGTGTAGACCTCCAACAAAGCAGCCAAGCCAATGGACTTGTTATTGTTGGTGGTGACAAAGTTCTCGATCTGCACGCTCAAGTTGTGGGAGTCAGGAATGCCAAAGTGAGGCAACAAGGTGTTTCTGGCGTACGACAACACATGGAACGTCAGGAACAACACAAAGGGTGTCAAGGTCAACAACACGTATGGACTGAAGACAAAAAGCGACAAGGCCAAGGCCAAGTACTGCACATTATCGTCTCTGGCAAGGGTTTTAAAGTTGGCGCCGTTCTTCTTGGTGAACTGGAAAATCAACACTCCAAAGCTCTCAATCACTCCCACAAGGGCAAGCTTATACCAGAACCGGTAGCAGTTAGGGAAGATCCTCAAGTAGGTGAGTAGGTAGAGCACAAACGAGAGCACGGTCAAGACATGGCCCACGAACCAAGCAAACTGCAAACTGGTGAAGAGCGAAACGTCAGACACAACAGGCTTGGAGGCAGAGGAGGAGGCAGAAGGTTTGGGCTCCGGATCACTTGTTTTAGGAGATTGACTAGACATGGTTATTTGGAGGGTTACAATGAGGTGTTTTTGGTGTGTTGTTTTTTGTCTTGTTTTTTGTCTTGTTTTTGGTGTGTTGGTTTGAAAATGTGGTGCTTAAAGTCGGTGCTCGTGTGAGTGGGAGAGTGGTTAAAGTTGGCCATAGAGGTTTTTTCTATCAGTCCCGATTACGCAACGCAAGCAAGCGACCAAGTCCGGTGCGTGCACTCCCCTCCAAGCTTGTGCCGCATTCTCTCGTGGCTACTTGGTGTAGAGAAGGAGGAGGAGAGAAAAAGAGACACCCTTGTTTTTTTTTGCGGATTGTGCTTTATTTATAGTGTTTCTTTGTGTCTTTGTGTTTCTGTGTCTTTTCAAGGGGTTCCCCCGCCTCGGTCTGGATTTTTGTTGGCCCCTTTTATTCTCTCTTGTGGGAGAGCAAGTTTCCAAGTAACGTAAAATCCGCGTGCACCTAGGGCAAAGTATAAACCATCACGACATGACACCATAATATATACTATGACTCTTGCATATAATTCGCCAAAGCATAGTACCATTCACCATCAATTTTATATCTAATTAATTATAAGTATCCATTTCCATAATCTGCATTTTTGAAGAGATTGGTAGTTATCTATTTTTAGCCCTAACGGTCAGATCTGAGCAATCTCACGTCGCACCAACGCAGTACAGTGCCAGTATAATAGTGAGAATAGTAAACAGTAAATATTGGCAAAGTGATATTGGCAAAGTTTATTGGAATAGTAGTACTAGAATAGTAACATTAGAATAGTAGTATTGTAATATAATATTAGAATATAATATTAGAATATAATATTAGAATATAATATAGAATAGTATAATGGAGTCTATTTAGTGTAGTGTATTGTAGATCTGCTATGGCTGCGCACTCGCACTGAGCCGTTTGGCCTGGGATTACTGCACCAATTGAGGTATCATCAAATAATACTACTCACTAAAATGACACGGCAATTTACACCCACACAAACTACAATACACTACACTATGCCACATAAAAAATAAAAAATTCTATAACAATTCAAAATACAGGAATTCAAAATACAGGAATTCAAAATACAGGAATTTATATGCAGGAATCATAAATGTACAAATTTTATCATGCTACCATGCCTTATGTAACCTTCAGATACTACTTCATGACTTTTTAAAATTTTTCTGTGTCTACAGTTGGTATAATATTGATTATTGATGGTGTGTTTAAATACTCATGGTGAGAATGAGGCTCTGGCTGCGCTGTGGAGATGTCCATCACAGGTGCGCATCGCTGCTCCACTGAATATTGCTCCACTGAATATTGGTCTCACCAGTACAGAAATATTAATACCTATGGTACATTGCATAGTCATAATACTAGTAGGTGTAGTCAGTAGTTCTAGTATTGTACATGGCAAGTGACCAAGTAACTTAGTCTTTGCTTACCAAGCACGAAGACTATCATAGAACATTTCACTAGTACTACTAGTACTACTAGTACTACTTCACTACTAGTACTAGTACTGCTACTAATAAACCATTGTACTACTACTAAACCATTGTAGTACTAGTGCTATGAATCCCAAGTATTTGGAGTAGTAGAAGTACTATAAGGTAGTATGAAGTAATCTAATAGTATACGGTAATATATGGTACTTGTTAGATCCACGATAGGCAGGCCCCTGCCTATAGCGGATTCATGAAGCCTACTCTGTCCGATCCGAATAATGGCCATTGCAAACGCCGTGTCAATATTCTAGAACAATCCTTCCCATTGTTCTACAGGAGAGTTTTTCGAATGCCACGTTTCTCTCAAAGTTATATAAGCCACTCCGGTTCCTCTCCTTGAGGAACCATCAACGAACATAGTATCAGTTAGGCATAAATGTATTAAAGAACATAACAGTACTATGGATACTCAGTTATTATAGGGGTAGTACTTATAGAGAGTATAAGGAATAGAGAGTACGTACTACTGCGATAACCCTTCTTCCATGCTAATACTACTATGTACTACTGGTGTACTTCCAGTCCTCATGATACTCATGATACTTATGACATACTAATGATCGTATCATTAGACTATACAACACTGTACTATACTGTAATACTAAATGCTACTATAGTACTATACTGTACTACTGAATACTACTCTATAGTACTATACTGTACTATACTGTAATCTAGTGCTAGACTATACACTACTTAGATTCTTGTTGTGACCCACCATATCGGATCTAACTACTATATACTATTATATACTACTTTATAGTACGCTCTTAGATTGTGTAACGTTAAGGTACTGAGTTACTTTTATTCGTTGATGATTATTCAAAAGGAGGAACCTGAGCTGCTTTTTTAGTGTTTCGAGAGAAAACTTGGCTTCGGAAAACTCTTTACAAGAACAATAGCGGTGGTTGTTCTAGCTCATCGCAAGCCATCATCTCTAGACGATGGCCGAGGAGACGGCATTATACAATAGCTATTGTTAGGAGCAGATGGTGTAGACTTCATAATACTCTATGGATAGAGGTCTATAGTGGATCTAACAACAATACTATCTACTCTACGCTACTCTACGCTACTCTATCGTATATTGTGTACTATAAAGAATAGACAAAACTTATCAAATAATAGACTCCTGATTTCCTATAATTCATTACGGTATACTATACTTGTGTGTGCTATGGTATCTCCTACACTACTATTTCACCATAGACTATACTACACTGTACCAATGACATACTCATGATACTCATGACTATCACTACTGGAATACTAAGTAGCACAACACAGAGTACAGTCTTATAGTACCCTTATAAAAGTGTAGTATATAGTCTAGTCTATGCAGTGTAGTATATAGTCTACTCTATGAGTGTAGTATATGAGTAGAGGCTACTCTACAGATCTAGATACTAGAAAGGTGCCATAATCAGAGAGAGTCGACACATAGCAAATAAAGACCATATCACAAGAGTCCTACAGACATGATCACTCTACTACTATATACTACCACTCATACTACTCAGACATGCTTGATCTTGGGCAAGATATGACCACCCTACTCTAATGCATACTACTACTCCACTACTACTTTCCTACAGTACTACACCACACAGTACTACAGAACTACCTTCCTACAATACCACAGTGCTGCTCTAGTCTAGTGTCTACTATTATGGTATAGACATTACCACAACTCTTCATCTATAAATTCTACTACTGATGTACTCACTGATACTGTTCTTCTGCTCTACTGCTCTACTGTTCTACTGTTCTACTGTTCTACTGTTCTACTGTTCTACTGTTCTACTGTTCTATTCACTACTCACTACTACTAGTACTTAGTACTTAGTACTACTGTTGACTGTACTACATACTGCTATTGTATTATTGATACTTAATCTCAGTAGTAGCAGTAGTTCACATGGCGGTCCATTAGTGACTTGTGGTAGTACTTAAGTTATTACTAGTACTAAGCAGTAAGTTCCAAAGTACAAAATGTATCAACAAGAATTTCTAGTAGTACAGTATAGTCTAGTAGAACTACTCGAAACTAGTTAAGAATCTACAAAAATGTAGCGACATTGGAACAGTCGCCAAGATATCAATTCTGGTCATACATTCTAAGCAACATTTTCTAGCAATAAAGTGAGCTAGTTATTAACGTAAGAAACCCTTACGCGATTTTTGGGCTGCTGGCGCAGGCACCGGCTCGGTGGGCAAGCTCTTTTGCTTTTCCAACTGGGCCTTCTTGTCTTCCAACAACTTGATTTGCTTGGTCAACTTCTCCTTCATCTCCTTGTGTCTGGAGAACAAGTCGGCCTCCGATCTCTGTAGCTTCTTCTCCTTTTCGCTAACCTTTTGTTGGAACACAGCCTTCATCTCGGCCTCCATCTTGGCCAACTTGGCCTCGTGCAAGGCACGCTCCTCCTCTTGCTTGGTCAAGGGGTCAAACTCCTTGAACACAGAGTTATCTTGCTCAATGCCCATCTTCTGCAACTTCTCCGATCTGTACTTCTCGTACAAATGGTCGGACGTGGTCTCACGCAACTCCTCCAAGTTGGTACGAATCAACAACTGCCTCAATCTGAGAAAGTCGTTTTGGTTCTCATTGTCAACCTCAATGACTCCCCATGGGTATGCTCTTCCCCTGACGGTTCTACCGTCAACGGTTTGCACATCTTGCGTCGAGCCAATCACCGCAAAAGGAAAGGAGGCAATCAATGCCTTGGAGGCAAGCGTGGTCTCGTCGTCGTCGTTCTCGAACACCTGGGGCGAGAACACCTTAATCTTTTGATGCTTAATGTCGGCCAACACTCTGGCCTTAAACTCCTGCACTTCCTCGTCAATAAGAGTGTCGGACTTGGCAATCACGGGTATCAAGTTGACCTTCTCGTGCACCAGCTTCATCAACTGGATGTCCAAGGCCTTCAAAGAGTGGCCGGTGGGCTCGATGAAGTACAACAACGCATGCACTCTGTTGTCGGTGATGGTGGATCTGTTGACTCTGCTCTCAGCCTCCAAGTAAGTATCGAATCTGGTGTTGATATCGTCAACGATGGGCTTCCACGATTCCGAGTTGTTGACGTGCTCGCCAAAGCCTGGAGCAGTGATGATGTTCAACCTTAACTTGACACCATCCTCCTCAATCTCACACGAAGTGTTTTCGATGGTCACAGAAGGAATATCCTCGTCACTCTCCACCTTGGAATCCTCGTCCTCGTGTTTAGGAGCCAACACCTCGCGGTTGAACAAGGTGTTGATCAAGGTGGCTTTTCCCAAGCCGCCCTCACCAATCACCATACAGTTGAAGGTGAAACCTCTCCTGACGGACTTGCGGTGCCATTGCTTGGGCAAGTTGGCGAAGCCAACGAATCCGTTGACCTTGCGTCTAATGATCTTGAGCTCTTGATCCATTGTGTGGTCTGGGAAGAAAGTGGTTTGGAGGGTCCAAGAGCGAGTATTTGTATATGTTTTTTTCCTCGTGTCAGGACACAATTCAGATAGGGCGTGTCGCGGAGGCGCAAATCGGAGCTCACGTGACACCATTCTACCTGCCTTTTGCAGATGCACCTGCCAATCCACTGCTTGTTATTGTGTGATTGTACTATGATGCAGTCATCGTGAAGTAGAAGGATTATCTATGAATATAAAGTGTGAAATATAGTGTGGAATATGAGGAAAGAGTACAGAGCATGGAAGTATGTGGAACTATATATGATCGAGTATAATCATGAATCTGAAGTTAGCAATTTTAGAGGATCAGGGATATTCAAGGGTGACCTCTGGATTTAATGATCAGTTATTTGTGATCATCGATTGTCAGTTGAATGTGTGATCGATTGTGCCCGTTGAGTGTATGATCGATTGCGTCAGTGAATGTATGCTCACTGAATGGCTCACTTGATTATAGGATCACTGAGATGCATTCTGGCCCTGAAGATTGTCGCGCAAGAATTGTAGGCCTAGCTTGGCAAAGGCCTCCATGTTCTGCGACCGGTCAGAAAGTCCCGTCTCGTGCCTGCAGGACACCTCGCCCGAAGGACCACTCAATCCAAGGTAAACCGTGCCCACGGGGTTTTCGGCCGTGTCGTTGGATGAGTGTAGGTGGAGATCGGTGGTGGGCCCCGCAAACCCGGTTTCTGAGAGCACGTACGTGGAGCCCAACTCATATTTGGTTGTGCGGGCCAACTTGAGCACCACCTGCTCCAGAGGGCCCATATACGACTTGATATCGTCTTCGGACCAGCCCGAGAGCTTCAATCTTTGTTTCAACAGATACACCAATTTGCCTCCAATGTAGAAGTTGGACGCGCCGCTCACTGACACAATGTATGCTGACAAGAGGCCTCCACAGGCTGCTTCAGAGATGGCAAGCGTCTGGTTCCTGGCCCGCAAAATGGCCGCGATTTCCTCCACCAAAACACGCACCTCTTGGGGCGGAAACTGCGTCATTTGGCAATTGTATACTGCTAGTGTCCGGTCACGTGAGCTGCCAAGGGACGAATTGGCTACCAAGGTAGAGAAGGTTTTCGATGTAGTGCTCGTAGTGCACTAGGCCCATGGCCCGCACCCGTGCACCATGGAGTGCGGGTGTGGCAAGAAATCCCAACATACTCTGCCAAACACCCTCCAACTACACCCTTCAACTTCTGCCATGAGTACCACCATCAAATTCAATGCCGGAAAAATCCACTACGACGAAGATACCAAGAAATGCACGCCATTGCTGCACAAGGGCCAGATCACCATTGGGCCCTCTGCAGACGACGAGGGCTTCCTTGACTTTGTGTGGACTCCCAAATCCAACTGTGGCGTAGAAAAAGACGAGCTTTTGATCATTCCTGGTGACATGACCTTCAAGCCCGTGACCTCGTGCACCACCGGACGTGTGTGTGCCTTGACGTTTCTCTGCTCGGGAGACAAGAACTTGTACTGGCTTCAAGACGTAGGCGACGACGACGAACTAGATAAATGGACGGAAAAGGACTTGGAGTTGTTGAAGGCCGTGCAAAACATCATTACTCCTGCCGATGAAGATGGCCATACTGAACCCAAGAGTGCCGTTGAAATCACCACGCCAGAGATCCTCACCGGAGACGAGTAAGTACAATAGACAAGACATTCCGTTCTGGGCGCTTAAGAGAGACCATATATTAACACCCCCAGAGTTTTCGACGAGTACGACCACTTCCCGGTGTTGCTGATTTCAGACGTTTTGAGGGAGGAACTTATCCAGAAGCATCTTGACACTTTGTCTCAGGAGGAGCTTGTGGAACAATATGGAGATATATTGCCCGAAGCGACGGAGCCCACCAAGGAGGAGATCATGAAGGTGGTGCAGAGCGAGTTTTTCAGAAAGGCGTCTGCGGAACTCAGTCTGAATTTCAATGAAAACGGCATGGGGCAACTCATGAGCCGGAGCTATGGCTACACTTACCCTGGAGAAGGGCTTGACGCATTCTTGAGGGGAATACGCTCCATCAAGAAGAAGCGCGAGAGGGCCGAAAAAAGAAGCCGCGGGGAATCGTGAGATCCCGAAGCAGTGGACTGAGAATCCCAATCAGCAGAAAAGTTAGTCATATCAGTAGAGATTAGTGATATGCTTTCATTAGATTTTATTGGCTGATATCATTGAGATTCGCTGGATTAGCTGACTTACTGAGGCTATTCTGAGTATCACGCTCCACTGGTGCATGACACCGAGATCGCTATGCTCCAGCTGCAAACCTAGCTCCAATGTAATAAATAATGCATCAACAAGGCTACCGATATCCTTTATTTGAACAAGTGTTAGATCCAAGATGAGTGGAATACAACCCATATAGGGATTGAGCTCACGTGCCCAGTTTATCGGGAACCGATACTACTACGCCCCTTCTCGGTTCACCGTTACTACACCCCTTCGGCTACCTTCCAGCAGACTATTTAATGGTGGCCGATTCCTCTTCCTGAGGAATCATCAACGGATATATTTTCGATTAGGTAATTTACGTACTTACAAGAATCTAACAACGAGATCATTAAGTTCATATCAAGTTCATTCAAGTTAATTAATAAGTTCATTTTAAGTTAATTAATAAGTTAATTGATAAGTTCATTATCAAATTAATTAATAAGTGTTAGATCCACCATAGGCAGGGCCCTGCCTATAGAGGTATTATGAAGCCTACTCTGTCCGATCGTAATAATGGCCATTGCAAACGCCATGTCAATATTCTAGAACAATCCTTCCCATTGTTCTACAGGAGAGTTTTTCGAATGCCACGTTTCTCTCAAAGTTATATAAGCCGCTCCGGTTCCTCTCTTTGAGGAACCGTGAACAAACATAGTATTAGTTAGGCATAAATGTATCAAAGAACATAACAATAAGTTAATTAATAAGTTAATTAATAAGTTCATTTTAAGTTAATTAATAAGTTCATTATCAAATTAATTAATAAGTTAAATAATAATTTAAATAATAATTTATTTTTGGGATTCTTTTTAAGTTCATGTTTCATGTGCGTTTCACTTATGGTGGACCTAGAGCACTTCCCTCAGAGCGCACTAATTTCAGGCTTACTGGTCCCCAATGGAGTATGAGTATATGAGTACATGCAAGTGGATGGAAAGAAAGGACCAGAATTAATAGAGTAGGACGTAAACGGTAATGGATCTATAAATAGATCGAACACAAAAGCACAAAAGCAACTACAAACACAAACACAAATACACGGAGCCTAATAAATAGAGGCCTCTTGCCTAATAAGTATAGCAGTAGCTGGAAGAGTAGCTGCAAGAGTAGCTGGAAGAGGAGAGTAGCTGGAAGAGGAGAGCAGCTGGAGCCAGTATATGTTGCGCGCACACTACTTGCTCGTACGAGCTCCGCGAACAGTAAGACCTCCAGCCTAAAGCGAAAGAGCGAAAGAGCGAAAGAGAGCTAGTCTCAGCACCCCATCCCCACACCTCTGCCTCCACCGTCTTTTTCCCCCGAGCATAGCAGCCACTTTAGCTACGCCTCAGAAAATACTCAACACTCCGCCTAGTGTTCCTCATAGTGCTCCATTGCTGTACGTCCTCCTCTCGGAATTACCTATACCCATTGGGCAAGAGACGGTACTCTCCAGAGGCCGCAACTTCCACCCAGCATAACCCCACCCCACCACACGCCCATCCTAGCCCCCCCTTTTTTTTTCTAGATGCAAGCGCTAGCACATGCCCGCTAATATGTCCGCCAACCACGAACCCAGTCATCGCAAAGATTCGCTAGTGTCCCATATCAAGGCCCTGCCTGCACAGGTCACGCTTCTGCCCGTCACTTCAGCGGCGGATGGAGGCAAGGAGGCAGAAAATGGCCAGAAATCGCTTTTTGGCAAAGTGGCCACGTTGCTCCAAAGGTCCGTGGCCCGGTCCCGAGAAGGCTCCATATCTCCAGACCCCAGTCTGCCGAGTGCACAAACGTCCCCTCAGTTGGCCAGTCATACCAGTGCATTCTCCAGTCCTCCGCAGAACCATGTCAATAATGCCGGGCGTACGTCCATCAGCAGTCCGGGAAGTGCAGACACTCTGCAACTGCACCGGTCCGGGTCTTTCAAGGAGACCAAGTACGTGTCGCTCGAGTACGATCCCAGGTCCAAACGCAAGGTGCTCAACTCATACGAAATCCTCCGGGAAATCGGCCGAGGCGAGCACGGCAAGGTCAAATTGGCCCGGGACTTGGTCAGCGACGAGTTGGTGGCCATCAAGGTCATGAGCCGAAAGAGCAAGGATAAGCTGTTGCGCATGAGGAAGTCCTTGAACCACGACCAGAAATATAACGACTACGAGGCCAAAATCAGGCGCGAGATCGCCATCATGAAGCGGTGTGATCACAAGTACATTGTTAAGTTTAAGGAAGTCTTGGACGATGTCAGCCTGTACAAAATTTACCTTGTGTTGGAATACATGGAGAAGGGCGAAATCATCTGGAAGCGCAAGTCGCCGGCCACGAGCCATTGCGTTCACCCGAGCGACTTACATCTTCCCTGTGCCTCGGACTCCACCGATAACGTCAGCAGCAAGCTCAACGAAACGTGTGTCAATGTTGCTTCCGAGGACAACGATTTGTTATCGTACGAGTTCTTGCCCAACCTCACCTTCAAGCAATCTCGAAGGGTCTTTAGACACGTTTTGCTTGGGCTCGAGTATTTGCATTTGCAAGGAATCATTCACCGCGATATCAAGCCGGCCAACTTGTTGGTTAGCTCAGACTACACCGTCAAAATCTCCGACTTTGGCGTGTCCTTTGCATCTTCACTTGACTCCGCGGACGATGGCCAGTACTTCAGTGAAATGGAGTTGGCGAAAACTGTGGGGACGCCTGCGTTTTTTGCACCTGAATTGTGTCAAACCAGTTTCTCCAATAACAACAGCTTCAGCAACGCAGACTCGGAGGTGGCCACCGCTCGATCGCGAGACGGCTCTGTGCTACCTAAAGTGGACCATAAAATAGACATCTGGGCTTTAGGGGTGACGTTCTATTGTCTTCTCTTTGGCCGGGTGCCGTTTAATGCCGAGTCTGAGTTTGCATTGTTTGACGTTATTGTCCACCAGGAATTGGAATTCCCCGAGTCCTGCACATCCTTCAATTCCCCACAGCCAGTTTCGGAGCAAGAGTTCGAGCTGGCCAAGGACTTGCTACGGAAGCTCCTAGACAAAAATAGTGCTACAAGATACGACATTGACGAGATCAAGCTGCACCCGTTTGTCTCCATGGATCTCGAGAACAATAATGCCGAACTCGAAGAACTTTTCTTTCTCAACCTGGCTTTCGACCGGAGCAAGGGCTTTGGCTCTCACAACTTGCTGAATATCTCCTCGAGGTTTGGCTCCACCGATAGTGCTGCTGGTATTGTCAGACGGGTGAACGTGTCGCTTTCCAGTGCTCTGAACCACGATCTCAACATGGCTGCTGAA
Source organism: [Candida] ipomoeae (assembly GCA_002370145.1). Lineage (NCBI taxonomy): Eukaryota > Fungi > Ascomycota > Pichiomycetes > Serinales > Metschnikowiaceae > Metschnikowia > [Candida] ipomoeae. The sequence goes on along the minus strand of NKZK01000433.1, from coordinate 230,944 downwards.
ATTAATAATGCAGACTCAGAGCTGAGCTCGGACCAACGGACTTCATATCCTCACAGCGACTCGGCCCCGCCTGGTTTCATTCCCCAAGCATCATCAGCCACACAGCAAATCTCTCGTGCCCAGCTTTCAGGAGCAAGCGTCAACCTGCAGTCCAACATCTCCTCCACAGCCAACAACTATCACCTCAGAGGAAGAGCCAGTCTGATTTTCCATGACATGATTGATTACGGCTCCAATATCAGGAGAGACAGCACGGGCTCACTAGAGGCCCCCCAAATTGAAACCAAGCGAAACGTTGGTGGCAACCTCTACTTGAAGAACCAGTCTGCTATTGATGCTTTCAAGGATATTCAAAAAACAGACAAGAAGCAGAGGAAGTCCAGCTTGTACAACACGTCAAGTGGAAACTCACCTGGAAACAACCAGAAGCCTATAAAGACAAGTGGGAGAACTTCATCCATTACAACACCTTTCGCCCCGGTTCCAATGTCTCAGTCTCTGAGCAAGATAAAGGTGGGCCCCATAAGTATTGAGTCTGACAGACGCAAGTCGTCAGTGATCTCGTTGCCCCTCACTGAGAGTTTTGCTTCTCTAGACAGTGTGAACGATGACTACTTATCATTGAAGTACCAGGAGCACAAGAAGAAGAAACAGACACTCAAGCTCATGGACGAGAGCACGTCGCATGCCACCTACGAGACCAAGCAAAACAACCAGCAGGATATTTCGGATAAATTCAAAAACTTTAACTTGGGCACCCAGATGGCCAAGGAGCCCAGCGCTGCCAGTGGAAACAACATGGAAAACAACGATGAAATCGAGCCTCCCACAGCCAAGTTGAGGTTCAGACACCCCCCTGCCTCCACGCTCTCCTTGGGCTCAGACTCATCTCTGTCCAGCAGTGATAGTGGAGAAGAAGGAAACCTCACGTTGAAATTCTCGTCCAAATTGGCCCCCGCAGGAAGACCACCCTTCTTGACGTTGGGCAACCGGGCCCAGTCGCATGACTCCAACCTCCAGGACTTGATGCTGCCCGTGAAGAAGTACCACGACATGCCGTTTGTCTTCCATGACCTGTTCCACGAATTGGAAGACGTGCCCGAGGCATTGATGCAGAGCAACTCCGTGGAGGACTTCCTGGAGGCCGTGCCCGACGTGTCGGTTTTGACTCTTCCGGTCCCCGACGTCGAAAAGGTTAAGAAGCTCCACGTCACGCCCAACCACAGCTCACCTCTCCGCATGGAGGTGGTCAAGGCCTCTTCCCCCAAAACTATCGTTCCTCCTCCGGAAATCACCATCACCGATGATACTCCAGAAGAAGCCAGACAGGACTCCCAGATCAGCAACGGCTACTACAACAACCACTACAACAAAGAGCATGTCCGGTCGCCATTTCCGTTGGCCAAGCATTTGGACGGAGAGGGAAGAAGCTCCAAGCCGTTACGCAAGGAAGTATCTGCAAGCAGGCCCAGCTACAACCGGTCCAATTCGATCACGCTAGGAGTTCTCCAGCACGAGCGACCAGACTACTAGCTACTAGTTCTGGCTACTAGTCACTGGCTACAGAGTGTAATTAATATGTGTTGAATTGAACCTGAAACCAAACCCTACCCATGATTGGGCTAATCAATATAAAATAATAAGATCAAACATAATCGAGCTTCTTCTTTAACACCGACAACCGCTTGCCGATGCTGACGATGAACTTCTCGATCATCAATTTATCTTCTCCGTCCAACTTGTCGTCTTCGCCATCCTCTTCGTCGAGCAACGCCTCCAACATCCAGATGGCGGTGCTGTAGGCCAACTCACAGCCCTTCAAGTCTACTTTGACCAACTCGTTGACGGCCGCATTCCTGGAGATTTCCAACGCCCGGTCGAAAATCAACTTTTCGGAGATCACCAGCAGCTCCAATGCGGAGCCCTTTGAGCTAGAGGCCCCAACATAGATTTGCGTGTTGCTATCGCTGGGGTTAAGTTCCTGCTTTTCCCACTTGGCGATATTCAACACCGCTTCGTCGAGCCTTAATTTCACCAACTCGGCCTTCTCAAGGCTTTCGTTGAACCTCTCTCGAATCCACTGGACGAGTTCATTGATCTTGACCGATGTCTGGATGTTGATCGACCGGCCCAAGCTTCCCTCTCCAGTGGCTTCGTCATTATCGTAATTGGTGCTCCACCATTGGTTGGCAATGCTCATTCCCTTGGCCAAAAGCGCCAAGGTCTTGACATAAAGAACGATTCCTTCCTCACACACGTTTTTCACGACTTTGGGAGGGAGCAAGTCTTCATTAAGAGCATACTCTTGGTCCGCATTAGTTGATGGAGGCGACGGCACCAATTGACTGAATTTCACGTCGGCAAACAAGTTGATGGCGTGTGCCTTTGTTGCCAAAGACTCTAATTTCTTGAGAACCTTCTCATCCTCGTTGCTTTCCGTCTCGGAGCCGGATTTATCCGACGATAACGAGCTGGGAGTGGGCAAGTTGAGCTTGTTAAGCAAAAGGTTGTTTTCGAACTCCAATGGTGAGAGTGTTTGCTCTCTTGCTGATACAATCATACCATTGGAGTTTTCGGGGATGGGCGATGTTAAGGCTGTATTGCCGAAGAGTCGATGGGATGCCATACTGATTGCCTTTCCCAAGGCATTGGTTGGCAGAATCGACACCGACACCTTCCGGTCTCCCAAAAAGGGCCCATGCTGACTCCCTGACGAGTTAGACCTCTGAGAGTTTCGCCTAGAAATTAATGCGTCTCTCTCAGTGCTTGCGCTCAGGCGACGTCTTCCAAAGCCTGATGTGCCAACCCTGGCCAATTCATCAGCAATGGCATTGACTTCAACCGCCCTTTTCTCGACAACGACATAATCTTTCTCGAGTATAATGTCCACTTTGTGCTGTCCCTTGCCAAGCGCTTCAGTACTTTGCCTTGCTTGGCGGAACCGAGTGCTTGTATCGTTGGGGTCAGGGCTATTCCTGGACATTATCAGCATGATTTGCTCATCTCTTGATTGCTCTTCATCTTCGGCATCTTCAGCTGTTTGCTTCAGTCTCGACGCCTTTTGCTCCTGGGAAGGCTTCCCGATTGGCTCGCTGTAGTTTGCCCGGTCGGATGCCTTTATAGGGGAGATATACTCACTAATAAATAAATTCTCGTCAACCTCTGAAGTATCTAGTGGGGTGCTAGAACTCTCAAGGTCGTTGACAATCAATGGATCATTAAAGAACTCGTTGAAAGAGACTCTCTCGGTTGGATTGTACCTCAACAAAGATCTGATCAAATTCTTCAATGCCTCTGGAACTTGTGCCAGGGAAGGAAACTTAATTTTGTCTTGACTCTTCTCGATATTTTTCAAGAGCTCAATGTGGTTGGCTGCACGGAAAGGTGGTTTTCCGACGGTCATCTCGTAAAAGACGGCGCCAACGGACCATAAATCGGCCTTGGCATTGTATTTCTCGTACCTGAGGATTTCCGGAGCCATATATAGAGGCGAACCACACAAGGTTTCCGCCATGGAGGTGGAGGGTAAAAACCGAGCAAACCCGAAGTCGGCGATCTTCAAAACTGGCAACTCCCAGAGGCCAACGTAATGCGACTCATCAAATTCCTCCTTCGTTCGAGATGGCGGACAAAGCAAGAGGTTCTGCGGCTTGATATCCCGGTGAACCAAGCTCTTGCTCCTCAAGAACTCCAAAGCAGATGCTAGCTGTTTCAAGAAGTGCACGACCAAAGTCTCATTGAGCCCGTGCGACCCTTCGGGAGATGGGTATCTCTGGAGAAGGGAGGATATTATGGGGTGTGTTTTGATAAGCTGCTCTCTTTTCTTGATAAAGTAGGATAAGTCACCCATGGAGCAGTAATCCATGACCAAATAGAAGTGGGTAGGGCTCTGGGTGTAATCTTGTAGGCTAACCACGTGGGGATGTTTCATGGACTTTAAGATGGAGATCTCGATCTCCAAGTTTTCAATCAACTTCTTGGACTTCAACTTCGACCTGACCACGCTTTTGATGGCCACGGACTGGTGCGTCTTGTTATTGATGCACTTATAGACAGTGGCAAAAGAGCCCTTGCCGATCTTGGGGCCCACAGTATAGATGCCTATAGTAGATTCGGACATTTTGGGGGAGGCAGTAGGGATTTTAGGGGCGGAGTTTTTTTTTGGTGGGGGGTTTTGGGATACTCTATCTGATCAGGGGACCCTTGTGATTTGTAACAGCACAGCGGCAAACAGCAGCAGGAGGGAGGGTGGTAAGAGGGGCCAAATAGAGTCAGAAGTAGGGCGGGAGGTATGAATATTAATATATATGTTTGTAAGAACGACTGGTGCACACGAAGCCACGGCTGTGCTGATAGTCCTCCCAGAAAATGTGGCGTTTCGGGTGTATGAAGGAAACACAACCACTGGGATGCGTAAGTCAGCAGCAGCAGGACCTTGACCTTGGGGAAAAGTAGCGAGGGCTTGAGCTGACACGAGGCGGTAGTTCAAAAATAAAAAAAAGGGGTAAGGTGGGGGCAATCAGCAACAGAAAAGCGGATTACTGGTGAGAAGATGGTCTTGTGAAAATGGGTTTGCCTTTATAGCGAGAGTCATCAAAGGGGAGGGGGTAATGCGAGGTCTGGTACATTAGAGGGGCGAGGTTGAGACAATAAGAAAACACTGCTGTAGGATGGAAACATGCCATGTGCATTGACACAAGGCCTTTCCGACAGAGAAGCTACAATAGAAGTTAAAAATAGAGCCAATCTAGCCCCAGCCAGATCCCTGCCCCGGCTCATTGTCTGAGAAGAGGCTGGAATCGGGAGGAGACGGTGGAGTTTGCGACCTGACAGCCGGTAGAAAACGCGACTCAGATAAGATAAAGTCACGTGCGGGCCCGGTTAAAGGGGGGGAGGTGGAGCTGCTTTTTTCTAAAGTTGGGTGCGTGTGGAGGCAAAGGTGAGGAAGAGCGAGTGGCAGTAGTTAAGAACAATCCAGGGACCCGCCGCACCCCGGAAGCCGTACATTCCTAAGATTAGTTTAATTCAGGTATTAATAGTCTACAGCGCGTAGAGATGCGCGCACGCGTACGGCTATAATGTCTAGCAACAACAGAGAGTCTAGTCTAAGCGCGCGTGCAGGCCTTGCCTATACTTCCACTGGGATAGACACAGGATGAGCTTGTGGGGAGAAGAATCCATGTCTGCACACTACACCAGTGCCATACCCTTGCCCAAAAATAAAAAAAACAACAACCAAAAAAAAACGACAACCAAAGAATGGCTAGAGAATGGCTAGAGAATGGCGAACAATGTACGGATGCTGACGATTGTGGCGTGTTCCGAACCGTATTTGGCTCTTGACTTGGGCCACGGTATGCTTTAGGCCGTGGTCTGCTAGGCTAGTATATCGTAACACTGAGTGTTTTTGGTGATAAATTGGGTCAAAGGAAAGTACCATCCATTTTCTTTGTTTCCGTCTTTTTCCGTCTGTTTCCGATAATCATGGGTGCTTTAGGTTTAGCCATCACCTAGACATACGACATGGCCATTATATATTGAGGCTTATTGTATGTGGATTAGCATTGAGCTTGGATTAATTGAGATTGGGATTGATATTGATTGGTTTTAACTCTGATTAGGTTTGACATAATTGTGTAGGAGATAAACAGTGGTTTATTGTGTAGGATAAATTGTGTGGGAGTTTATTTTGTGGGAAATAAATTGTGTGGTTATTGTGTAGTAAGTATTATAGGTACTGAGTAGAGTAGATGGTAACCGTAGTGAGAGTCAACTGTCATGCGTGAAACATAAGATCTGGATCGGGGCCCGGTGCAGGACAGAACAAGGTCAGCCAGCCAACAACGGAGTTGTGTGCTTAATGGGGGAGAAGGGGAGTGCATAGAAGACGTTGGGTTCCAATCCATCAGCCCATTCTGCTTAATGCCTGTTCCGACCGCCCAAAGTCCTACTCTAGGCCCTCGTAGCTTCCTGTACGCGTGGGCCTGGCTGCGGGCCTACGCCAGATAGCAATAGACACAATACGCACTACTACTACCCCGGCCCTCGCAATACCGACTCAAGCACAGTACTTGCACATTACTAGCGCATTACTATAGCACACTACTATAGCACATTACTATAGCACTACACGACTATAGCACATTACTATAGTCCCAAATTACCCTGGTTGTATTGCAATGTTCGAGTCAATTGTCGCCACACTCATCAACCGGTTCTTGGGCTCGTACATAGAGAACTTTGACTCCAAGTCGCTAAACATCGGGATCTGGAGTGGCGATGTCCGCCTCAAGAACTTGACTCTTAAGAAGGAGTCCTTGGATAAATTCAAGCTTCCTCTAGACGTAAAATTCGGCCACTTGGGCGAGTTGACCTTGCTGATCCCATGGTCCAATTTGAAGGGAAAACCCGTCAAGGTTGTAATTGAAGATGTCTACCTCTTGGCCTCGCCCATTATCTTGGAGGACTATGATGCTGATGAAAATAACAGAAGATCGCAGGCCCTCAAGCAGGAGAAATTGAAGGACTTGGAGGCCGTGCAGAGCGCCTTGAATTCCAATAATGACTTGGCTACGGCTGAAAAGAACAACGAGTCTTTCACAGAGAGCTTGGTCACCAAAATCGTCGACAATTTGCAGGTCACCATCAAAAACATCCATATTAGATACGAGGACCAGTCCATCCTCACGGAATCCCCTTACTCATTGGGCGTGACCTTATCGGAATTGTCTGCTGCGTCCACTGATGAGAACTGGGAGCCAAGCTTCATTTCCATCACGCAGAGCTTCACCCGGAAATTGCTTGTTTTGCGCAGTTTTGCCTGTTACATGAATACTGAGTCTAAGTCCATCTACTCAGATAATCCCGAGGAGATCCTCGAGTCGCTCAAAAGGATCTTTGCGGAGAAATCTACTCCATACCAATACCTCTTGAAACCCGTGTCCGGAGAGGGACATGTGGTGTTACACAAGGCAGGAGCTACACAGTCGCACCCTCACATCAAGGCCGAGTTGTTCTTCGAGGAGTTCGGCATCGATTTCGACAGCAGCCAGTATAGGGATATGTTGTGGACTGCATCCAAGTTCCACTGGTACCAAAAGACATGGAAGTTCCGGAGATTCCGCCCGAAAGTGGCTTTGGAAGACTCTCCCAAGGACTGGTTCAGGTACGCAGCCGAATCCGTCTTGAATGAGATCCATGAGAAAAATTACAAGTGGAGTTGGGACAGTATGAAGAAGCGAAGAGACCAGAGAAAATTGTATACCAAGCTCTGGAAAGCTAAGCTTTTGAAACGGGCCCTTTCCGAAAAGGATGATGCTCAGTTCAAGGCCTTGGAGGAGGAATTGTCCTATGAGGATATCAAGTTCTACAGATCTTTGACCAGAACCCAGATCAGGGAAGACAAGCTCGTTGCTCCCACCACCGACAATCACCAAGCATCAAGTTCTGGGGGGTGGTTTTCTTGGTGGAATGGAAACCTGGATCAACAGGAGCACCTCGAGGCAACAGAGAGCGATGGAGGCCTTGACTTGACTTTGACTTCCGAACAAAGACAGGCTTTATATGACACCATTGACTACGATGAAAACAAGCAGGTGGCAGGAGCAGCTTCAGACCTTCCTCGAGACTGTGTGACCATGGAAGTGTACCTCAACTTGAAGAAAGGAGGAATCACTCTCAAGCCACACAAAGACTCGGAGGCTCTTGCTGAGGTGATTGTGGAAGGATGCCAGAGTCAGTTTTACCAACGGCCCGACTCTTTCTTGGCCAAATTCCAACTCCATGAGTTCAAGATTGAAGATGGAACCTCCAAACCCCTCTACAAACATATTGTGAGCGTGAAACACGACCACGGGAACCTCCATGAGTCAGCATCGGATGTTGCAAGCACTTCAAGCGAGCCTTTCTTTCAGTTCTCCTTTGAAAATAACCCCTTGGATGGGATTGCAGACTCCGCACTCATGGCAAAATTGAAGTCTATGACTATATTCTATAATCATTTTTTCATTGAGGAGGTGATCAACTTCTTCAAGCCTCCAAAGATCCATCTTGACACTGTGGGTGCCATTATGAATGCTGCAGAAGCCACCATGGAAGGTTTGACCTCACAGACCAGAATGGGCCTTCAATATGCATTGACAGAGCACAAAACAATCAATCTCCAACTTGACTTACAGGCCCCTCTTGTCATTGTTCCACTCGACCCGTCCAGCTGGAAGTCATCAGTGGCTATTCTTGATGCAGGCCATGTCAGTATATCGAGCGATTTGGTTGACCGTGCTACCATAGAAGAGTTCAGTGCCAAAGAAAGCTACACCAAGGCAGATTGGGCCAAGTTCAATACTCTTATGTATGACAAGTTCAACCTCCATCTTCATGATACTCAATTTTTGATTGGGCCTTCCATAAAAAGCACCATGGAGCAATTACACAACCAAAGCAAAAAGCTGTCTGCTGTGATTCTCGATGATTTGGATATCAAGATCTCGTTGGGAGTGTCTATTTTGCCAGATGCAGCCAACTTAGCCCGCTTCAAAGTGAGTGGAGAAGTGCCTGGTGTGAACATGGCATTGAACGACTTCCAGTACAAAACATTGATGAAGCTCATTGATGTGATGATCCCCAATGGAACTGATGCTGATGCGGACTCGGCCAGTGTATTTAATGCGTATGGAAGCGATGGAGACCAAGAGATCGCTTACGATTCAGACACCGACAAGGAGAAACTCGCATCGAAAGTGCTCAGCTCTCAGCATTTGGTCGAGATCGACTTCAAGATCAATACCGTGACTCTCGCGTTATCGAGGTGTATTGATGGTGTCACCTTGGAGACGGAGCATCTTATTGACATTGTGGGAGATTCGATTTCTTTCTTCCTTTGGAAGACCGAAGCAGATATGCACATTGATTTATCATTGACCGATGTCAACATCATTGATCATATTGAGAAATCAGGGATTCCAGAGTTCGAGAAATTGATCTCGTCCGACAACTTCTCCGAGGAAGATCAGATTGAAAGGCACAATACCGAGTTGGTCAAGTTGGCGTACGATAGGAAGCAAAGAATCGTGGAGCTAAACGACCAGGAAATCGAGGTGTATGACCAAGACATTGTTCTCAACATGTCTGCATTGAAATGCGTGGTATCACGGAAATCGTTCTTGAGTTTGTTGAACTTTACTCTCAATACCTTCACTGATCCAAACGTCAAGAGCAACAGCCCAGCACCTGAACTTCAGCACAATACTTCTGAAGACGATGCCCTTACACCCGAAAAAATTAACGTGACAATCAATTTGGATAGAATAATTCTTGTTTTGAATGAGGAGGGCATCAAGTTGGCCACATTGCAATTGAGCACGGCTCTGATTGATGTGTTGGTCCTCCCTGCAGAGCTTGAAGTGAACGGGAAACTTGGGGCCTTGAGTCTCCATGACGAGTCAAACCAAGGGTCTCCCAGAGACTCGATTCTCCGGACCTTGATTAGTATTGAGGGTGACAACTTGGCAGAGTTCACATACAAAACTCTTGATCCGCACACCAACCGTGAGAAGTACCAAAGCTCGATAGAGTTCACCACCGGTGCAACGAAGATCAACTTTGTGGAGGACTCGTTCTCCAAAATCATTGGTTACTTGAGCAAATTCCAAAAGATGAAGGCTATCTACGATACCGCTCGAGATGCAGCATTGAACCAAGCGGGTCTGATTGACAGTGCCAATGACATGAAGATGGTATTCTTGGTGCGTGCACCCACGATCCATTTCCCCAAGTTGGCTGAGCCAGAGAATGAAACTTATGATATGTTGGTGGCCGAACTTGGTGAATTGTACTTGAACAATTCCTTTGAAGACTTTAGTGATGGATTACACAATGTGATGAAAGCCGGTCTCAGAAACGTGAGTTTGAACACATGCTTCAACTTTGAAGACCACATCAAGCAGATTGGAAAGGTGGTGGAGGACTTGGATATCAGTTTTGACATTGACTACGCTTTGGAAAACAGTCCTCAGACGCCTACTCTCGTGATATCAAGCAAAACCAAGGAAATCAAGATGAAACTCACGGAGTTGCAATTGAGGTACATGTACAACTTGCAAAACTCCATAACCCAGATGTTTGAAGTTTCAGATGAGGATTCGTTGGATGATATCGAGGAAGATGCAGAGTATGCCAATGCTGTGATGAAGCACGATACTTCCAACACGAAAGAAATTAGCCCTCAAGATAAAGAAGTCGTGAAGGAGGTGAGCAAGACCGATACTACGGTCGATCCAAAGCACCAGAAAATTGCGTTCAAGTTCGACATTCCACGAATCTCGTTGACGTTGTACAATAGAACTAATGCTTTGGCGGACTTTGAGTCCAAAAAGCTCTGTTCCTTGGCCATAAATGCTCTTCATGTGACGTTCGATATGACCGAGGATACACATTTCGATTCCAGTGTCTCCATATCGTCCTTTACGATTCTGGATGTCAGAGAAGGAACCGAAAATAAGTTCACTGAAATCATCCCTTCTATTGAGGACGGTGAACACCAGTTCTCGCTCAATGCTAACTCTGATGGTGAATCCAACAACAAGTCCACCACAGTCATGCTTACCATCACGAAACCAAAGATCCTCCTTGCATTGGACCACATTTTCGAGTTGCAAGCTTTTGCAAACAAGGGATTGGAGCTTGACCCATTATTGGAGACCGGAGAGGCCGAGGACGATGACGACGAAAGCAATGGAGGTAGTCTCAGCATTGTGGATGAATTAGATGACGTTAACTTGTCTGAAACTCAATCTTCCGGTACTTCCACACGGATTGGAGTATCTGTGAATGTGACTGAACCCTCGGTGATCTTATTGGCCGACTCCACCAAAGCAGATACCGAAGCTCTTGTGTTTAAGGTGGAGCAGGTCTTGGTGACCAGTCAGAACATCATTTCTTTGGCAGTGAAGAATGTGGGCATGCATGTCACCGGAATGGACAGCTTTGAAGACTACAAAATGAGAATTATCGATGACTTCTCTGCCTCATTCGCCTTGGATTCCAGGGGCTCCACTCCAACGGAATTGTTGACCAGCATCCAGTTGTCCATTGATCCTTTGCTCGTCCGTATATCCTTGCGTGATATCAGACTTGCCATCCAGATCTTTGAAAGAGCCAATAAGTATTACTTGAAGGCCCAGGAAACATTGTCTGAAGATGAGAGCGAACCAAACTACGATATCTCCGAGGACTTCAAGGGGAAGATAGCCAAATATGCATCAAGTGATATTTCCAGTATCTTCATGGCCTCGAAGCGGCCTTTGGAGCAAGCCAAAACCACTGAGGTTTTGGTGAAGGGCGAGGAGTTCGAGGCTGCTTTTGGTGGAGTACGTTTGGTTCTCATTGGTGATGTTCATGAGTTGCCCGTTCTTGATATGGGACTCAAGCCTGCAGAGGCCAAGATCACCAACTGGTCCACAGAGATGAGTGCAGAAACCCATATTGACTCATACATCAACATCTACAACTACTCCAAGTCCACGTGGGAGCCCTTGTTGGAGTCATGGCCCATCTCTATTTATGCGTCCAAAACGCTTGTGCCAAAACCAAGTGTCATGGTGGAGGTGGTGTCGAGGGAAATCGCCCAACTCAGTATCTCGTCAAGGTCAGTGGCTCTTCTCTCGCAGATTGCCTCTTCCATTACAGCAGAGTCTGTGTCGAAGTCAAGAGAGAAACTCAGCTCCTATGTCATCAACAACGAGACCGGTTTCGACATAGAGGTGTGGAAGGACAAAAATGATGACCTGAGGGAGAATCTTCAGGTGGTCCGCAGCAGAGAGAAAATCAATTGGGAGTTCGAGGACTGGCGCACCATCAGAGAAAACTTGGACATCGATAGTGATGCCAATGTGTTGGGATTGAAGTTGGTCAACTCCAATTATGAACCTCTTTCCAATATCTCAGCCAGTGGGGAAGGCGAGGAGGTGTTCATGTTGAATCCACCAGTCAATGGTGTGCACAACAGATTGGCATGTGAGATCAGACTTGGAAGTGATAACGTCAAGACTATCCATTTGAGATCCACTGTCACCGTGAAGAACAATGCCGAGAGTGCAATTTCCTTGATGACGTTCAATAAGGCGAAGGATACGATCGACACTGAGCTTGTTGTTCAGCCAGGTCAGAAAATCGGTTTGCCCATTGACGTGGTGTACAACGATGAACTTAAGATCAAGCCCAATATGGCCACCAAGTTCAACTGGTCCAGTGATCTGCTTTCCTGGAGGTCTCTTATGAAAAGAGACACCTCGCTCTGTTGTTCTTCTATTGTTGATGGAAGGAGTCTGTCAAACTACTATTACCAGGCAGAAGCGCAGTACGATAAGGAAGAGCCTCTCAACAGTGTTTACCCACACCTCACCATTGTGATATCTGCTCCGCTTGAAATTGAAAACTTGTTACCCTTTGACTTCAATTTCAGACTCTACGATAAGACTACCAAAAAGGACTGGCGTGGCCATGTTGAAAAGGGAAAGAATACTTTTGTTCAGGTTGTCACGCTTGACAGTCTTCTTCTTTTGAGTGTGGAGCCTTTGGCCGATGGATTTGGAAACTCGGAATTTGCTATCATCAACACTGTGAATGGAGGTGATTTCAAGCGTGAATACATCACCAGTGTAAAGAATGAAAATGGTCAAGTGGTCAGACTCAAGTTCTACTATCCTAAGCTTCAAATATCCAAGGCCAATCTCAAGGTGGTGATTTATTCTCCCTACATTATTTTGAACAGAACAGGCCAGCGACTCCAGATCACCGACCAGTTCAAATCCAACCAGGCAACCTTATTGAATTCTACGGGAGAAGAACGGGCTCCGCAGATGTTCTCCTTTGAAAGAGACGGCGACCGTCTGAACCGTGCATTGGTTCGTCTTGGAGAATCACAATGGTCGGCACCTATCGGTTTCGATGCCATAGGACAAGTCTCTGGTGTGACAGCTGCAGTTCAAGGCCGCAACATGGATATGAACTTTGGTATTTCCATTGGTGAAGGAGAAGGCAAGTACAACTTGACCAAGGTGATTTCTATTGTCCCAAGATATGTTGTGCGGAACACTTTGAAAGAATCCATCACCATCGCAGAGAATGGCTCTAATAAGCAATTTGAAATTGGGCCTGGGGATGTTCTCCCCGTGTGTCTTCTCCGCAGAACAGATGAGAAAACCATGATTTTGAAGTTTGCCTCAAAGGGCGTGAAATGGTCTGCACCTTTTGCGTTCAATGATATTGGTCAGATATTCTTGAAGGTGGAGAAAGAATCCGTTGGTCAAGTTCTCTTGAAGGTCAACATTATTACGGAGAACGGAACTATCTTTGTGCAGATCGAAAATGCCAACAACTCGTGGCCTTTCTCAATCAGAAACTTCACCGACTCCGAATTCTACATCTACCAGAGCAACCCGAACCTTAACCGGAACGGAGAGATTGCCAAGAGAGATGTTGACTACAAGCCCATTTACTACAAGGTGCCAGCCAAGAGTGTGATGCCCTACTCATACGACTATCCGAATGCTATTATTAAGGAGGTGATCATCAGGTCTCATGGACGGGAACGTACCGTCAACTTGGCGGAAATCGGAAACCTCAAGCCTTTCAGATTGCCCGAAACAACTGAGCAAGAACAAGTCATTGTTGATTTGAATGTTGTGGCCGATGGCCCAACCCAGTCTTTGGTGATCACTGACTACAATCCTTCAGTGAGCTTGTATAAACTACAAGACTCAGATAATTCTTCAGTCAGCTTGTCACAGCAACAATTCGAGGTCAACGCAAAGGATGAAAACTACTTCACCAAAATTTTCACCAGGTTCGAAGGCTTTGGGGTCTCGTTGATCAACACAAGATCTCAGGAGCTCTGTTACTTATCTCTTAGAGGATTGGAATTGCGGTACAACGAGTCGGACCTCTACCAAAACTTGAGTATGAAACTCAAGTGGGTTCAGTTGGATAACCAACTCTATGGAGGCATTTTCCCCATCATCTTGTACCCAACGCTTGTGCCTAAATCTGGAAAGGAGATGAATAGCCACCCTTCGCTCAGTGCATCGATCTGCAAAGTTAAGGATAACAGCCATGGTGTGATCTTCATCAAGTATGCTACCATCTTGTTGCAGGAGATGTCTATTGAAGTGGATGAGGATTTCTTATTTACCTTGTTGGACTTCTCCAAGTTTCCTGGCGCCACATGGAATTCTGAGATTGAGGATAAATTATGTGATGATGATTACGAGATTCCCGAGCCTCTGAAGTTATCAGAAGCAAGCGACATTTATTTTGAAGCCCTCCACTTGCAACCAACGCTTACCAACTTGTCGTTCGTGAGAACAGAACGAGTCAATGCTGAGGACAAGTCTTCATCTCAGAACACCTTGATGTTCTTCGTGAACATGTTGACGATGGCCATCGGAAACATCAACGATGCTCCAATCAAATTGAATGCCTTGTTTATCGAGAATGTGCGTGTTCCAATTCCAATCTTGATGCAGTCCATTCTGACCCACTATGGCCAGTCTTTCTTCTACCAATTGCACAAGATCCTTGGTTCTGCTGACTTCTTGGGTAACCCAGTGGGGCTCTTCAACAACATCTCGTCTGGTGTGCTTGATATCTTCTACGAACCTTACCAGGGACTCGTGATGAATGACCGTCCACAGGAAATCGGAATAGGCATTGCCAAGGGAGGTCTTAGTTTCATCAAGAAATCAGTGTTTGGCTTCTCAGACTCTTTTGCCAAGGTCACTGGGTCTTTGGCTAAAGGCCTTTCGGTTGCTACCATGGATAGGAAGTTCCAGGAAAGAAGAAGACTTAACCAGCGCCGCAACAGGCCTAAGCATGCCCTTTATGGATTCACGTCCGGAGCCAACTCGTTCTTCGAGTCTATTTCTTCGGGTGTCACTGGAATAGCCCTGGCTCCACTTGAAGGTGCTTCCAAAGAGGGTGCAGGTGGTTTCTTCAAGGGAATCGGCAAAGGAGTTATCGGACTCCCCACTAAGACGGCCATTGGGTTCTTTGATCTTGCCTCAAATGTCAGTGAGGGTATCAGAAACACCACGACTGTTTTCGATACCGATGGACTAGAGAAGGTCAGACTCCCTCGTTACATCTCATACGATAATGTGGTGAGGCCATACTCCCAAAGAGAAGCACAGGGCCAATACTGGCTCAAGTCTGTTGAGGGAGGTCAATACTTTGATGAGACATACCTCGCCCACTTGGTGCTTGCAGGAGAAGACAAGGCGGTGATTGTCACGTTCAAAAAGATCATCTTGTTTGAGGTGAACTCATTGAAAGCAACGTGGACGATCTCGTTCAGTCAGGTCAAGTCTCTTTCGTTGGAGACTACGGGTGTGGGCATCATATTGAACAATGGAAAGAGGCCTTTCCTCCCGGTACCAGAAAAGAAGAACAGGGAATTCTTGTACAACAGAATGAAGATTGCTGTTGACAAGTACAATTCACAGTGCCAAGTGTCTTTATGATACTCCCAGGTAATACTCGGTATGGGATGGTATGATATATTAGTGTGTTGTGAATGAGTTGGTGGTGTCTCCACACCGCTTTCCAAGATTGGCCATGAACTCTGTAGCGGATTCCGTATTGCAATACTGTAGCTTCAAAGAACCCACCGAAATATGCCCATCGTGAGTTTTAACCACGACAGTATCTCCATCGAGAGCAAAGTCTCCCGGTGCATGCAAGGAGGAGGTCACGTGCTCACCCAAGCCAGAAGCTTCCTTGACGTCCTGCAAAATCACCTTATAGTAGTCATCCACCAACTTCTTCTTTCTCTTGATCCGCACGTGTTTATATGTATGCAAAGAACCAAGGGCATCGTAGAGCCGTTTGGCTTGTCTTGAAGTCATGGAGTTCCAATTGGCTAGGTGACATTTGGAGCCCAACTTTGGGGCCAATGAGTACACCTCGTTATTGGTGATTGGTTTCGGGTCCACATACAAGCCTTTGGAAATGACCTCTGCTAGCAAGTCAGCGCCGAGAATGCCCAATTTTTCCTGGAGAGAATTGAAGTCGTCGTTGGTATGGATGGGCACATGTGCAGTCTGGGCGATGAGGTCCCCACAATCGAACTTGGTGGGGTGCAACGTCTGGACCGTGACTCCTGTGGTGGAGCAATCGTTCATCAAAGCATATTGAATGGGCGAAGAACCACTGAATTTGGGTAGCACCGATGGATGTACATTTAGGCCTCCATAGGGCAATGCGTCTAGGAAACGGCCTGGGATGAGCTTCCCAAACGACACAGCTACTGCAAGGTGGTAATCTCGGGGTAGAGCTGTTTCTGTGATCTGTTGTGGTGTATCCACGCGGAAAATATCCACGTTGTTTTGTTGGGCGTACGAGCCAATGGGTACATCCACTAGTTGTTTAAGGTTACGTCCCGTAGGCTTGATGGACCTAGTGTAGACATCAATGGCAGCAATGGTCGACGGCAGGCCTTTTTGAAGCTGTAGGAGTCTCTTGAGCGAGTATACACTAAAAGAGTCGGAGCCGAAGAAGGCGATCCGGAGGTGAGGAGGAATCGTGGGCATTATTGTGGCTGCGATGGCTGAGCTGACTGAGCTGGCTGAGCGAAATGCTGCGGTCGCATATTCGTAGTTTTCGTCACTCTGACATAGTAATTAAAAATAGTGTGCGTCAGTGCTGCATGACAGAATAGTAGAAGGGCCCCTTAAAAATCGGATTTTAAGGATGTGGGTAAAAAAAACCTACTGCTGGCTCCGCCAACTTGTACTCAGTCGTCAAGAAAAGTATTTTTGTTTTGATATTTTTTTAGAAAAACCTTTTTTCTCTATTGTTTATGTTAGATGGGCAATGCACTGTACGCGTAAACCACAGGACATGAGCGAACAGGTGTCAAGAAGTAATGTTGCAAGAGTTTAAAATGGGGCCATACGTGGGTAAAGCCAAGCCTGCAACTTTGGGCCCTGCACTCCCCTCCCCTCTGGATTCCCCTCCCAGCCTTGCCAAGGGTGAGCTCCGGCTAGCCCTGTATATACAATGCGTGCTGCAAGGCTCAGGAACAGAAGTTATACACACTCGCGCCTATTATATGTGTACCCTCGGACTAAAGATTTCTCTCTACATTGACTTTTCCTGCGGTCGGCGCCAGAATCCTTATCAGCTCTTCCTCCTTAATTAGTGTCTGCATGCTTTGTTGCCCCGATCCCCTTATAAACTCTTAGTCCTCCTCCTCTTACATCATGCCACCTGGGCACATCCATAAGATCTTCATCCTACTCTCGTGCACCTTCATGGGCCTAATATGTGGCACGCTATACCTATACTCGTCGTTTAGCCCACAATTGGCGCTGAGGCTCAACTATTCGGCCACTAATGCATCCACCATCGCTTTGCTTGGGAGCTTGGGCGTAGCCATTTCGGGGCCTCTAGCGGGGGTGGTGGTGGACAAGAGAGGCTATACCATCCCACTTCTCACGGGTGGCTCTCTTATCTCGCTAGGCTACTACTACCTCCGACACCAGTACTCGACTGTGTATCTGAACCTTGGGCTTCTGTGCTGCTGCTTGTTCCTGATTGGCTGTGGCTCCACATTTATCAACCTGGTGTGTATGAAGTGCTGTGCCGTGACGTTTCCCAAGATCCGGGGCGTGGCCACTTCTTTGCCGTTGGCATTGTACGGGCTCCTGGCCATGTTTTACTCCGTGGTGGCCTCGGTGTTCTACCCAGGCGACACCCTGGGCTTTCTCAAGTTCCTCATGGTATCTGTCTTGGTGATTTTCTCCATGTGCAGCCCTGCAATCATGCTCTATGATTACCGAACTGTCAAGCCTCGTGCCGGTCCTAAACCCATTGAGATGGTTACATTGGATACTCCGTTACCTCCCAAACGGATTTCTAGCCTTAAAAATGAAGACCCTTCCACAACAGATCTCCTTCGGTCGCCACGGTTCTGGATGCTTTTTTTTATCACGGGCTCCATATCTGCGTTGGGCCAGATGTACATCTATTCGATCGGGTACATTGTGAAAGCGCTCATAACCAAAACTTACCACATGTCGCCTACACTTACTGTCACGGAGCTGGTGGACACATTGATCCAGCTGTTCCAGCAAACCCAAGTGGGGCTCATATCCGTATCCAACTGTGTGGGCCGCTTGACTGCAGGAATCATGGGAGATGTCATCAGCCTGAGCTTCAAGAAACCCAGAAGCTGGCTCTTGTTTATCCCTTCCTTTGGCCTAATCATTACACAACACATGGGCCATAGTATCTCGTTCCACGGTGACTTGGGTACGGCTTCAGTCCTCTCGGGCTTCTGCTACGGGTATACACTTTGCATCATGCCTATCATAGTGGGCGACGTATTTGGGATGTCGAATTTCTCCCGCAACTGGGGCTTCATAGGCCTCGCGCCCGTGGCTCCCAGTATGTTCTTCACCAGTTTTTTCGGCAAGGTGTATGATTCACATACACTGATGGGAGCGGATGGGTTACGGTCTTGCATGCAAGGCAATGCATGCTACAATCTGGTGTTCACATTGACGTTTGGAATGGCGATTTTGGCGTGTCTTTTGGTTGGACTTTTCAACTCGTGGGACCGGGTATCCCATTCACTCGCCGAGTTATTTCCTAAAAGAGAAGATCACTTTTAGTTCTATATCGTGTGTGTATTCCATACATACATAGCGTATCAAGAAGAGTGGAGACAGATTCGCATTTCTGGGGCTCGCAAAGCGCATTTCATCTCCGTAACACTATTTGCACCCGTACCAACCATCAACCCACTACCATCTCTGCAGGCAGGCCACCCACTGCTGGCAAACATCAACATGTCACAATCTAGCTCCAGTGAAGCTGAGCCCTGCACTCCCTCGGACCAGTCCAGGCCGAAGTCCGGTTGGAGGTGGTCCAAGGACAGATCCATAAAGGACTCCGATCCCGAAAAGCTCAAGAAGGCGGCACGGGCGCAAAGATTCAGGAGTTCAGCACATTCAGATAAACCGAAGAGCCCTGCTTATGGGTTCGTCAGTCGAGGAAGCGAAAGTCTCCTCCAGCATAGTGAACAAGCACAACGCGAATACTTTGACTCGATTCTTGAGAATTTCAAGGCCAGCACGGGTGAAAGTCAAGATTTGAAATGGAACGCCAAGCTTGAAAACAAGGTCTCGGATCTGGGGCTTGCTCCCATACTTACGAACCTACGAAAGCTCCGAGAAGCTCTACTCCACAAGACCCCAGACGACTTCACCAAGAAAGTGCACTTGTTCTCAGTACGGGTCAACTCAGCCATTGGGCACTTTGAAACGTACATTCCCAGCATCAACTATCTAATGCACGAAGCCCGGCACTTGTTGACGGAGGCCGAGTACCGGGAGATCATGACATTGAGAGTCCTACATATGTCGCATAAGAACGGAGCCAATAACAAAGCATTGGAGACATTTTTCAGGCACTTGGATCCGCAGAGAGACTCACGGGTGTTTTCCACCCTAATAGCCTGGCTGCTGGGTGACTATAACCTGTGGATGCTGACGTACAACAGTGAAAGCGATCATGCCATCTACTGTGCCATGACGCGAGGTCTTGGGCACATGATGAAGCATATGATCGATTGCTTCAGCAAGTCGTTTTTTACCTACAAGTACGATGACTTCATGAAGTTCTTGCCTCGCGGGATGTCGTGGGAAGATTTCCTACGGGAGTACTCCATGCTGTGGACTGTGGAGAATAACATTATAACGGTGAGGCGCAGAAACAAGTGAATGAATAGTGCCAGTTGAAAGACCTGGAAAGTGAAAGACTACGTAAATGTCTAGTAGAAGGACTAGCTTCATAGATATTATGCTCAGACTGCCCATCTAGACACGGTGTGCAGGTGCATCAACAATCGCGGAGTACCACTAGGCACTAAATAAACTATCTGACAACTACCACTTGCGACCTATCCCTACACCCGACCTTCATTCCGTCCAGTTCAGATGTCCAAGCTCCCAGAATCCATAAAAATAGACGACGTGGCTTCCGGGCGAATAGAGGCCAGCGCCATATACGAGGAGCTCGACCGCTTGAAGTTGGAGATAAATATCCTCCGAAATGAAATGTCCACATTTATCAAGACCCTAGCGACGATATCCGACGACCTGAGCCAGCAAAGCTACTACAACAGTATTGAACAGCGGATATATTCTGTCCGGGAGGCCATCACCAAGTACTGCACGCAGTACAACCGTCTCATCCCCATCATCAACTTGACCCAAATCAAATTGGGGCAGGATGTCGAGATCCTGAGTGGACAGGTGTCCAAATCTCCCCAGAAAAACGCACTTTAGAATGTGGCTGGCATACTCTGGACAAGTATAGTCATGATACGGTGCGTTTGGGGTCTTATCAGACTGACTCCCAGAACATTCTTACACACACAACCAGACATTTTTCAACTCCTAAGATATGGAAACAAACACGTTTGTTATCTGCTTATCATTTTGATTCCAGGCTGGGACACATATTGAGTACGGAACATGGAAGTCTTTTTCAAAGGTGTGTAACATACCTATACGTAGGAGTTCCAACTCCTGAAAGGAACTCCACACCTAAGCATAGTTAGGTTTGGTCACTGGAAGATAATATCCAGATGACCTATGGGAGCTAATGAAACATTCCACTGAGGAAACCTAAGTCTGGGTCATCAGTGTATGGTAGCATATGACAAAACACCAACACCTAGAGTTGACTCCAAGATTGGGACAATGGCCGTCCGCAGT
Source organism: [Candida] ipomoeae (assembly GCA_002370145.1). NCBI lineage: Eukaryota > Fungi > Ascomycota > Pichiomycetes > Serinales > Metschnikowiaceae > Metschnikowia > [Candida] ipomoeae. Next base: position 210,167 of record NKZK01000433.1, on the reverse strand, counting down.
CTATAATCAGACAAAGGCATAAAAAACCACCAACGGCCTCTTCATAGTGTCTATATCTCCACAATCACCATACTGTTTTATGTACATAGCACTACTCTGACTCATAGGTCCTGCACACGCGCAGCCTCAACATTTGAGACTCAGCGTTCTCGTGGCATTTTTCTCTATCACCACCATCATGTCTGATTTGTTAAAAGCTACATTTGAGAGATGCAAAAAGGAGGGCAGAAATGCCCTTGTCAACTTTATAACTGCCGGTTTCCCCACCATCGAAGACACTATCCCCATCATGAAGGGTATGCAAGACGGAGGAGTGGACATTATTGAATTAGGAGTTCCGTTCTCAGACCCAATTGCCGATGGCCCAACGATCCAAGTGGCAAACACTAAGGCTTTGGAAAACGGAGTCACCGTTAAAAAGTGCTTGGAACTTGTGGCCCAGGCCAGAGAGCAGGGCGTGGATGTTCCTATCATTTTGATGGGTTACTTCAATCCCATCATGAAGTATGGTGAGGAGCAGATTGTCGCAGACTCTGCCAAGGCTGGTGCCAACGGGTACATTGTTGTTGACTTACCCCCTGAAGTGGCTGTAAGTTTCAGAACTACTTGCTCCAAGTACGGACTCTCATACGTTCCTTTGGTTGCGCCTGCCACCACCGATGCCAGGTTGAAGACCTTGGGTAAGATCGCCGACTCGTTCATTTACGTTGTTTCCAGAATGGGAACTACTGGTGCCTCCGAGGAGGTTTCTGCTGGTATCGCTGCCTTGTGTGACCGTGTCCGCAAGTATGCTGGGGACACACCCATTGCGGTTGGTTTTGGTGTTTCCACCAGAGAGCACTTTTTGACTGTGGGAAAGGCTGCAGATGGAGTTGTCATTGGATCCAAGATCATCAACCTTTTGGCCGACTCGCAACCAGGTCAAAGAGGTGATGTTGCTCGTGAATTCGTCAAGTCCATCTTGGGTGAGAGCTACTCTCCAATTGCCCCACCTGCTCACAAGCCATACGTGCAACCCGACACTCCACGTGAAATCAAAGCTGTGCATGAAGAGGCCCACAAATTCAACCCTCTTTTCGGAGACTTTGGTGGCCAGTATGTCCCAGAGGCCATGCACACATGTTTGGCAGAGTTGGAGAAGGGCTTTGAGGGTGCTGTTTCTGACCCCGACTTCTGGAAGGAGTTCAAGAGCTTATACTCGTACATTGGAAGACCATCCAGTTTCCATAAGGCTGACAGATTGACCGAACATGCAGGAGGTGCTCAGATCTGGTTGAAGAGAGAGGATTTGAACCACACTGGTTCCCACAAGATCAACAATGCCTTGGCACAGGTTTTGATTGCCAAGAGGTTGGGTAAGAAGAGAGTCATTGCTGAAACAGGTGCTGGTCAACACGGTGTGGCCACTGCCACTGCATGTGCCAAGTTTGGATTGGAGTGTTGTGTCTTTATGGGTGCTGAAGATGTGCAACGTCAAGCTTTGAATGTGTTCAGAATGCGGATCTTGGGTGCCAAGGTTGTTTCTGTTACTAACGGTACTCAAACCTTGAGAGACGCTACTTCCGAGGCTTTCAGATACTGGGTGTCTAACTTGGAGACTACCCACTACATCGTTGGCTCTGCCATTGGACCCCACCCATACCCCACGTTGGTGAGAACGTTCCAAAGTGTGATTGGTCAAGAGGCTAAGGAACAATTCAAAGAGTTGAACAACGGTCGTTTGCCCGATGTCATTGTTGCTTGTGTCGGTGGTGGATCCAACGCTACTGGACTCTTCTCTCCGTTTGAAAAGGACACTTCCGTCAAAATGCTTGGTGTTGAGGCCGGAGGTGATGGACTCGATTCCAACCGTCACTCTGCAACCTTGACGGCCGGAATCCCAGGTGTGTTCCACGGTGTTAGGACTTTTGTCTTGCAAGACCACGACGGTCAAGTGCACGACACCCACTCTGTGTCTGCAGGTTTGGACTACCCAGGAGTTGGTCCTGAGTTGGCTTACTGGAAGAGCACGGGCAGAGCTAAGTTCGTTGCAATTACCGATGCCGAGGCTTTGGAAGGTTTCCGTTTGTTGTCCCAGTTGGAGGGTATTATCCCAGCTTTGGAGTCATCTCATGCTATCATGGGAGCCATCAACCTTGCCAAGACCATGTCTCCAGACCAGCACATGATCATCAATGTTTCTGGTAGAGGTGATAAGGACGTGCAATCAGTGGCTAAGGTCTTGCCTGTTTTGGGAGAGAAGATCGGCTGGGACTTGAGGTTCGAAAGCGACCCTTCCAAGTAATCTACGATGGGGGACTTTGAATGCTAATCATGAAATTATTTGGAGATATTGTAGACTGACCCACCATAGACTGGTAGTTGACTGTGACTGATGTACTGTGCTTGTAGTGCTGTGTGCAGATCAGAGATGTATTCTCACGCGGCCAAACATTCAGCCGCAAGCACATCAAAACAAACCCATGAACTACGATATCGACGCCAATGGGTTGGTGGTGGAACTAGCCAAATTGCTCCATATAGAGGAGATCGACGAGAATACCCTTCGAATCTGCCTCAAGCTCATCGACCAGGGCGTGGTCCCGGAGACTTTGGCAAAGTCCATCAGACGTATAAAACAAGAGACCGGTTGGAAGTCACAATAAGACTTGAGTAGAAAAAATTTTATGAGCAAGCCAAAGCTTTCATTAAGCAAACCCGCCCTTTTTCTTTTTCCGTTTCTGACTCGGGTTCTGTGAGCCCAATCTTTTGAGCTGCAGTTTTGGTTGAGACCTGAGCTGTGACGACTGAGAGGATATCTCTTGCAGACTTTTCACCGGTGAAAACTGAACCTGGCTCAATGGAACCTGGCTCAACTGACTTTGAATCAAGCCTTGGTTTAGGCCTTGGCTCAACTGAGGTGGTTTGGGTTCGTAAACTTCTTCGTCAAGTTCATGGAAAACCAATGGCTGACTATCCAAATCTGGCTGGGTTGATTGAGAAAGGTGCACTTGAGATTGCAGCTGAGACATGAGTTGCGAGTTTTGCGCATGTGCTTGTCTCAATAAGCCATTACTGGTTTTAATAGCTTGTTTGGGTGTATGACGAGCCTTCACCTCAAGAGACTCATCGATCTTCCAGTCGTCGAATATATCTTGGTATTCTTGTTCATGCTGAGTGGCTTCTTCTCTGATTGCAGACTCATAGTCTTTGGCAAAGTTTAGACTGTTGGCCTTTATTATGCTCGAAACCAAAATGATCACTGCCTTCATGATCTTGGGATCCTGCTTGTAGCTTTGAAGTGCCTCATAGAGGGTTTCACTGATATTGTCAGAGCTTTTGGTGCCCAAAGGAATGAGTTGGCTCACAACCCTACCGTCGCCTTTATTGAGCTGAATATTGCGGCCCTCATAAAAGGCTCCCAATTGCTCGAGCATGGAACCTAACTCCGGTAGGTCCAGCACGGTGGTGGGAATATTTCTCGCGATGGTCGCTAGTGATTTGAAAGAAGGTACTGTCTTTGAATCCAGAGGCGTTTTGAACACTGCGTCGATGTCAGTTCCTAGCTCAAGGGCGAAGTTTTGCACTGCATCGACCTGAGATGAGTCTTGTTTCAGTTCAGAGCTCTCTAGAATCTGGCCATTAGAGTTCTTTATGCTAGACCCCGAATCTTTTATGGATTCCAAATCCTTTATGGACTCTATGCCCGTGGTTTCTTTTGACCGAGAGTGCCTGAATCGGTGGAGAAGGAATCGTTCCTCTACCTGAGAGAAGACAAGCGGGATGAAGCGAGATGAGGAAGGTATGCTCTGATTAGCCTCAATATCGTCCCTGGAATGGTTTCTAAAGGCGAGATCTGACCTAAAGCTTAAGGCCATGTAATCAACTTCATGGTTAGCTCCAATCTGGATGTAATTCATAAGGTAATCATCTTCTCCAAATGCTGACAGGCACACACTGATATGACTGATGCCACTTAATCTAGAGCGAATGTAGTAGGGGTCTTTGACACTGCAAGGTCTATTTCGACGCATGGCGAACGAGTAGTGTATGATGATCGGGGAGTTGGCGCAATAGATAAGACACATGATGACATTGTTTTTTTCACGTAAATGAAGAGTCATTTTTAACGAGTAATCCGTATGGTCAAGGTAGTGTTTCCAAGACAAAAGCCTTTGGAGGTCATTATCTTCAGTCAAACGAAGCCATATGATTTCCTGTGACGTGAGAATGAAAAGATCGGGGCCTATTCGCTGAAAGTCGAGCAAGTGGGACCAGTTATGGAAGTTGATGTACTTTCTGACCGTATCAGAATCGAGAGTAATGCCCAAGACATTTTTCCTCTGCATGATAACCATATTGTCTGAGCCAGAGGGCCAATGGGCTCGAATGAAGTTGGAGAGATCAAATGGGTTGCGGGCAGGAAGTTGCTTTGACGACTCTTTTTTGACTGACCATTCGGAATCCTTCCAGAAGGAGTAGATGGTACACTGTCTCTCAGAGTCAAACACCGCCAAGCGATCGCCATTGATCTCGGAATGAAGAAGAGATGAGCCTGGAATAGCGACAGAAAAAGCCTTATTAAGATTTATTCTCTTTTCATCATTATCCCACAACACCTCAACAAAAGATACCTCATTTGCCCCACGTACGACTAGAAGCTCACCAGAATAGTGTATCTGATGAATTACCCAGGGAAATTTGCACCTTGTTATGTATTGCTCATTCGGAACAGCACATAGCGTTTTCGCCAGCTCACTTGAGTTGGAGAGGTGGATCACGTTCTTCATCTTCGGTAGGAGAGGACACACCAATATAGAGTCTGCCCCATCAACACAGGCCACACAGCGGACGTTCAAAAGACTGGACGTTGAATTTTGTTCTTTTGATTTCTTTGAATTTTGTTCTTTTGATTTCTTTGAACTTTGTTCCTTTGATTTCTTTGTATATTCACCAACACCCAAATCAAAGGCTACTGAAAGCGAACTGACAGTTGGATCACGGCCCATCTCCTTTCGAAAAGGGTCAGCCTCAGCATTCATGGCCTTGATCAAGTCGTGGCCCACGGAAAGGGGTTTCTTGGGGGCCCGGAAAGGTTGTCCAGCATTGGAACCATTTTTGTTCCCACTGGAAAGTCGGGAGTACGAGTTCTGGATCTCGTACAAGCTGGATGTACTGCTCTTGGACCTGGGGAATTGGAGACCCAAAGCAGACGAATCTCCAACAGCATGAAGGTCGATTATTCCGTTTCCGGAAACGCCATAGGTGAGCTGGGCACCCAAACCTGATTTAGCAGGCCACATTCGTGGGGCATGTAGTGAAGAGAAGGGTATGTTTTGCAAGCGTTTTTATCCGCGTGATGCACATCAGTAAGCAGCAGAGCAGTGAGCATCAGACATGCTGAAGTACCCAATGAATGCCAATAAATGCCCTATAAATGCCCAATAGATACGTGCAATACGTAATTGGAATATGGGATTCTAAATATCATAATAGCTTCTTAGAGTTAAAAATTACAATTACAGTTTATCAATTCTGTTGGTGTTAAAGCAGTGCCATATACTATGGTACTGCAGTGTATTGTAGGGCTACATAGAGACCAGGAAACGCACCACCACTCACTATTTAAGATGCTAAGTCATTGAGAAAAGAAAAAAACACTAATTCCTGTTCATAGTCAACTTTCCAGAATTTCTCCAGAATTTTCCAGAATTGTCCAGAATTTATCTAGTATTATTCTAGGGGCCCTTTGCTCCCACTATGAAGGCTAGTGTGGCCGCGCTTGGAAGTGTTCGATGCATTTTATAGCGTTGGAGACTGCGAATGGTCCACAGCTCTATATAGCCAGGTGTAGACAGTAGCAGTGTTGGGAGAAATACCCAATTGGGCTTTCAATAGTAGAAAGAAATAACAGATACAAAAATACAGGATACAGGAAAGGGGTATAGGATACAGAAGAGAGAGACATGGTCATCTGAAACATCAATGATACTATGTCAATGGACATCTGACTTCTGAAACATGAGTATGAGAGAACTTGTTGTGATATGAGGCGCTTATGCAGTACATACACCTAAGTGCAGGGCACTTAGGGTTCCATTGTATTAGGTATGCCCATAGGGCACAAGCCCTCATTTCCCTTGACTGCTGCCCTAACCAGGCGTTCCCAGTTTTACAGTAGTGTTTTACTTCTTGAACTTGCACGACCTCTTCCTATATGTATGAGAAGAAAGAATATTTCATATTCTTTCTCTCTAAGGACCTTTATTCTAACTTCTCTCTACAGACTAGATATTGAATACATATTGTTACAGAAATGTCTCCCACTGAACTATCTCAAGGGATCTCTTCTAAGGAATTCTATAAAAAGGTGAACAGATGCTGACCGTACCCTATGAGGGATGGATCCTCGGTGAGGCTCCACCCCTGCAGGATCGGAGTTATTCTCTCAGTGAGGTATCAGAACAGAACTAAGTCTAGCAATGGACGAGTGTAGACCCTAATACAACAGGACCATTCCCCCAGGAGTAGTATACAAAAGTTTCAGCTCATGCTAATTAAGAGTCAAATAAAAAGCAACCAAGTCTCTTTAATACACAGTCAACGTCCTGACTCCATCTTCTTATGATATCTCTATACTATGGGTGCAGTGGAGGTACTGATGCGAGCACCGGAGCCGGAATTATCCAACCTTTTAAGTCGCGGTGCGCGCTATATAACACGTAGTTACTTCGGCTTTTTTTCCACGCTCCTGCTGTACTTACACATCCATAGCACTAACAATGGCCAAGAAATCCAAGCTGAAAGACTCGGCTGCCTCTTTGGGCGTAAAGGGTCTGCCAATTACATCGTTGAATGTGGACCCGGTGGCTGATCCCGTGTTCGAATCGGGCAATGAGAGAAGCTACTTGCTGACGCTGGTGCCCGCATATGTCACCAAGGCCCGGGCGATCTCCAAGATCGATTTGCCCTTCATTGCCATTTTGTTGCTCTCTGGCTTGTACGTGCGTCTCCATAACCTTGAATTCCCCAAGTCGGTTGTTTTTGACGAGGTCCATTTCGGCGGTTTCTCCAAGAAGTATGTGTTGGGCAAGTTCTTCATGGACGTGCACCCCCCTTTGGCCAAGATGCTCTTTGCTGCTGCTTCCTCGCTCGGGGGTTTTGATGGCTCCTTTGACTTTGCCGCCATTGGCGATGTTTTCCCAGATAATGTGCCTTATGTGTTGATGAGACGCTTTTCCGCTGTCTTGGGTCTTCTCACTGTTATCTTGTGTTACTTGACCGTGAGATCTTCCGGAGTGCGTCCTGTGATTGCTTTTATTACTGCTGGCTTGCTTTTGGTTGAAAACTCTTTCATCACTATCAGCAGATACATTTTGTTGGATGCTCCTTTGGTCTTTTTCATTGCTGCTGCAATCTACTCCTTCAAGAAGTTCGAGACCCAAAAGCCTTTCTCCTTCCAATGGTATCGCTCCTTGATCTCCTGTGGTGTTTCCTTAGGTTTGGCCTTCTCTTCAAAGTGGGTTGGCTTGTTCACCATTGCATGGGTTGGTATCATGTGCTTGGCTCACATGTGGCTTCTTATCGGTGACTTGAAGGTCAAGTCTTGCACAGTGTGGAAGAACGCAATTGCTCGTGGTTCTATTTTGATTGGAGTCCCTGTCATTGTCTACTTGGCTATGTTCGTTATCCACTTCAGCGTCTTGACCAATGAGGGTGATGGCTCTGCTTTCATGTCCAGTGCTTTCAGAAGCGGCTTGAAGGGAAACACTATTCCTCAACGTACTGTTGCTCCAATTGGTTACGGCTCCGTTGTATCTATTCGCCATGTCAACACTCAAGGTGGATACTTGCACTCGCATGAACACTACTACCAAGGAGGCTCCAAGCAACAACAGATCACGTTGTACCCTCACCTCGACAGCAACAACGACTGGGTCATTGAGCCTTACAACTTCTCCACCCCAGACCACTTTGTGCCAATCACCGATGGTACCAAGATCAGATTGAGACATGTGAACTCGCACGTGAGATTGCACTCCCACGATGAAAAGCCTCCTGTCTCTGAGAATGACTGGAAAAAGGAGGTTTCTGGTTATGGATACAAGGGATTTGACGGTGATGCTAATGACGATTGGATTGTTGAAGTCGTCAAGCACCTCACTCCTGAACATGCCAAAGAAGAAGTGAGAGCCTTGGAAACCATCTTTAGATTGAGACATGCTATGTCGGGACACTACTTGTTTTCCAGTCCTGTTACTTTACCAGACTGGGCTTTTGAGCAGCAGGAGGTCACTGCTGCTTCTCAAGGTGCCAGAAAGTTGACCCACTGGCATATTGAAACCAACAAAAACAGCATGTACCAAGGTGACGATGAAGTTTCCTATCAGAAACCCGGTTTCTGGGCCAAATTCTTAGAATCCCACAAGGTCATGTGGAAAATCAACAACGGCTTGACTGGTCATCACAAGTGGCAATCCAGCCCTCATGAGTGGCCTTTATTACTCCGTGGTATCAACTACTGGAGCAAAGATCACACTCAAATCTACTTCTTGGGTAACCCTGTTGTTTGGTGGACTGCATCTGCATGCTTGGTGGGTTTCGCCATTCACCTTGCCATCAGCGTCTTGAAGTGGCAAACTGGAGCTCAGATTTCCGTTAACAAGGAGGTCTTCAACTACAACTACCAAATGTTCACCTACTTTGCTGGATGGGCTCTCCACTACCTTCCATTCCACATCATGGGTAGACAATTGTTCTTGCACCATTATTTGCCAGCACAATACTTTGCTATCTTAGGTCTCGGACATTTCTTGAATTTGGCAGTGACCTATAGCAAGAAGCTCAGCAAACCAGCATACGGATTTGTTGCACTTTTCTTTGTTTTGGCCATCTACACCTACCACATCTTCTCTCCCTTGATTGCCGCCTCTCAATGGACCAGAGCCAAGTGTGAAAGTTCCAAGTTGGTCAAATCTTGGGACTACAGCTGCCCTAACTTCCTTTCCAGTCCGGAAGAGTATGCTTCCTACAGTTTGGAAGCAAAGACAGCCTCAGTTGCATCTCCAGCTGAAACAAGCCCCGTTGCAATCATCAACGAGACCCGCCACTCTCCAGATGAAGTCAAGAAAGAGAATGCAGCTGTTGACTACGACAATATGTCACTATTGGAAGAGGCACCTCCAGCCGAGACTTACGAAGGCACGTTCGAGTTGGACGAGCATGGAAATATGATCCAGCAGGATGCTCCTCACATTCCTGAGATTGAAAAGGAAGTTGACACCGGACGCGTTGCAGAGGTGAAGGAAGAGCTTGAAAACGGAGCCTCCGAGAAGATTGAGCAATTGAGCGAAGAAGCAGCATCAGCAGGAGAGGAATTGAAAGACTATAAAGATGCTGCTGTTGAAAAAGCAGCTGATGCTAAGAAAGACATGCAAGAATCCTTGAAAGACTTACAGGAGCAAGCCGCAGAAAGATTTGAAGATGCTAAAGACTACGTGGAGGGCAATGTGGTTGAGCCCGTCAAAGAGGAGGGCCACGGCATCATGCACAAGATTGAAGAACTTGAGAACTCTATCGCTGAGAGCATCATCAGTGAAGCCGAAGCTGTTTCACAGGAAGCCAAGGATCTTGCAAAAGAGGGCAAGGCCCCCGTTTAGAATTTCTTTAAATATTCCTAGAGGCTGTGCCCATACGTAGAATGAAGACTGTATAAAGTTTCCAAGTGTAGAGTTACTCTAAGCAGCAGCGCGAGTCGTATACGAAGCTTGCATATGAGCATTGGAGAGCCCAGACATTTATACCAAGAAAGAACGGCCCGCGAAGATCCATCACTCACACTACTCTCCACCCCACCAGTCTCGTACCTCGCACCTCACACCTCATACCTCACATCACATCCTCACCTCCTCCACACTCATACATTGCACACACACAAATCAGAAACACACACCCGACACACCCGACCCACGTGACCCTCCATCAAGTGTGTTTCCGAATTTGGTTCTCTGTACTCCCGACTTTACACGATGTCTGAGGTTGAGCAAACGTGCCGTATTTGTAGGGGCGAGGCCACCCCATCCCAGCCGTTGATGCACCCATGCAAATGTCGAGGCTCCATTAAATTTATTCACCAGGATTGTTTGTTGGAATGGCTCAATCACTCCAATAACAAAGAAAAACGCTGTGATATCTGCAATACGGCGTACCAGTTCAAAACCATCTATGACCCGGAGATGCCGTCTCGCATGCCCAGCAGTGAGATCTACTATAAGCTTGTGTCGATGATCAAGAAGGCTATGGTTAAGAACACTTCCATAGTGCTCTATGGCATTTTCATTGCCCAGCTTTCCATTTTCTGGAAGTTTGTGGGCCGCTTGTTGACCTGTCTAGCGGATGATACCTTACCTTCCCCCAACATGACCATGCTACATACGTTGCTTTATGGTACCTACGTGACGCGGACCCGAAGCGGGGTTTTACTAGATAGTCCTGAAGCGATGTGGGGAGACAAGTGCATGACTTTTTTGGTCAATACTTTTGTGCATGGTAACCTCCAGGTGGCCATCTTTATCATGGTGGCCGTGGTCATTTTTATAGAGCACGAATGGGTGGTCCGTGAAGAAGGATACAAGGCACTTCTTTTACGTCAAATGGGGAAGCGGCCCAGAACAAAGCTTGCTGACCTACTTGCACTGCTTGCCCAAAACGAGACCGGCGAAAACAGAAATCCAAACGAGTTGATGGTCAACAGAGCCCTCGAAGACCTTCGCCGTGTACAGGAGGCGTATGTTCATGAGGATGCGTTGCGTGCTGCAATAGAACACAGACAGTTTGATGCTTTGCTTCCTGATGCCGTGGTCAATGCTCCTCCTAGAAACTCCTTGCCTGATCTAGATTTGCATGCAGAAGTTAGCAATGGCGAGCTGAGCAACTCGACCGCAGAAGATGTCACGGATTCGGCCCTGTCTCAAGAAACTCGTTCGGGTGACGAGAATGACTTATCTGATGGCGAGGAAGAACATGCGCCTTTACGTGGGGTGGACCAGAACCTCTTGAATTTGGACAATCAAAATATGGGCCGAATTGAGCCGCTTGATGACTTATCTGACGACGACGCAGTTGGTGAGCTTGGGGGAAGAGGAGACTTGATGGATGAGGCGTTTGAAGCTGCGGAGATGGCCGAGGGGGGAAACCTCTGGGAAGTGCTTGGCTTCAAACTCGATATCGTCACCCCACTTCAACTCACCTTTTTTTCTGACGTCATCATTCTCTTCTCTTTGCTCGGTGTCTATCTCGTGCCCCTCCTTCTTGGGAAGATCGTTGTTCTTGCATTGGTCATTATTCCCAGGGGGTTTGTTTATTTGTTCATTCTACCCTTGTTGGAACTTCCGGGATTAAAATTAATTCCTGCGTTTTTCAACTATATCTGCAATCAGATGCAGCATTCGTTCCTTAACTTGAATCCGAAGGACCTCATCACGGAATCCCTCAGTGACGTATTGGACCGTTTCGATAATGTCAATGCTTTGCTACCAAATACCGTGGTCGGACGGGCAGTCACCTTGTCTGCAGGATACCTTTTCATCTGCTTTTCTTTTCACTACCACATGTCCCGTTTGATCATTGGGCCCAAGCCAATTATGGGAAGATCAAGAAAGACATATGAAATCATGTTTCAAATCACGGCTACAGCAAAAGTGTTTACTATCTTTGCCTCGGAAATTGTTCTCTTCCCCCTCTACTGTGGATGGTTGATCGATTTCTGCATTGCTCCTCTCGTCAATAAGGAGATTGTGTCCACTGTTCAGGGCCGCATGAAGTTGCACCTTTTGACCTCCCACTTTGAGCTGCTTGGATTCTACACAAGATTTCTGGTGTACTGGCTGTTGGGTACCTGTTACATGTTCTGCGTGGCGTTATTTGTCAGCATGATCAGAAGAAGTATCTTGCGTTCCGGAGTTTTGTATTTCATCAAGAGCCCCGAGGATCCAAATGCTCGCTTGATACATGATGCCATCGTCAAGCCATTTTTCTTGCAGATTCTGAGGATCTTATTGAGTGCCAAGGTGTACACTGCATTTGTTGTGTTGGGAATAGGCTCGGTCACGTGGGGCCTTCGTTTTTTGGTCAATCCTCCTTATTCCGAGGGTGCAATGCTTCCGATTCAACTATCATCGTTTTTCGAGTTGTTTGTTGTTGTATGTACATCTTGGGTTATATTCAGCGCCAAAAATCTGATTGCAAAACGGGTGCTTTTATTCTGGAAACGGTCGTTTGCAGTCTTGAGTCATAAATTCCGCTTGTCTCATTTCTTGCTAGACGAGCCCGTGCCCCAAGAGAGAGGGTATGTTGTCTACAGAAGCATCTTCCATAAGTTGCTAGGTATCGGCACTCCTGACTACAGCAAACCAGTCAGCTATTCAGAAGCACAGAAACTATTCAAAAGCGACCCCGACACCTCGGCCTACTTTGTTCCAGATGGCACATATATTCGTGCCCCAAGCAGCGATGATAACTCTCGCAAGTTCTTGAGACTGTTATTTGTTCCAGTGACTAAATCTGACCAGCTCATTTCGCCCATTGAGCCGCAGCCCGAAAATGAAGAATCCGATTGGTGGGATGAAAACGTATTTTACGAGGACAATTGCACTATAGTGTACACACCTCCAAACAACAAGTTCCGGTGTCTTGTATTGGTGTGCATGGTGATACTTTTTGGAGCACTTCTCATTGTCCTGATAGGTTTGACGGCAGCCATGATCGGTAGACCGATTGTATGTGCTTCTGTCATAGTATCTAGACAATTTTTCAAAGGGTTGAAGCAAGAAGGGACGGATCCTGCAAGTTACATTGACTGGAGATACCTTGATGTGCACTCGTTGTGCGCAGGGTTGATCACCCTAACACAAGTTTTGTTTTTGATGGACCACTGTCCTAATTCGACGGAAGTGAGAGCATTTGTGGTGAACCAAGGCCGTAGAGCTGTACCGTTCTTCATTGATATCGGTGCTCTTTTCGGAAAGTTCTACCACAGCATGCTTCTCTTGACTCTCCACAATTGCATCATAAAACAGGTTCACTTCACGTACATTCCAGAAATTGAGGAGTACTTCTTCGGGATCCGTTCAATCCAAATGAGCATGACTTCGCTTGATATGAACTACACGTGGCATGGATTTCTTATGAATGTTGCTTTCCTACCGTTCACCGTCATACCGTTCTTCCTCGCGTTCTACTTCCAGAATAATAAGACCGCAGAGACTTGGGGAGAGTACTTCCGCCAGTTGATGCCACCACAGACACTCTATAGCGTCTTATATCTATTTTTCCATAGATTCTTTGTGGTGGTGTTTAAAAATGAGGGAATGCCTATTGGATATGTGACGAGCATCTACCTCAATGTCATTGTCTTATTGTTACTTGCAATCACCCATGCATGGATCAGTTGCGGTCAATTTTTGAACTGGGTCAACGAACAAATCAAGAACGAAAAGTACGTGAGAGGCACGGCCATCCAGAATATTGACGTGTCCGATTAGGGTCTTGTCCAATTAGGGGTTCAGTACATAGCAAGCCTTCGAGCCAAGAACTCGTTTGCGTAAAGACAGCTTTCAACGATTCTGAACAGGTTAGCTTACCGAGTCGATCTAGTTGAAAAGTAGTATGATGTGAGCAATACCAACAGGATGGAGTTTGACCATGTCAGTGTAAGCATGAGTAACTTCAGAATGTGTAGTATAAGTTACAAGTATGAGTAGTACAATAAGTCGTATTAAGAAGATCTGTAGTACGGCTAGCATTGCTCTCAGTATAATATAGTAAATTTATGGGTATAGTATGTCTATGAGTAGTAAGATAATAGGTAGTTAGAGTACTTATAGTAGTACTAATAGATATGAGTAGTATGAGTGTGAGAGTGTAAGTATGAGTGAGTAAACTTAACAGTATGTGTAGTATGAACAGTGGGGGTAGTTCGGATATGAGTATGAGTAATATTACTACGAGAAGTATTACTATGAGTAGTATGACGATGAGTATGAGTAGTGGAGTACAGTAAGAATAGTAATAGTAGTATGAGTGGGTAGGCTGGAAATAATGTACAGTGTATAACCACTCTAAGTATATGATTAGTATGAGTAGAATGAACAGTATAGTATGAGTAGAATGAACAGTATAGTATGAGTAGAATGAACAGTATAGTATGAGTAGAATGAACAGTAGGTATGAGTAGTATTAATAGTATAGGAGCAGAACGAATGGTACGTTATGAGTATAGTATGAGTGAACTAATAGTAAGAGAAATATCATTAACATGAGTAGTATCAGTAGTATCAAAAATAAGAGTAGTAAGATAAAAGAGAAAATGATAGTAGTTGAAACTGGTACTAGCGAGAGCTGAAAGTAGTTCAAATTGATAATGCTTAGAAGTACATAGTCTAGAAGAAGTAGAGAGATTGGAGTGGGGTGGAGTAGGGTGGAGACTGTAAAATAGACACTTCAGTTATACTTATAAAAGAGCAGAGAAGAGTATAGTACAGTAGGTGTATGAGTACAGTAGGTGTATGACTATGAGTAGTATGACTTTGAGTAGTATGAGTAGTATGAGTAGTGTGAGTAGTGTGAGTAGTATAAGGGTATCGAGAGTAAGAGTACTATGTGTTTAATAGTATTACTAGTATAAGAGAGTAGTATGATAGTATCGTATTACGTAGTTAATGAGCATGATAGTATCAAGAGTCACTGTCGTTTGACTCGTTGAAGGAGACGTTTTGAACCGCCTTTTTCTTGGACTTTTTCTTGGGCTTCTTGGGTTTCTCTGCATCTGCATCTTCATCGTCATCATCGGCGAAAAGCTCCTTTTCATTCACATTGTTGGTATCGTACATCTTCTTGGCGTTCTCGATTCTGGAGAGTTGCTCCCGGATATAGTTCATACGCCCTAGTTTTTGGGGGTCGTTCCGCAAGGCAAAGGGCAAGTCGTCGATCTTGATTCGGGACCGTCCGTGTGCCCGGGCAAAATGTAGCGATTCGTGGGAGAGATCGGTGAGGAACTCTACCAAACAGTCCTCTAGACAATTGACGGTGGAGTCCAAGGAAATGGGGCCGTCGCCGAGCGAAAATAGAAGCGTTTCGATGTCCTTGGTGAAGAGACGGGGGCGTTTGCGTCTCCGGGGGCTATGCATTGGGTTGGGGCGGTACGGATACATGGTATAAGAATTAAAAGTAGGACTTGAATGTGGGACTTGAATGGAGCTTGAGATGTGCGGATGGTGCAGGAACCTTAGATATGTGGAGGTGCACCGACCACCATACACGTAATCAACATTCGAAATTAATATTAATATCTTTTATTGATCTTATGGTCTTAGTCTTTATTGGTCTTTATTGATCTTTATGGTTTTTATGGTTTTATGGTTTAGTCTTTACTGGTAGTGCAATTGTATATTCTGAGATTGGAGATACTCCATGAAATTACTTAAACTTACACTAGCACTGGGGGACTATTGTGAAGTCAATGGCCTGTTCCTCCATAAGAATCAAGTTTCTTTTGGAATTAAATAGCACCCATTTGAACCAGTTTAGTATTTGAACGAGCTTGATCTGTGGTTCATGATCCTGAGCATTGACTTGGTCATAGACCTGGATCTGATCGTCACTTACTCAATTCCTCTGCTATGACTCTGGATAATGCATTGGAGCGTGCATATGGAAGCACCTTGAACTTCAATTTGCCATCTTGTATGGCTCTTATCTTGTCCTGTAGTAAGCCCTGCTGGAGCTGCTTCGTGCTGAGCAGAACCAAGTATCCTCTCCTCTCAAACTCCGCAGCTACTTCCGCCTGGTGGCTATCCATCAAGTCATCGTTTGTAATCACCACCAACGGTACCTGGAGGCGAAGCGTATCTAGAATGGAGCCTGTGCCTGCATGGGACACCACCACATCCACTGACGAAATGAGGGTTTGGATCTCATCGGAGTAGGGAAACACCTCGAGTGTAAGACGATCATTGGCAAGTGTAGTAGAAGACTTATCGTTAGTTTCGTTTTGGATGCTAAGGTCCAAAGCACCAATGGTGTTTTCTCTCGCAAGGGCTTTACTGAAGTAGGCCTTGCTGACGTTGAGCCCCCTGGAGTTCATCTCATTGCCGTACTGGATCAAGATGCGACAGTATCCTTCCTTTTGGAGAAATTTAAGAAAATCTGGTTTCACTACATAATCAATGAGTTTATGGAAAGTCACGGTGGCACCCGTGGTGAATAATATGGACATGGTGGAAGAGCTGGGAATTATGGTGGGGTGTGGTGTAGTGTGGTTTTGGGCCCGCGCACTCTAGAGGGCCCTTGTCTCAGGACGTCCCAAATTAGCCTATTGTCTCATTCCAAAATTGGCTCGCCGCTGCCCTCTGCAGGCTGACACCACGGACCCAAGAATATAGTTTGAGAGCTGAAGGCCTCCCCGCTATTGTCCAGGAAATCCTAATTAGAAACAATAGCTGGCGTGATGATCTGCAAGCGACGCTGCATCTGAAGTATGCTGATCCATTAGTGCTAATCATAGAAAGCCCAAGCATTGTTCGTGTATTGCTGGCCAAGCAAGGCCGATCCCACAAGCAACAATATACTCACTCCCCCGGGGTGCGACGGCCAGAAGATCTCGTAAAATCCCCTGACTCGTCACGCGTGCGCCCTGAAACAAACGAACGGCTACGGCAACAGGCCCGGGCCGTGGATTTCGGAGCTCGGGCGTGTGGGAAAAAGGCCCGGTTTAAGCAATCAAGCGTTTTAAAATGACGCATGGCGCTTCAACGGCCCTGCGAACTGCACCCATGGGCCCAGCATGTCGGCCTGAGGTTTTACGAATCTGTTTTTGGCCTGAGCCCGCGTCTTTTCCTCCACTGACCGTTCCCCAGACTCGCAGCTCCTGCTGGTTCTCCGGACTTTTTTCTTTTTTTTTTTTTGCCTAAACTCGTCAGCGGAATTTGGTTTTTTTTGTCCTTTTATTTATTTTTTTATTCTTGTCCTTTATTTTTTAATTCGGCCTTTTTATTTTTATTTTTTTGGCCTTTTTATTTTTATTTTTTTTCTCCATTATGTTTCGGTTTTCTTTTTTCCTCTTTGTAGAGTGCCAACAAACTTCGAACAATCGGAACTCGAGCCTAGTTCCTCTCCTGACCCCTGCTTAATTGGGTCGGTGCATTGAATCCTCGGTGCATCGAAGTCTCTTGTTGTCTCGTCTGGCCAGGGCTGCCAGACTGCTAACTATATCCGCCATGCGTTCTCGGTCATGCCGGACTTTTTCTCCAAACCCGTGGGTTGTAGACGTAGCTTTTCCTGCGCTCCATGCGCTAGCTTCTTATGTACACAAATTTTCACTCGGAGCGGGCCAGTCATGCCATCATTTTTCCTCCACACTCGTCTCGTACCCTCCCCAAACTCTTGTTAATCCGCACACTTCCACCACGCAAAAGCGGTTTTCTTGCTATCTCTTCTTCCTTTCATTTCTGCTCCTCCATATATTGCCTTTTTCAAAAGCTTGCTTGTTTCCCGATTTGGCTTGATCCCTCTCCCAAGCTGGCGGCCGCTCCTCGCTATCCTCCCCATCCTCCCCCACCCATTTTCCTGGTGTATGCAAAACACCCCAGATGAAACCTGACTCCTCGCCCCAATCCGACCGTCTCTCCATGCTGTCTGCTAGCGGTGCCACTGAGCCGATCCCCAAGAAGTCCCTCCAGATTCGGACTGATAAGCCCCGCCCCCACGCGTGCTCCATATGTACTAGAGGCTTTGCCCGCTTGGAGCACTTGAAACGCCACGAGCGCTCCCATACAAACGAAAAACCTTTCCAATGTGCTGCCTGTGGCCGCTGCTTTGCTCGGCGTGACTTGGTGCTTCGCCACCAGCAAAAGCTCCATCAGCACATCTTTCAGGTGGCCAGAAGAGGCCTGTTGCCTGCATCCTTGTCCCAGTCCATGGATGCCTCTGCTGCGTCTTCCATTTCCAACGATAACATTATTGTTTTGAACAATAATACCAAGGCAAAGGCCCCGCTACTCTCCGACCGCCTGGAGAGATTGTCTCCCAGTAACTATCACCAGCTGAACCTGCCTCTGCTGTCCAACTCCAATGACTCTCCACAAGACCTGTCTCAGATCCCCAATTCTCGTACTAGTAACTTGGACTATCCTTCTTTCCAGCAAAATGCCTCTCTTAATGGAAACATGCCTTCTCCTCATACAAACTCCTCCACAAACACTCCTTCTTTCCAGGCTAAAAATAGCGGTGTTTCCTCCATGATGGGTGATTCCGACTTGCAAATCGCTCCTTCAAACTTCATCCAACAACCTTCCCCTTTGACTGGCAATTCTCCGGAGACAAAGGACAAGAAAGCTCTGGCTTTGGAAGGCTTGGAACATACTTTTGACTCACGCTTCTCGCTGAACTTTCAAGACTTTAACAAAATCCGTAAGAGCCAGGCTCCTAACCAGAGATACGCTTCTTTTTCGGCTGTTTCTGGCTTATCATATACCAATCTCCAGGATGCCTTGACTATCCAGAAAAGCCACATTGATTCGGGGCTACCTCCTAGTGCATACTCGCACGATAAAGGGCTTATTAGTGGTGATCTGATTCTCGATTTCGGAAACCTTGATTTAGACTGGTACTCCATGGATTTTGGATCCTCGGCCAAAGAGGCTCCCTACCAGACCTTGGATCCCATGGATCAACATCAAATTCAAGGCAATAAGAGCCAGTCTAGGATAAAAATGGTCCAGCCAGATGCCCAACTCCCCGATAATATGCCTCCTGACTACTTCTCCAACCATATTATGACCACCCATCAATTTCTGGATCCAAATCATCCACATCACATCAAAGGCACCACTCCTTTGGCCCTTGACTTTGCTCCTAATGACACACACGGGTTCGCTGAAGAGGATCCAGTTTCCGTTGGCACTAGTTTCGCTCAATTAGCTGGAGATCTCAGTTTATTTGGAGACAAGCCCGCTAGCAGAACCGGTAGCCCAAATGAGGTTGCTGCTCCTAGACCAAAGAGAAGTTGGACGCTGTCCAAACAACCCAAACAAAGGGATTCTACACAATCCAATGATAGTAAGCGGGCAAAAATTGGTTTCGTTAACGAAGTAGAGGACCTTGACTGGTTGGAGCAAATCAAAGGCATTCCTGTCCTCAACAAGTTCCCTTCTGCTTCCAATGTTACTGGATTCTTGGGAATGCCATATATTGCCGAAGAAGCCCAAGCGCAAAGTGACGAGGTGTTTTCATTGTTTAAAGTTAGACAAGAGGACATTGTTCGGCAAAGAAGCGAATTAGACAACGCGGCTCTAATTGGGCCTTCCAATGGCTCAGAAAAACTGGCCAACACGCTGGTCCGGGGCCAGTCCCGTGTCCAGTTCACCATTGGTGAAAGTAAGGATTTCATAACTGACGAATTGAGATCTAAAATCATTGAGGTGAGCAATTTGAATGAAGAACAGTTCCCTAATTTGGAAGACTTGAATGATTACATGAATTTGTACGAGAAGGAGTTCAATGCTTACTTCCCGTTCATTCATACGCCAACTCTCAGAAACCCCATGATCGATAACTTTGAAAACATTCCATTGATTTTGTCCATGTGCTCCATTGGTGCACTTTACTCCTACCATGATTCCAACACTTTGCTCTTGTTCAACTTATCGAAGTTCCATATCCACAACTTCTTTGAAAATGAAGTCACGGTGGATAAATTGCAGTTCAAGAAGGTGCCTATCATGGCCCACCAGTGTCTTGTTCTCCACATGTTCATTTCCATGTTTTTGAATGAGCCTAACATGGTGGAGATCACATCGAGACAGATGAATTCGATGGTAGGATTAATCAAGTCCACCAACTTTCATCGTCCTCTTGAAGAGTTCCTTGTTCCTCCTCCGAAATTCACCAGCCAAAACGACACGGAGATCATCCAAAACAACTACGACTATTTCATCATGACCCAGACGCGGATCAGAACCATCCAGACGTTCTATCAAATGGAGATCATGCGCAGTCTTTTGCTTGGATGCCCGGTCCCAATGCCCGGTATGGAAATCGCTTGCGGTACTCATTGCAATGACGAACGCTTATGGGAATCGGGTAACTCTACACACTGGTACAATTGTATCAAGCACTTGGACAACACTTCGCTTGTGGAGTTAAGCAACAACGAGCAGATGAACACCTTGCGTGCGAAGATGGAAGCGGGAACTACAGACTCCGCCAGAATGACATACAAAAACTCGGCTGCCTTGCTTATGTATGTTCACGAGCGGATTCTGCAGGAGTTACAAGCATGCAAGGGCCCAAGCAATGGCTACAAATGGAGAACTGAGCATCGGCCAAAACTCTCAGCCTTGCTCAAGACTTGGGAAGACGACTACCTCAGAAATGGCGGCCGGTCTTTCGTGAGAGATATGAACTTCAATAACAGCGACTTTAACGCGGACTTGAAGCTCATCTTGCCCTTTTTCTACCTTGCTAAGATCAGAATCTGCATCGACTTCACACCAGTTACGGAGCGAGTTCTCCACAAAGACTGGAAGGCTATGGGAGATGCCCTCAAGGTTCTCGAAGGTGATGTGGAGGCTTTGAAAGAAGCATCTACTTATGCCGTTGAGATCTTGAAGTTATGGACGGAGAACATCCAGGACCTCCAGAACGCCAAGCTAGTTTCGGTCCGAACTCCCGTCTTCTTCATCACAGCCGTGTTCATTGCAGTGATGATAATGAGCAAAACCCTAATGGTGCTCGAAAGCTCACAGCACTTGTCCGTTGCAGACATGGCACTCTGGAGCACGTTGGAGAATGTGCTCAAGACCATTGAAACCACGCTCAACCCGGGAGAAAACTCGTCGTACTCCAAGTTCTTGCGCAAACAGTGCAGAGGAATCTTCGACTCCGCATGGAGTGAAGAGTGCAAGCGCAACATCCAAACGGTGATTCTGAAGTTGAGCGAAGGATCGCTCCAAGCGGAGGACTTAAGAACCTGCAAGCTTCTGACGCAAGCATTTGGCTTAGGCGTCCGGATTCTTGCAGACGCGCCACTCTGGCCTCTTGCCATGAGCTTTGCAGAAGCACTCAAAACCATGGCGCTTACTGCTCGCTCATAGGCCACGTTAATTTATTTATTCAACTAATTGCACGACCCTACGACACAATTCATGACCCATGACTTTAATGACACCAAGCGTAGCAGAGTGCGAAAAAGAAATCGCACCCTCGGCCTCATCTCCACCTCATCTCCACATCATCTCCACCTCTTCCATCGTGACTTCGTTCCGCCAACTATTGAGTTCTGGCGCCCGGCTCTTCAAAAATATGACCAGCCTGAAGCTACAGGGAAGAGAGCTCTTCCGTGCCATTGGCGAGCCCAAGACCATCGTGGCTCCCATGGTAGACCAATCCGAACTAGCATGGAGAATCCTACTGAGACGATACGGAGCCGAGTTATGCTACACGCCCATGTTCCACGCCCGTTTGTTTGCTACGGATGAAAAGTACCGGGCCAAGATGTGGTCGGAAATGGATGGAGATGCCAAGGTCGACCGGCCGGTGATTGTGCAGTTCTGTGCTAATGACCCAGACTACTTATTGCAAGCAGCACAGTATGTTGAGGACAAGTGTGATGCCGTGGACCTTAATTTGGGGTGTCCGCAGGGAATCGCCAAAAAGGGAAATTACGGGGCGTTCTTGATGGACGACTGGCCATTGGTTCATAAGCTAATACGCAAGTTGCACGAGAACTTGAAGTGTCCAGTGACGGCCAAGATCCGGGTGTACGACGATTGGGAAAAGAGTCTTGAGTATGCCAAAATGGTGCTTGATGCAGGTGCCCAGTTCATCACCATCCATGGCCGTACGAGGGAAATGAAGGGCCAGGCTACGGGCTTGGCCAACTGGAAGGTGTTGCGCTACTTGAGAGACAACTTGCCTGCAGACCAGGTGTTCTTTGCCAACGGAAACATTCTTTATCCTTCTGATTTGGACCGGTGCAGAGAGGCCGTGCAGTGCGATGCTGTTATGTCTGCTGAGAGTAATTTGTACAACCCTGGTGTGTTCTGGACAAAAACTGAAGACATGGATAAGCAGTTCAGACGGGTGGACCATATGCTACGGGAATACTTGGAGATAGTCAAGACTTGTCCCGGCGAAGCTTCTAGAACCGCCATGAAGGCCCATTTCTTCAAGCTCTTGCATGCCTTTTTGAATGAGCACAAGGAACTCCGGCCTGTGATTGGCAAAACCAGTGTGCATGCGGACTTTGAAAAATGGGAGTCCATCGTGGAGTCCGTGGAGAAGTTGGTGCAGGAAATCTATACTAAACCCAACATCGCCGAGCTTGATGTGATTACCGAAGGTGATCTACAGCCGTGGGGCGGTCGCTATAAGACAGTGCCGTACTGGCGGTGTCAGCCCTATTTCCGGACAGTGAATGGAGAGAAGCAGAATGCGCGTGTGCTCAAGGTGGCTGCCAGTGATGAGGTAGTGAACAACACCGGAGGAGAGAAGAGCGAGCCGGCCCAGGCCAAGAGGAAATTAGACGACGAGGTCGGCATAGAACCCAAGAAAGTCAAGAGTACATAGACACAATAGCGTTTCAATGCAACATTGAATAAAGTTTATTAAGCGTAAGTATGGTCACGGTTTGCGGCATTAAAATGACTAAATGTCACCCTAGACCCAAAGTAACAATAGACACTTGAATTTACCGGATTAGGCAATACATCCTTTAAATAGACTATCGCTATTTTAAAAATAACATCTTCTCTTGAAACCAAAGTCAGTGTTCCATGTTTTGAACACTACCACTTGAAATGGCTATACAATGGTGCACGTCACGTGCCCTTGCGGGAAGCGTGAGCTAATTCAAATGCTACTGAGCACCCACCCATTCCCACCCCAACCATGAGTGTTTCAGCCATCCGTATTCCAGCGACCAAAACGGCCAAAAACGCCATCATCATCATCCACGGCTTGGGCGACTCCGGCGAGGGCTGGTCGTGGTTCCCCAAGGTCATCCAGGACTCCCACATGTTCAAGGGCCATGATGAGACAAACTATATCTTCCCCAATGCCCCCTCTATTCCCATCACAGTCAATGGTGGAATGAGAATGCCCGGATGGTTTGATATCTACCAATTGGGTGGCAATTACCACAAACAGGATGTAGAAGGATTCCTCAAGTCCTGTGAGGTCATCAAGGGCCTTATCCAAGAACAGATCGACCAGCACAAGATAGCACCCGAGAACATCTTGATCGGAGGGTTCTCGCAGGGCGCAGCGATTTCCATGGCCGTTCTCTCGTTGCTTGACTTCAAGATCGGCGGCCTTTTGGCCTTCTCTGGGTTTTGTCCGGTTATGGATGCAATCAAGGCCAAGATGAACAAAGAAGGAATCAATTTCAACACCCCGGTGTTCCAGGGCCACGGAGAGGCCGATCCCGTGATCAACTTCTCGTTTGGAAAGACCTCGGCCGAGTTCTACCAGGGTCTAGGCTTCAAGGACTGGCAGTTCCACGCATACAAGAACCTCGGCCACAGCACCAGCAATCAGGAATTGGTGGAGGGTGTTCAGTTCATCTCCAAGGTTCTCGACAAGTAGAACAGGACGTTAGGTAATCTGGAGTGTAATTATATATACATAAACAAATAAATGTATACATAACAAATAAATACATACATATTCATAGATACATTGTACGTTGACTATCAGTCTATAAATATAGATTTCTGGGGAAGGCACGGATTTCGCGATGTTCCATTGAGATATAGACACGCCAAACAATACACCTCAATACACCTCAAACACCGTCGGTATTCGAGATTCCCCACCAAAGACACTCGGCACACGTTTCTTCTCCCCGCACATCTCCATGAGTCAAAGTGCTAAATACATGAGCCCTCAGCCCAGCTCCGCCAAAGATAAACGGCACGTGGCCCAAGTGGAAAAGGCCCTTCTGACCTTTGAATCTTTAACCGAGTGGGCTGATTATATTGCCTTCATAGCGCGCTTGAAAAAGGCCCTAGCTGTTCCAGTGAGCCTGCCACAATCTTTGCTGTGTATTCCGCTTTCCCAGCAGGTGCTGAACCGGTTATCGCTTTGTCTCTCTCCACTGTTGCCCAATGGAGTGCACCAGAAAGCTTTGGAGCTCTACAAAAACATCTTTAATTCGCTCAATGCCGAAGCCCTCAATGCTGAAATCTCCCAGTGGCTTCCTGGCTTGCTTCCCGTGATTTCCTATGGCTCAATGCAAGTGAAGCCGCAGCTTATATCTCTATACCAGGACGATCTCGTCAAGTACTTGGATGCATCCACGTTGAGGCTCATTGCCAAGCCTTTTTTCCTATCGCTTCTTTCTGGGCTAGATGACGAAAACTCGGAGATCTTCTCCGATTGTATGTCGTTGCTAGATAACTTCAAGCTGAGAATGGGTAATAACCCCCACTTTTGGCGTACCATGTTCTTGTGTATCATTACAAGCCTCGAGAAGAAGTTGGGGGCACTCAATTGGTGCCTGGCTCGTCTTCCGACATTTACAACTATTAATGATGGAACTGAAAAGAAGTTCTCTGCTGAAGCCCAGCTGTGCTTCTCTTCCGAACCTGGTTTGTTGGTGCGGGCCTTTGTCTCTGCTTTGAACACGACCTCAAGCTTTAACCAAGCAAGCGATATCAATGTGATCCGTGGCTTTTTTGACTTGTTACTATCGCATATCCCTCTCAATTCTGCAGTTTTGACGGACATCGTATCTCCTCGCGATAGAGAGCTCATGCTAATGTCGTGCTGTGAAGTCACCCTTAAAAAGGATATGAGTCTAAATCGGAGACTCTGGAACTGGCTTCTTGGCCCAGAAGATCCTATTTCTGAGGCCAGTGCTGGACACCCACATGTTAACCATCAAAAGGAGTATTTTGCCAAGTATGCGTTGCCGTTTTTGGAGAGTGGTGCAAGATCTCGAATCGATAGTTCCTCTACCGACTTGATGTTGACTGCTTACAAAGTATCGCATGC
Organism: [Candida] ipomoeae; assembly: GCA_002370145.1. Lineage (NCBI taxonomy): Eukaryota > Fungi > Ascomycota > Pichiomycetes > Serinales > Metschnikowiaceae > Metschnikowia > [Candida] ipomoeae. The sequence continues at coordinate 185,138 of NKZK01000433.1, read as the reverse complement.
TTTAATATTAGATAGGTGGGAGATCAGCTCGTTGTACACCCCCAAGGTGTTTGTTCCTATTGTGCGGTCATGTTTTGAAGCAATCAGAGCTAATCAGCCTGGATGCCAAGACCTTTTAGTAGTGGCTAAGGCGTTCTTCGATGAGGTTGAAGCTAGTTTCATTTGGAGCTATATTACTTGTGAGTTGATCTTAAGTGGGCAAGAGAAAGACTTGCAGATGGTCGAGTTTTTGTTTGAAAATTTCAAGTTTCCCGACGAAGAAAAAGCCGTGCATGCTCCTTTGGCAGTTATATGCTATCTTCTCACGTCGCCCATCACTGGTGCCTCCATCCAAATCCTCAGCACCATGGTTGAGCTCTTGCAACCTCATCTTGCTGCACTGATCGAAGAATCTGATTTCCTAGAATTAGATTCGCATACGTTCATGCTTTCGGTCAAGAAGTACTACGAGAACTTGAAATCCGATGAGAAGACAACTTGTGAATTCTCCAGTCTGCAGTTGACGGCACTTTTACTCCAAAATTACGAGAAATGGTACATCGAGAGTTTGAAGTCGGGATTAGGTAGTGATTTGTTGGCCAACATAATGGATCACCTGCTACTCACAGTTACCACCCCAAAAGGCTTTACCAACTTGAAACAAGCTTTTCTCGCATACCCTCAGTTTTCATTTGCCAACACCGATTCAGATGAAAGTGTTTCCACTGTACTATTTGGAATGCTGAAAATATGCCGTCATTTGACGCCTTCTCTTACATCTGCAGAAAAGTCCAAGGTACTCAAGATACTACTCTCAAACTTATGGAGTATTCTAGCTTCAGCTTATCCTGCCAACAATCAGGTGGAAGCAGTACGGTGTATTTTTGAATTGCCATCGATTTTCGAAGTGCACGAAGTCGAGGCTGGTGTCATCTTCATGCTTCTCAAGACTCCATTGGACCTTAAGTATTCGGTGTTTCTTAAACTTTGGAGTCACTCCTCTGACTTCAGCGGAGCAGAAAGCATCCTTTCAAATGCGTTGCTAGTTATCCTTGAAAGCCTTGAATTTGAGCATTCCGGGGAAGCAATCGAGACGCTGAGACTTGTCAATAAGATCGTTCTTGATGGATCTGCAAACAAGTTACTCAAGGTTCTCACCAACCCTCTCCTCTCATTTGATTTGATGCAGAAAGAAAAAGTGGAAATTACTACGCATGACGATTCCAAGCTTTTCAAGTACTACTTAAAAGCCGTACTCAACTGCGTGCACTCCAACGAAAAGTTACTCAAAGACTCCCTTAACCATGAATACGTTTCGTCAGAGAACACCGAGAAGATCCAACTATTTAACTCGAACCAGTGGGATATTTCCAATTACAAGTCTTTGATCTTGTGTGTTATACGCAAATTTCTAGGGCTCAAGTTGTCTGCAGAAGTTGTGGGCAATGAGAAAAGTAAGTCGGATTATACCCAGTGTGCTTCATGTGCTTTGGACCTCTACAAGTTCGTGATCACAGGCTCAGAATTGGACTTCGAGGACCATTTCAAGTTCTTGCTTGACTCTTGCTCATATCTCGCTTCATACCCTGGTGTCCATAGCCATTCCTTGGAGCTTCTTGAGACAATGTACCTTAAAACCATCTTGGAATTTTTGGCTATGGCAAAGAAATTGAATGTTGCAGTGATGAATATCAAGGATACCGAAAACCACAACTACCCATTGCTTATTTCTTTTATTACGAACGGAATTGCTATGAGCCAATCATCAACCTTACTCGAGAAATGGTTTTCTCTTCTCAACAAATGTTTCTACATGTTGGGAGAGAATATATTTGATGTCTTGTTGGTTTTGAGTGACTCAATTGTTCATAAGATCGAGGTCTATTTCAATGCCACCAAAGCCTTCAAAAAAATCTCCGGATGCACTGATATCGAGTCCTCGTTGACGATCTGCATTTCTGGTCTTGAAGACTTGTTGTCAATTAGTCACTCGCATTTGATCACATCAAGTATGAGACCAGTCTTGAAGTCTCAGCAGAATGAAAATGGATTCTTAGGCAATGTGATTCTGGGAGTGTTCCAAATCGAATCGCCTTTGGTGAAGACTCAGGAAGAGCAGAAAAAGAATGCAGTGATAATATCATTCCAGGATGCTACGAAGATAGCGTTTGAGATTTGGAGTTGGGCTGATGGTAGAGACTTTACTGCAAGAGCATCAGAGCATGCGTCAGTGCAGTCCATGATTAATGTTTCAAACAAATTGAAGTTCCGCTCAAGACGTCTACTTGAGTCCCTCAGTGAGTTGGAAAGACACGAGGTCATTGAGAAGTTGATTGATGCAAATTCCAATACCGATACAAAAATCAAGATTCTACATGTCTTGGACAGTGGACACACGCATTTAACTATTCCCCATCTTTTAAACTCAATCCTCACCAGGTGTTCTCCCCAGTCATTGAGTGAAAAAGACATGTCCACCATGTACACGGAATTATCTGAAGAGCAGCTTGCATCGTTCTTGGTGAAGTACTACCAATCCATTGACCAAGACTCCATCGATGACATTTATGATGTGACTGCAAGCTTTGTGAAGGAAGTGCTTGCACACCCCAGCTTGTTCAAAAAGCTGATCATCTCCTATCTCAAAGTGATTAAGGTATTCTCATTGAAGTTGCAGGGCAGAAAGTCAAAGAACAATAGATCTGCCCACCACAAAGAGCTTTCAGGGTATTTCCTCAGTATGCTCAATGCTTCAGTGAGTAAGAAGGTACAAGATTCAAGAAACTCGGAGGCCGATGAAAACAAGAAGCATCCCGGAGAAGTCCTCGCAGATGACCTCTCACAACTCGTGCAATTCTTTGGCGATGTCTTGCAAGACTCCGACAAGGTTAGCACAGCAGTCACCACCATTATCAGTACGGTGATCCCCTCGCCCAACAAGGCCAAGAAGCTGTTATCGCCAAGCATACTCAACCTAGTCAAGGTGATAGGTAAATTCCACCCCATCAAGCCTTGGAAGCAACTCGTTGGTGACTTGTTCATGGACAATAGCTTTTTCGCCAATGGCAGACTGACCAACGAAGATTGGAAGGCAATTGTTCATACATGGGTGCAGGCCGAGCCATCCCGTATAGAAGACCTTGTGACCAGAGTGACGCCATCCGTGCAATCCAACGCTTCAAATATCTTTGTTTGGAACGAGAGCTCGGAAGTCGAGGACAGAACCTTTGTCTTGCGCAGAATCAGTTACTTGATGATGGTGCAGCCAATCGATGCATGTGTCAACATTCTCAATGGTCTATTTGGACGTCTAGGAACAGCTTTGAACAGCACCTGTCCTCCACCATACAAGAGTGAAGCATTGAAGCTTTTCCGAGTGCTCAGTGTCAGAATAAGCGAGTCACAATTATTACCATACTGGTCGTTCATGACCCAGACTCTTTCCGGGGTGTTCCAGCACTTGGTGCCTAGCAACATCAAACAACTTGCGTCGTTGGACCAAGATCAAGTCAAGCTCATTCTTTCGGCCAGTAAGATGCTCGACCAGCTCTTATTGATTGGGTTCGATGAGTTCAACCTCAACTCATGGCTTTTCGTTGCAAGTGATTACGTGACTGGCGAAAAGTACACCCAGTCTTACATCGACTACTTGGGCTCCCAGACCGAGTCTATGGTCACGAAGGACACTCCAATCCGGGTGCGTGGGCCCGAAAAAGACGAGTTGGCCGCGCCGCTCTTGTATGGCATAACCAGTATCAACAACGTGGCCAACTTGAAGATATTCTTTGGGCTGCTCAGCTATATCAATTTCGAGCGGTCTTTTGGCCTCGCCAAGCCTGACATCTCCGCCTGCGAAAAGGATATCTACAAGGATTTGGAGGTATGAGGCCGGGTGCAAATTTCCTGTGTGCGTGGATGGTGTGTATACGCGACTCTACCAGTCTTAAGCAAAACATTCTATAACACGCGCTTGATCCTACACTGTATGAACCCATAGACTAGTGCCACCAAATTCCACAACCCCATGTCGTTTAAGATCCGCAGAGTAGTTTCAGGCCTACTGCCGCTGGAGCACGTGACCGACTCCAAACTCTCCTCCAGGCCCACCGACCCCAGCTCAGGCCTAGACGATGGCTCCCCCAGACTAAAACGGTCCCGATTGAAACGGCTTTCCGTCGACATTGAGGACTTTATAGCAGATGGAAACTCCTTCCTCAATGGCGAAAGGAGTCGTTTTAGTGGAAGCTCTGAAAAGTATGGAAGTTCGGCTTACAAGAAGAGCTCCAACGTATCCTCCATTTCTGTTGACCAAGCGGGTTCTCCCAGTAAGAAAGGGCTGCAAGAGAGTCTAGACGAAGGAATTACTTTCACGAGAGAAAAGATCATCAATGATAAGAACGAGTTCCGTCCGTTCGCTCGCCTACAGAATGGTACCCGCATGGATTTGGGTATAAAGCCCCAGATGGAGAATATCGAGTTCGACTCGTCGGATCATAAACTGCCGCAGAAACTTCAAAAACCGCCTTCTCTTGCATCGCAATTCACTGCTCCCAAGCTGCCGTTCTTGGCGGAGCTGGTCTTGGGTGACGGTGTTCCTGAAAGAAGGGCTTCTGAGGCTGATTTGGCTTTTGAACAAGTCAAGGCCGTTTCATACACCCCTAGGCGGCTGTCGCCACTCCGAAAGGAGGTTCTGCACCACAGCTCGACTACGGGTGACTTGGTGGAGGAGATCAGACAAAGCAGTGCTCTTCGATCTAGGTCTACACAGGAGATCTTGGACCAGATCAATTCTAGTATGGACCGGATCCGGGCCAATGCCTCTCTGCAAGGAAGTTCGTCCGATGAGAGCTCTGATTCTGAAGAGCCGGTTTCAGGGGTGGATTCTCCGCAGAATGGACTTCCAGCTAATGGCATCCGTTTCCAGGGGTTGAGTGACTTTGTCCCTCGGGATATTTTGAAAAACCTTGAAGAGAAACGCTTACCACAAGCGGCTTCACCCCGGCCTGCGGCTGCCAAAATTGCTACTTTCAAAAGCAGACTGCCTTTAGAGAAAGAGTCACCGCAGCCTAGAAAAAGACCTCTTCAGATGGAAGCAAAAGAGAGCAGTGCCAAAAAATTAAAGCATTCTTCGAAATCAGCCAATTACGACGCTTGGCTGTTTGAAAAATGGGACAAGCTCAAGAGATTGGTGAAGCTGCCCATTCCCAACTCTGTCATCATCAAGAACGCTATAGTCATGAAGGAATTGGGATGCGACAGCGAACAAGAGCTTCAACAAAGAGTGGAGTTCTTGCTACGAAACAAAAATCGGTAGATGCACCGCTTTGCCTATGTATTAATAAATGTATGAATAGATTCAAAAAACCTTGGATAAAACCGAGTCAAGATTCTCGGAATTCTTCTCCTTCTTGAACTCTGCCTTAGCATCAGCTCTCTTACTCGAAATATCCCTCTGGTCAAAGTTTCTCTTAGCCTCTGGCTCCTCAAACTTGTCTCCCTCCAACTTCCTCTTTCTCTCCAAACGCTTGGACCTCTCCACATTGGCAACGAAGCTCTTGTCAAGTTTGTTCTGCTGGGAAATCTCCAAGGCCATCTTCGACTGTCTAATTTCGTTCTCTTTGGAGATTTGTTGTGTCAAGTCAAACCATTTGAAGCCTGGCAAGTACTTGATATTTATGATGTCGTCATGGTAATACGACGACTTCTTTCCTCCCACAATGTTTCCGTTCATGGTTTGAGCACACAACTTTGCGTCGGATTTCTTCTTGAACTCTACCCAGCCCTCCGTGTGTTTCTTCTTCTTGTTTCCACCGTACTTGACTCTCTTTTTATAGGCAATAGGGTCTTCTGGCTTCATGAACAACCGGTCAATCTTGCCGAATTTGGAGAGCACCGACCTCATCTTCAGGGGCTTCATGTATGGCGGAATGCTGGATAAATAGCATACGCCTGTTCTTTTAATGTCTCTTTGTTCCTTTGCAAGTTGCTCGGGGGTCAACTTTTTTAGTTTCCTGGCTCTTTTCTTTTGCTCTTCCACTACTGAAGTGACCTCATCGTGTTGTGCCAGAGAGTTTTGTCCGTCTTTGTTTTCTTCGTCTTCCAGATGTTCAGATTCGTCGTCTTCTTGATCCTGGGCATCGAAACGGGATGGCTGTGTTTTTTTCTTGGTCTGAAAGACGGTATCTTGTTCATCATCAGAGTCGAAGTCATCGTCGAGATCCGAAAGCTGCTTGGTGGAGCTCAGACCTTGAGACTTGGTTTGTGTAGAAAGCAGCTCATTTTCAGAGTCACTTGAGGGGTTCAAGTCTTCAAGTGCTTTATTGGAAGCCATAATGGTGAACTAGAGACGGGTTCAGTAGATGAGGTCGAGTGCAGGATCACATCGCCAGAGGGAACAGGTGCGCACCCGTACACCTATGGTTGCAACTCTTTCGAGTACTGGACCAAATTCAATAGTAGAATTCCAACGGTATTATAAATTTATAGCTATGTGTCCGTAAATGTAAAACCGAATCACTTTATGAGGCAATGTTAATTATTCAATAGTCATTATAAATCATTGATGTATTGGATCGTCTCACTACACTATCTCACATTACTATACTACACCAGTGTTCATTGTAACAATAGTACATCAGTTTCATTAGGAGTTTATTGAACTATATATCTGGCAGCACAGCTGACCATTTACTTCTTCTCCTCACCGGCTTGCTTGGCACCTTCGGTGGCACCAGTGACAACAGAGGAAACGTATTGAGCAGCGTTGGCAACTTGCTCCTTGGCAACCTCAACGTAACCTTGAGCAGTCTCAGCCAAAGTGGCCTCGTGACCCTCGACGGTCTTCTTGGCGTCGTCGTGACCTTGCTTGGCGTTGTCAGAGATGGTCTGGCCAAAAGACTTCTCGCTGTCTGGGACGTTCTTGGCAGCAAAACCGTCAACAGCGTCGGTGACGGTCTCCTTGGCCTTGTCCAAAGTAGACTTTTGACTTTCTGGAGTGATAACTTCAGAGGCTTTGTCAGTGAATGATTTTCTTCCGGCGTCAGACATGTTAGTAATAAGTGATGAGGAATAAAAGGATAACAGGTGGGGGACATGGGGTTTTATACTTCCTTGGAGTAGCAATCAAAGGTTGCGACCGAGCACCTCGCATGCAACTTTAGTCCATTCTGCAGGTGCGTCATTTTCCAACCACAGTTGGGATGGATTCAGCAAAGTAAGACACTTGGAAAAAGAAACGGTCCGATCCTTGCCTGGGACATATCACGTGGAGTTGGTCCAAGGGGTCTCTTTTTTTTGGGGGGTTGATGGTGGCCTCTGTTCTCCAGTGTAAGTTATATTGCTATGTTTCTCAGGCGCAGCGAATCATCCATGCTGGCGTCATGCATACAGCAAGCTAAAATAGAAAATCCTGGAACTTGGATATGACTATATCCGTGACCTGCACAGCAACTCTCGGGTGGTGCCCGAGGAAGGACTTGTTTTCTATGGTACTGCACTGTCGTCGACCTTAATTGGATCATTCATTTACTTTTGGAAGAATGGGACTATCTGGGTGTATATTTATGGTCTAGCGCACTTACACCACTATCTAAACTAAATAGAATACTACAATGATCATATATACGAGATCCTTTTATTTCTATTTTTTTTTCTTCAAAAGGAGAGTATAAGCCGTTTCAGCCTTGAACACATCTACCAACGGCTTTTTTTTGTTCTTTTACATGTTTTGAATGTCCTTTGCTGGTAACCTGAACCTAAACAGAGATCAGTGTAGGCGCACCAGTAGAAACCCGAAAGATGGAGAGAGGCGCACGTGACCGTGAGATGCTCTTCTCGCCTAGGTGAATTTTCGACAAAGCGTCTAAACTAACACAATGGCCAAGTCCACCAAGTCCAGCTCAACATCGGTGGACCAGAAAATATATGACCTACTCCATGACCTTCTACAGGAGCAGACCGACAAAAACAAGCAGGCGGACGAGCTGGAGGACCCCGACCTGTTGCTCCATATAGCTTTGGCCAGAGACCTCCGCCCGCTGGATGTCTTGGCATACGTCCAGACCAAAGACCTTCTGCTTCGGCGAATAAAGCGTCAGGTTTTGGAAAAGTCCGTTGATACCGTCTTGAGACTTTGTCGGGAGGATGAAGACGAGGAACTTGCGGAGGTCATTAGGCTAAGGGAAGAACGTGATCTCCAGAAGGCTGCTGCAGCAGACAGTGACTTCGAGGGCCTTGATGGAGATAACCTCATGGATGTCAAAGACTCAAACTCGCTCAACAAATCGCTTGTTTCTGCATGGGGTATTCCAGAGGCTAAGACCAATGAAGACCAGGCCTCTCAGCCATTGAAAAAGAGAACCAAGGAGGCAACCAAGGGCCCTAGTGTCAAAGCAAAAAAGCCCAAAATCGAACACACTACGCCCACATCCAAACTCTCCGCCTTGGGAGGGCTCCTGAACGTGACCACCCAGCTCATGGAGTTGGTGGGTTTACCTATACTTCACCCGGAGATCTACTTGAGCACCGGAGTGGAGCCTCCACGGGGAGTATTGCTCTATGGCCCTCCTGGATGTGGAAAAACAACCATTGCTAATGCGTTGGCTGGCGAGTTGCAGGTGCCACTTATCAGTGTGTCTGCACCCTCGGTTGTGTCTGGCATGTCAGGAGAATCAGAAAAGAAGCTCCGAGACATCTTCGAGGAGGCCAAGTCGCTTGCTCCATGTCTTATATTTTTAGACGAGATCGATGCCATTACCCCGAAGAGAGATGGTGGAGCACAGAGGGAGATGGAGAGAAGAATTGTGGCCCAATTGCTCACTTCCATGGATGAGCTTACACTCGAGAATACCGGAGGGAAGCCTGTGATAGTGGTGGGAGCCACCAACCGTCCCGACTCGCTTGATTCTGCTTTGCGTCGTGCAGGTAGATTTGATCGGGAGATTCTTCTCAATGTGCCCGATGAACACCAACGGTGCCTGATACTAAAGGCCATGACCACTACATTGAAGTTGGAGAACCCCGAGGATTTCAACTACACAGAGCTTGCCAAACTCACACCCGGATTTGTTGGTGCTGATCTCAAGAGTTTGGTCACCGCAGCAGGTATAGCAGCTATCAAGCGTATCTTCGAGTCCTTGAGTGAGCTAGAGATTGAAAAACTAGAGCATGCAGCTTCGGCCAGTGGCAGAGGAGACTCCATGGACGTGGACAATGCACCCGAAGCACTTGCCAAATTCGAGCAGAAGTCCGAGACCGAGAAACTCTCCACGATCCAGAAATTCTTGGCCCAGCACCCCGACCCATTGAGCGATGAGCAGCTTGCACCATTGCGCATCACATATGGAGATTTCCAGAGCGCACTCCCCACGATCCAGCCCACGGCCAAAAGAGAAGGGTTCGCCACGGTGCCGGACGTCACGTGGCAAAGTGTGGGTGCCTTATCCAAGGTCCGTATGGAGTTACACATGTGTGTTGTGCAGCCCATCAAGAAACCAGAGTTGTACCAGAAAGTCGGAATCAGTGCACCTGCAGGTGTGCTTATGTGGGGTCCTCCCGGATGCGGTAAGACGTTGCTCGCCAAGGCAGTAGCCAATGAGTCCCGGGCCAACTTCATATCCGTCAAAGGCCCCGAACTCCTCAACAAGTATGTGGGTGAGTCGGAGAGGGCCGTAAGACAAGTCTTTTCGCGGGCCCGAGCTTCTGCTCCCTGCATCATATTCTTCGATGAGTTGGATGCTTTGGTGCCCCGCAGAACCTCATCGCTCTCGGAGTCTAGTGCCCGAGTAGTTAACACATTATTGACAGAATTGGATGGACTCAACGATAGACAAGGCATTTTTGTGATTGGTGCTACCAACCGTCCAGACATGATCGATTCGGCCATGTTGAGACCTGGCCGTTTGGATAAGACATTATATATCGAGTTACCTACTGCTGACGAACGGCATGAGATTCTCAAGACCCTTACCAAGCTCAACAAAACGCCGCTTGCAAATGATGTGGATCTTCGTGTGTTTGCAGAGGACGAGCGGTGCAGGAACTTTTCCGGTGCCGACTTGTCGCTGTTGGTGAGAGAGGCCGGAGTGTTTGCGTTGAAGAAGAAGTTCTTTTTTGGCCAGGAGGTCCACGAGTTGGATGCTTCGGGCTTCTATGTGGATAGCGAAGTGGACAATTCAATCACAGTCACGAACCTGGATTTCAGCAGTGCTCTTTCGTCCATTAAACCCAGTGTCAGTGACCGAGACCGGGCTCGTTACGAGAAGCTCAATCTGAGGCTAGGGTGGGGAGTCATTGAAGAGGAAAAGGCCCCAGAGAAACAAGAGAGTGCCAACTGATCAATGGTATTTCTCAATGGTACTTCTCAATAATACCTCCAAGGCTACTAATTCACTGACACTTATTAATTACCACTTGATTCAATTACTATAATTAATACCAATACACTTTATGACGTCACTTGATACTTCAGTATACCTAGGCTGCTCAGTACGTAGAGTGCGCGCATGCAAAGAACATCTTCCTACACCATGAGCTTCAACATGAGCTTCAACATGAGTATAACCACGATAGGTCGGTTTGGCCTAAGAAGCTCCATTTCCAGGCCTTTTGGTTGTCGTTATGTGTCTTATTCCCAAGGTGATGCACTTTCCACCGAGATCCCTGCCTTGAAGTTGGTCTTTGATAAGCACGAGCCAACTACCAAACCAGACACGGTCAAGTCCCCTTTGGTCATTCTACATGGTCTCTTTGGGTCCAAAACAAATACCCGGACTGTGGCCAAACAATTGGCTAGATCTATGGCCAGAAATGTTTATTGTCTCGACCTCCGTAACTTTGGAGAGTCACCCCACGACAAACGGCTCGATTACCCTGCACTTTCCGCCGATGTGGAGCGTTTTATCGACGAGGCCAAGTTCGAAAAAAAGCCTATTCTCATAGGTCACTCCATGGGTGCCAAGACCGTCATGGCTTTGGCATTGCGTCGGCCTGACCTTCCGGAGATGCTTGTTTCCGTAGACAATGCACCCGTGTGGTTATCTTCCTCCAACGGGCCTTTTGGAAAGTACATCCGCCAATTGAGATATGCCCTAGAGGTGAAGAAATACACCAACATCAAGGATGTGAACCTGGAGCTAGCCAAGGTTGAGCCTTCAAAGGAAGTGCGCCAGTTCATCTTGACCAATATCAACCGAGGCAAGAAGGACGACGTGTGTACATCCAAGATTCCTTTGGATGTGATTGGAGATGCTATTGCTGCAGGAAACATAGCATCGTGGCCTTTTGACGCTACCAGATCGTGGTCTCGGGGTCCTACATTGTTCATCAGAGGCACCGAGTCCAGTTACGTTCCCGATGAGGTGATTCCTGATATTGGAAGATACTTTCCGGAGTTTGAGGTGCGTGATATTAAATCGGGGCACTGGGTGATCAGTGAAAAGCCTGCAGAGTTTATGTCAGCCTTGCAAGAGTTTGTGGAGAGGAAGGAGGACGATTAAAGTGAGGTTACTACTAGAACAACTACAGCTCAACAGAACCATTTGAGAAGATACAATAATTAGAAAAAGTTCCGTTCAATAATTAATTGATAGAATTCACTTGGATGCAGTCTTCATTCCAGGAGTGACATCTTCGTAAATATCAAACCGTCTTTGGTAATGCACAGGAATACCTGTTCTGGCTGCAGGCAAGAGGTCCTTGTCAAGTTCCGCATAAAGCACCTCCTCTCCTTCGCCAGCCTCTGCAACGATCTTTCCAGAAGGATCTGCTACTAAGGAGTGTCCATAAGCCTGGTATCCAGACCCACCCACGTCTCTAGCAGGAGAACACAAGACAGTGAAGATCTCATTGTCAACAGCCCTGGCCCTAGCAAGAAGATGCCAGTGTAAAGGCCCAGTGGTGGTGTTAAAAGCACCAGGGTAGAACATGGCAAAGGCATTGTTGGGATCTCTGGAAGCACCCATGGCCAATTCAGGGAACCGGATATCATAGCAGATTCCTAAGCCCACGTTACCAAAGTCACCAAGCTTGAAAACAGTCGATTTGTCACCTGCACTCAACGTGATAGACTCCTTAAACGTGATTCCGTTTGGTATATCGATATCGAAAAGATGTGCTTTTCTGTGCAAAGCAATAATTTCTCCCTGGGGGTCAAACGTCAAGGACGTATTGAAGATCTTATCGGAAGCACCGTCCTTCTCAGGAATGGAGCCACCCACAATATAGATCTGGTGCTTCTTGGCCAAATCCGATAAGAAAGTGGTTGTTTCTCCACTGTGAATACTTTCAGCGTACTCCCTAAACTTATCCACGGCATAAGGCGAGTTGAAGCACTCGGGCAACATGACAAGGTCCAACTTGCCAATCTTGGAGTCATTGACGGCAGAATCTATGAATTTGGACACTTTGGCCAAATTGGCACTTTTGTTTGTTCCGGCCTTGAGTTGGATCAAGGCGATCTTGAGGTTCTTGGCCAATGGCGACTTGAGCACGGACATGGTGGTGGTGTGGAGATCTCGACTGGCGTAATCTGATTTATACTGGTGCGAACTGTGGAGTCACTGGTATCTGACTCACTGCCATGCACACAGGCTTATCAGTAGATATATCGGGATGGGAATTCACACAAGATTTATAACCAACTTCTAGACTAATATCCACAGACTCATAAAAGCCTGCATCTACTTAGTTTAATAAAAATCTATGTAATCTATTAAAAGCCCTGTCCCTATTTCTTGGGGGCTTCCGTGGTGGACTTCAACCACTCTAGGTGCGGAAGGTAAACCTCACTGCACCTTTTATTGTTCAACTCCAAGTCTTTTGCAATGTATTGGAGGAAGTTTCCGGCCCACGCCTCGCTTTCCGAAAGAGCCGAATCGATGGCTTTGCCATTCTTGTAGTAGTCTTTGCAAACACCTTGCACAAAGAACTGCTGTAATCGGAGATCGAAGTCGTAGCCCACATTCTTGTAAATTTCCTTGTACATGCGAATGTGCTCGATGTTATCCTTGTAGATGAGATCGTGGTTATTGTAGAACCAGTCGGTGTAGTACTTTGGATATGAGCAATGCATGAAGATGAGGTCTGCGTCGTCCGAGGTGGAAAGTGGGTCATAGTGGCCCAAGGCCTTGGAAACGAATTTGCCCTCGTCTTTGCTATGGTATCCCACCCACTTAAATTGCTTTTGGGTTTGGAAATATGGTTCCTTCATCACAGATGCTGCTGCTATGAACGTCTCCTTATCTCCCTCACCTGCTCTACCTTGAGTCATCAAGGGGTAGTAGAAATCGGGGCCAAACACGTTGTAATACAATGCCAACAAAAGTGTTTTCAAGTGGCTGGTTTTGTTCACAAGCAAGATTCCAGCCTCAGAAGTTGGGTCGGGAAGAGAGTTCTCGAACGTGTGGAAAGGTGAGTTGGCAAAGGTGTATTCTTTCAATGGCTTCCACGAGATTCCATCCTTCTCGGCCTGGTTCTCGTCATATGGAGAGAATCTCACCTTCTTTTCATTCACTGGGAGACCAGCAATTTCATAGTATTTGGGGTTGGTGGTACGAGCCCATGCATCAGGCCACAATATGAGGCCCTTGGACTTGAACAAACCAGACTCAAAGAGGTACTCGGTGTTCCTTGTAGGGAACAAATCGGAGTCCAAGTACATGACATTCTCGAAAGCAGAAGTGAGAATAGCAAACATCTTGAACTGGTAACCACCAATTTTAAACTCTGACGAGGCCTTTTCGGCCACGCTTTTGGCTAGCATGTTACAACGAGCATTGTACTTTGGCAAAATGATCTCACAGAAATCCCTCTCGTATTCTTCAACAGAAGGAATGAACACCTCGATGGGTGCCACGCCTCCACCGGCCCGGATCTGTTGCACCACCAAATATGCCAACCACGAGTACTTACCACCTCCAATGATGACATAGCCTTTGGAGCCCTCATAGGATTTCCATTCTGGGTCGGTGCGTCTGAGTTTTCCAAACGTGTGCACATTCTTGACCTTTATCAATTGGTCCATATGTTTGACGTAGCCTTCGTGAGAAGACTGGAGCTTTTTGAAAGTATCGTCGGAGATATCCAAAATACTCTCCAAGTATTCTTTCGAGAGAAGGAATTCCTTCTCCGAACTCATTTTCAGCTCGGTCTTCCCGCCCTCTTTCTTGTAGTTGTCCTTGAGCAGCGGAGCCACTATAGCATAATGATTCATGCCATCAAAGAAGTCATCATAGTCCAACTTGACCTGGGAGGTGTTGAATGCAGGATCCAAGTTCAAATGGGTAAAAGCTGCCAAAGCTGCCAAAGCTGCCATCACCAAGACCGCCAAAATGGCAAGCCTTATGATCCGTCGACGGTTGAACAGAAGCATAAAGTGCAGTAGACGAGGTGAGTGAGTAGCTGATTGCGGACCGCGACGCGCACACATGACTCAGGCATTTTGGCATCATACATAAATAGCCTAAAGTTTCTCGCGCAGAGTACATGTCACCACCAAGGATACTACTATGGCCTATTCTCCGCCCAACTTCGAGGTGATTCGAAAAAAAGACTTTACGTACCGTCTCTTTGGATCCAAACTTGCAAACTCTCGAGCGCCACATTTGCACAATTTCATTTTCCAGAAACAGGGACTTTCGGGGCATAAGTATGAGAAACTCGAATCTACTGATGTAGAGGGGTTTTTGGAGTTGATTTCCGCCAACAAAAAAGCAGGCGTGCAAAAAGAAGAGGATCTTATTTTTAATGGCTCTGCCGTGACACTTCCGCATAAAGTGGTAATGGCCGATCACGTGGATGTGGTGGATGATAATGCCAAGGCCGTGGGTGCCATTAACACTATCTACGTGCGCTTTGATGAACAGAGAAGGCCTTTGAATGTGGGCACCAATACCGACACCATTGGGATCCGCGATGCGTTTATGTTCAATTGCAAGGATACTGTGCAGGAGAACATGAAGTCGAAGAAAGCTGGTTTGGTTTATGGTGGTGGTGGTGCTAGTCGTGCTGCAGTGTATGCGTTGCATACATACTTGGGGTGCTCGCAGGTGTACGTGGTGAACCGGTATGAGGAGGAGATCACGGAGCTCATAACCTCGATGAAAAATAGCGGGTTTTCTGGTGAGATCATTGCTGTCACCTCCCCTGAACAGGCCAGGCTATTAAGTAAGCCCGATTTGGCGGTGTTAAGTGTGCCAGATTTCGAGCCCCAGACCCCGGAGGAAATCCAGGCCAGGAAAACGCTTGATGTGTTCATGGAAAGCCCGGGCCACGTGATCGAGATGTGCTACTACCCAAGCGTAAGAACAAAGCTCTACAGAGACTTTGAGGCTGCAGGCTGGCAGGTGATTCTGGGGGTGGAGCCTATGATCTACCAAGGTATCGCGCAGCAGACTTTCTGGACTGGCTATGACGTCAGCGAGATGCCGATTGCTGATGCCATCAAATTTGTCTACGATGGCCTCGAGTAGTGATGTAGCTAGCCAACAATCAAACAGACAATTTAGCATACTACTGGGCGTAAATTCAATTCTAGACACTGTCTAAACTTTTCTTTTCCAAAGCGCCTTATATGCAGGTGCAACGGTTTGCGGCCCTGCGTACCCCATCATAAAATGTGACGTAAGCTTCCCACCCCCGCCTGTTTTCTTGTTTTCTAAGATTTGGGCACATACTTTATGACTTATGAATAGAAGCCCACTTATTACCACTAAAACCGCCAGGATGTTGTCCACGCTCCGCAACCTACCAAAACTGTCCTCCTTTTCGGAGACTCTTACCCCAGACAGCAGAATCGCCACCAAAGAAGCAGCCCTTGAGAATGCCAGCAACGTCATTAGAACCCCTCGTATCTTGCAAGATGGTGCTTTTTCCTGGACCATTCCCGAGAAGCGCAAGGAATACGTGTACTTGACTTCGTCGCCCCAAGCCTTTGCTGACTTAGGGCTTGACTCCGGGGAAGCAAAGTCTTCTGAATTCCATAGCATTGTTAGTGGACAAATCTACACTGAAAATGAAAGCTTTCAAAACGCTGGATTGCCCGTGCCTTATTCCCAGGCTTATGCAGGCTGGCAGTTTGGCCAGTTCGCCGGCCAATTGGGTGATGGCAGAGTGCATAACTTATTCGAGGTTCCCAAGGCCAAAATGGTGGAAAATGACCTCAACAGAAGCAAGTACGAGATCCAGCTTAAAGGATCCGGTCTTACTCCTTATTCGAGGTTTGCTGATGGCAAGGCCGTGTTACGCTCTTCCATAAGAGAGTATATTATCTCTGAACACTTGAATGCCATTGGAATTCCTTCTACACGGGCATTATCGTTGTCATACTATCCAAAGACATATGCTCAAAGACGTGGAGCGGAGAAATGTGCAGTTGTTGCCAGGTTCGCCGAGCTGTGGATACGCTTGGGCAATTTCGACCTCTACAGGTGGCGGTTCGATGTCCGAAACGTCAAGAAATTCTCGCAATATGTGATCGACGAACTCTTCACGCTTGGAAACGGCCACAAGTTCCCCTACTTTGAGAAACTTCTTCAGACCAAATCGGACTTCTTTGAGAACACAACGAACTCTTTAGGAAATCTCTCAGACTTCGATAAGATGTACTACGAGATCATTCTCAGAAATGCATCCACCGCCGCAATGTGCCAAGGTTACGGTTTCTTGAACGGAGTTCTCAACACAGATAACACCTCAGTGCTCGGGCTTGCCATGGATTTCGGACCATTTTCGATCATCGATCACTATGATCCCAACTTTACTCCAAACTCAGAGGACCATAGTCTTCGCTACAGTTACTCGAATACACCCAGTGCTCTCTGGTGGAACTTGACTCGTTTGGGTGAGGATTTGGCACATCTCATTGGAGCAGGTGAAACGCTTGTTCACGATGAAAACTTCCTCAATGGAAACTTCGAGAAGAGCACCGAGGAAAGACTTATAAAGAGAGCTACTAAAATTATCGAAGTTGGTGGCGAGATATACAAGTACGCCTACACTAAGCAGTACGTGGAGACATTCTTCAAGAGATTGGGCTTATCGACCCAGTCAATTTCTTCTGAGAATCCCGAGGAGCAGCTCGACGAGCTCATCACTCCTATGCTTGACATGCTCAAAAAGGTCAAGTGTGACTTTAACATGTTCTTCCTCACCTTATCCAAAACTGATGTCTCAAGTGGTCTGTTCAGCAATGCTTCGTTTGAAGACGAAATTATTGGCCAGACGGGTATTGAGCATGATGAAGCAGAGAGGAAAAGCTTGGGTGAGGAGATTCAAAAATGGCTTGAGATATTCAAGAAATACGTGGCTCAAACTGGGTTAGATAAAGCTGCAAGCAAGAGGTCGAACCCCGAGTTTCTCCCCAGAAACTGGATCTTGGACGAGGTCATTGAAAAGACACAAGAGTCTGATGGCAAGGACTTGCAGTATTTGAAGAAGCTCGAGAAGATGGCCTTCAATCCCCACGACTCGTCCAAATGGGGTGATGAACTAAAGGACGTAGAGAAGAGGTGGATTCTTCAGGGAGCCCGCGGTGAGGACTATTCGATGTTGCAATGCAGCTGTTCGTCTTGATCTAGAATAAATAAGTTAGACTTTCTATAATTTTTTGTAATATTTAATTTTCTGTAATAATTTAGTACTTTCAGTAATGTTTTATATTCTTCTGATTTGTTTGTTGAATGTTCTCAAACAAGTTATTACATAGTTAAGGCTTACTTCTTGTGGCTTTTAAGAGCGTCTTGGTAGCCTCTTTCAAAAGCGTCCTTGGCCTTTTCTTGGCCCTCGGCATCCAATTGAGCGATTTCGGCATCCAAAGAGCTGTCGCCTGTGGTGAAGCTCAAACCATTGGTGCCTGAACCAGAGTGATATCCTGCACCAGCGCCAGCGCCAGTACCAGAGGTGTTATAAGTACCATGGGAACCGTGGCTAGATCCGGAAGCGTCGTGATGGCCAGACTTGGTGTGGTCGTCGGTGTGTCTGTCAGTGGAGCCTGCAACACCACCAGTGTGGCCAGTGCCCGAGCTAGAGTGCGTGCCATGGGTTCCATGAGAATCACGGACACCATGAGAACCGTGAGATCCAGAGTGCTTTTCTTCGTAAGCAGTTCCAGCAGTGGCTCCAGCAGCTCCAGCAGTACTTACACCAGCAGCACCGTAGGCGGCACCGGGAGTGTGGTGAGACTCATGGGTGCTGTCGTGACCAGTTGTACCAGTTTGCTTGTAAGTATCGCGTCCAGTTGTGGAAGAGCCATGAGCATCTGTTCCGGTAGAGGAGTGACCGTGAGAGTCAACTCCAGTGCTGCTCTGCTTGTATGAGTCTTTACCAGATCCGTGAGTGTCAATACCGGAAGCTTGTTTGCTAGAAGAGTCATGGCTAGAGGCACCGTAAGCACCAGCACCGGCACCAGCAGCCGCACCAGTTCCAGCAGCTCCAGCTCCAGCTCCAGAACCAGAGCCAGAGTGCGCACCAGAAGTACCAGAAGCACCAGCACCAGAACCAGAAGTACCAGTGGTGGAGTCAGTGTTAGAAGAACCCTTACCACCCAAGTACTCCGTACCTGCACCGTGCTTGGTTCCAGAAACGTTTTCCTTGCCTAATGCCTTACCAGCCTTTTGGTCGTACTCATCGGCGTACTTGGCAGCGTTGGCCTTGTTGATGTTTCCTTGCTTGTATTGGTTCTCCACTTCGCCCGAAACGTTTTCCTTTCCAATGGCCTTTCCACCAGCCTTGTCAGCATCGCTGAATTGCTTGTTGCTAGAGAGCTTAAATTGAACTTTTTCTGCGAATCCCATTGTATTGGTTTATTGTGATGTAAAAATTATCCGGTTTGTGAATTAATTGTTTATTTGGAACAATCAGGGACGACAAGCTCTCCATTTTATAACCCTACAGATAGCAACCACTGGCTGCGAATTTGGGCCCCAGGAGGTGACCTTGCGACGAGCCACGCCGCTCCACACGCAGGGCTCGCACGGTTGCTTCCTGTGCTCCTGCACACACACCGTTCTATTACCTCACTGAACCTTCTACTTAGTTGCTAGTGCCCATGCATTGTGGCATGTGAGAGCCAGGGAATGCACCACGATGATGTCATCACGTGGAGGAAGGGTTGCACAGCAAACGCTAACCAGGACTGTGGTGGTCCTGCAGGTTTGTGGTTGATGTTTGCTGTGTGGAACTCAAAAGGTATGTAGTTAGTTTAGGGTCATGGTTTTTGGGTGTGGAGAGCGAATCGGGGAACTGGATCGGGCAATTGGTGGGATCGGGGAATTGGATAATAGGCGGATTTCGCTAATTAACAGCGCACTGGACAAAGTTAGAGTGCGCATTTGAAGATTTAAGCAACCGATTTAAAGACCGATTTTAAGGCTGATTTAAAAGACCGATTTCGCTTTCTGCTCGCTGCTCGATTCTCGATTCTCGCTTCTCGCTTCTCGCTACATGGCACCGATATTCCATATATATTAAACATGCAGTACTATGTCTCAGTCTAAGATCTTAACATAGTTCGAAGGACAAATTCCCGCTTGGCCGTTCGACCGCTTGGCCTGCCACCACTTGCCGTCGATGTCATCCACCTCCAATATTTCGTCCTTGAGGAACGAGATCTCGTTGATGTCATCGGGGTTGGCATCATAACTATACAACGCCTTGGCCTTGTATCTGAACGTCGTGACCGGCTCACTGAAGTCGTTGTTGTCGTTCACGTTGTTATACACGGTTTGCCGTGCGCTGGCGTTGTTGAGGTTGGAGTTGGAGAAGTTCTCCAATCCGTTCAACTGCGACGACGACATGTAGCCTGCCTTGTTGGACGTTACCTGCGACTGTCTAGATTCGCTGTTAGGGAAAGCCTGCGAGCCAGAGCGAGGCATAACAATGTCGTTTTCATTGATCTTGTTACCGGCCGAAGGAAGCTGGCCATGCGAGAAAGTGTTGTGCTTGACGGAAAACGAATCGATAAATTGGTTGGTGGGTGACTCAGGATGTCCTCCGAAATAGATTACCCACAAAATGTTCAATGCAGAAAGGAGGATGCATCCAGCAGCACAACACAAGTTTCCCGAGGAGCTGGAGTTGTAAATAAGTGTATTGGTTGAATTCGTGGTGTAAATGAACGCAGCAGACAAGAGTCCCACCAAGGTAAACTTGTAAAGTTCAATGTTATTGTTCAAGTATAGTAAGAAAATGATGATGATCAAGATAATCTCATAAACAAGCCCCCACCAAGTGAAACGCAACTTGGCCGAGGCCGGACTGGCAGCTGCACCGGCTATAGCTATTATCCATGAGATGACGCCAAAAGACACTGTACTAATAGCAAACGGATCGCCCAAAAAATTGGAAAGTTGAAACCCCATGGTTGTGTAGCTACTTTAGAAAATTCTGTTTGCGGTAAAGGCTGAGGATTTGTCAGGTCAAGAGCCTAAGAGAAGATGGGATAAAAAGGAGTGTGGCACCGGGAACGTAAACAGGGTCGGGGTCAAGAGTTTATGTGCATAAAGCTATGAAGAAGAGCTTTTGTTTGGGTATGAAAGACACGGGAAGAAAAGACCTAGAGATCGGTGGAGGCAGTAGATCAAAACAACGCTTTGAGGGAGGCTAGGGAAAAATCCGCCACTACCGCGATTTGGGCGCACTTAGATGGTCTAGACCGACGCGAAAAAAGGCTCATATTCCGCAGCCCTTCGGGCAGTCAGTCATGTGTGACGCGCACTGGGGCTAAGTAGATCCAAGACGTCGGTGCTAGCGAAAAGCCAGAGGCCGAGCCATATACAGGCCGGCGGCCCTAGAGAACACAAGCCGTCTATACAGGCAAGGCATCTAGAAGAAGATATATACAGGCGAAATTCGTGGAAGGTGTTGTTTAATGTCGTTTAATGGGTGTAGTGTATAGTAGGTGGGTGTAATGTATGGTGGGGTGTCTTTGGTGAGATAATATAGTGTATACAGTGGAGATGTCAAGCTCGAGCACCTAAAGCAAAATATGGACATAGCACGCAGGACCGTGGGAGTGTTAATACGGCTTTAGGCTTTTACCATGAGAAGCTAATTTTCCGTTTGTCGCTTAACATAATTTTTCTAATACTTTAAATTGTTTAAATTTTATTTTCTTTTTTATTTTTAGGGTCTGGCCACTCTTATTGTTCGCCATATAAAGCTTTCCATTTATCCATGTATGATTCTTATGCGCAGATCACTATGTATTTTTTTTTCCGATTGTCCTTTACATTATGAGTGAGAACGGTGATTTGCCCCGACTACTGCAAATGATCACAGTGTGGTGCCCAGAATATCCATGTACATTGCCACGGATAAAATTAAAGCCACTTTGCATAAACGACTCAAGGAAGCATGAATATCGCTCAAAGCATATATTGCTCATTCTACGAGATTCACGCCTCGTACGGCTCGAGCTCTTGGCTCTCCAATGAGATGTGCGGTCGCATCCACGGAGTTCTAAGTCCGTGACCATCTTCGCATCAGGTACCGGTTTCAGCCGTAAGCAACTTGGAGTTGACGACAAATCTGGGCAAGTTGAGAAGAGATGGAAAAATATAGGGATTTATGTGTTTCATGTTTGTTTCAGATTCTTAGATGTATTATTAGAAATACATCACCCCATGTTTTTCCGGAGTAGAGCCATATCTCCACCTTTGGCCTGTTCTTTAGACTTGGTGCTGTGTGCACACTCGCACCCGAGAGTCACCGAGAGCCACCCGAGAGCCAGATGAGTAAGCACGCACTTTAATGTGCAGTAGCGAACTGTACATGGAGCGCAGCCTACAGTGACACCAATTACGAACTCCGCTTCCAGTATGCCGCCCTGACCAAATATATAAAGCCCAGCTCCAGCTCCGTTTTTACCTCCCTATATTTTCTATCACCCTCTATAATTTATTAAACCCTTCACCATGCTTGCATTACGCAGATCTACCCCATCTCTACTCAGGGTAGGCCTCAACTTCTCCAGGTACTCGTCTACACACCACAAGTCCATCCTTGACATCAAAACAGATATCATCCCCGATGGCAGTGAGTTGAAGACCAACGACTTGAAGTTCATAACCCATCCTGCTTTCCCCCACGAGAAATGGACCGATGAAGACTGCAAGGCCGTGGAGTATCTCCATAGACCTCCGCAAAACTTCCAGGACAAAATAGCACACCACTCCATGAACTTCTGCAAATCTTGTTTCAACTTTGTCACAGGCTACAAGAAACCAAAAACACCCGAGGAAGCCAAACATAGGTTTGCTGGTACTAGGTACGAAATGACCGAGAACAAGTGGCTCACCAGAATCATCTTCTTGGAGTCCCTTGCCGGGGTGCCTGGAATGGTGGCAGCCTTGCTTCGCCATTTGCACTCCTTAAGATTGATGAAAAGAGACAAGGCCTGGATCGAGACCTTATTGGATGAAGCATACAATGAGAGGATGCATTTGTTAACCTTCATCAAAATCGGCCAGCCTTCCTTATTCATGAAGTTCTTCATCTACGTTGGCCAGGGTGTTTTCTGCAACATGTTCTTTTTCTTGTACTTGTTGTCACCCCGCTATTGCCACAGATTTGTAGGCTACTTGGAGGAGGAAGCTGTCAGCACATACACCTACTTGGTGGACCAATTATCGGCCAAGCAATTACCCAAATTCAACAATATCAGTGTGCCTGAAATCGCCCAGGACTACTGGCCTGAGTTGAACGAAAAATCCACCTTTTTGGATTTGGTGCTCAGAGTGAGAGCAGATGAGTCTAAGCACAGAGAAGTCAACCATACTCTTGCTGGTTTGGACCAGAAGCTGGACCGGAATCCATACGCATTGCATATTGAGGGAACCGATAAGCCACAACCTACATATGGCTTGAAGGGACCCAACAGAGCCGGATGGGAGAAGGAAGATTTGATCTTGTAACCCCATTTATTTAAGATTGTATTTATTAAAGATTGTATTTATTATGAGAATGAGATAATGATTGATGAACAAGATATCTAATGTAGCAGTCAAGTCCAGTTGCGCGAAGAGCGGCATGTCTAGTAGGAAATTAATATAGCTCATGGGAAACTTAGTGAGTAGCCCCAAGGAAGATGGTGGCACTCAAGCAAACGATCATCACGATCACGCCCCATACCGAGAGTGCCAAGCCGCCGTATTTGCAGGCCTTTTCTAAGGAATCCAATTGGTTGGACCTGTCCAGCGGCTTGATCAACATGTAACCAAACAAGCCCGGGAGAATGAACGAAATGGAGGTGGAGCCAGTCGACCCAACAAACGCTAACACTCGGGCCAACGATTTGACGCTTATAGCAACGAGATACGACACCACCACTATGGCCGATGTGATGATGTAGAACTTCTTGGTGGACAATGGAACAATGATTGGGTCGTGTCCATCAGTATCTTGGGCACCCTCCATGGGAGTAGTGCTCACAAACGAACAATCGTGAGAGTCGTTTTCAAGGTGTTCATGCATGGGTGTGTATCCATTAGAAGTGACTTGGGTGTTCCTAAGTTTCCACCCAGACTGCACACCGTTCCGGACAAAGAAGATCACATGGTTGACCGACCCTCTGCATGGATGGCATTGCAATGGGAACGAAAGAGATGCCATGATCACGATACACAAGCGTCCAATCAAAGACGGCACCGAGTTCTTGGGGTACATACTGATGATGTTGGCATTGACTTCGTTTCCAAAGGTCAAGTATCCAAGGATACCCACCACCAAGTACGAGGCACAGGCAATCAGAATGGCATTCCGAATAATCAAGTTCGACTGGCGAGTCTGCGAGCCATGAGCCTCGTCTCCCTTGAGTTCGTTGATAATGGCAAACATGTTCTGATGGCATGTGTATGCAAACACGAAGATGGGAAACGAAGATAACGTCAAACGCCAGGATTTGGGGCCAAAAAGGTCCACCGAGGCACTAAGTGTCCGGTCCGTCAAGAAGTGCTGCACCACAAGGCAGATAAGGTACACCACGGAGACGAGAGCAACAATACTGGTGTACTTCAAAGAATCTAGCTTCTTCAAGAAACTCAAAGGGGCCACAACAAACACCATGAAAAGCGAGATCCAAAAGTTCCGCTCCATAAGCACAGAATCCGTCTTGAAGTTGAGACTCTCCATGATCTTAGGCATCAAGTCGCCAATCACCACTAGATACGACACCCCCACGCCAAAACACTTGATGGCAATGGCTCCATCGAAAATCACCGAGAGCTGTGGGTACGTGAGCTGACAAAGACTAAAGTACGACACCGCGTCCTGTTGCTGGGTGTACTTGGCCACCTTATTTTGAAGGTAGAGCCCAAACGCAGAAGTCAAGGAGCTCCAGATGATGAGGAAAGAGCCAAACACCAAGCCATTGCTTTTGAGCCCGTAGGGCATGGCTAGGACCCCCGCCCCAATGATGGTGTTGAGGAGGTTGATGGATCCTGATTTGATGGTAGCTTTTCCCATGAGTGTGGTAGGTAGTATGTGGATGAAGATCGGGTGCGCACTCTTGGCGCACCACAGTCTACTCTACTCTACTGACTGGTCTAGTAGTCCACTTTTTTAGTGATTCTGGTATATAAATTTGGATACTAAAAAATATATTTAGCTAGTGAATATTTAGCCTGTACATGATTCCACTTATTTGTTTTCTTCTTCTCTTCCAACTTCTGTTCCATCCTTTCTCTTCTCTTCTCTTCCCTTCTCTTCTGTCTCATAATATCTCCTACTCTTCTACTGCTCTACTGGGTAACAATTATATCACATAATTTAAATCGCTGCTGGTATATTGGGAGGGGATGGCATGTGGAAAATTTAGTCTTCAACGTGCAACGACATAGACAGACGACCAGGTTCAAATCAGCAAGTGTGGAACTAGCACGTGGTACCTTGTGGCCTAAAATATGTACCATCCAAGTAACAAAGCAATCAACACCAAAAGGAAAGCAAAAGGAAGCGAGATTCCAGTGACGGCATCCTCGACCACAGCAAGTTTCTGCTCGACCTCGTTGGAGTCCAACTTCTTCGACAACGAGTCGATCTGCGTGCTCGATTGCTCCAACTCTTTTTCGTTATCGTTGATCACAGTGTTATTGGCAGATGGCAAGATGCTCTCGTTGACGGTTGTGTCCGGTTGGATGGTGGTGGTATGTATGGATTTTTCGTTGGCAACCGTTGTGTCAGCACCGCCCAAGGTGGTATTGTTGGAATCACGGGCAGGCGAGAACTGCGTGGCGTTGGCAAACGTGGTATCGTCAGCGTGTGTCTCGTCCCTGACGTCGTCCTCGATGACGAAGTTGACTCTCAACTTCTTTTGCACCTCCTTTTCTCCATAGAGTTTAGTCAAAGAGGCCCAGTTTTCAGCCACCTTGGTAGGGTCGTCCAAGGTGGGGCAAGGGCAAGACACAATCAAGAACTTGTCCTTGCACTTGTAATCCTTAGGAAGAGGCTGGGTGAAGCCTTGTAAAGTGATGGAGATCTTGGCGGACTCACCTGGTTGGATCACGCTGGCATTGGGTCTAACACAGTATAACTTGGGGGCGGTGGTCTTGACTTTGAAGGCCAAGCTCTCCGTGGAGGTGTTTTTCAAAGTCAAGTATTCGGTCGAAGGTTCGGTGAACGATCCTGGAGGTTAGTATTGTCTTGGATATGCTTGTGGATGGGTGTTTGCCTGTGGATAGCTTGAGTGCGCTCAATGGGCACATGAGGATCCGATCCAGGGGTCGAATCTGGACGAATATCATGAAAGAAGCTTCTATGACGAGAAGAGTGTCTAGAAAGCACCCCTCAAATCATCCACAGCTTTTGGGTGGCGTCATGGTGTTTCATGATGGAAGCAATTAAATAAACGAGCACATGTGACGTCAACAGGACAGGCCAAAGAGGCGGCACGGAAGCACCACATCCAAGGCCCATTTGGGAAACATACCTCTATAAGTCAAAGAGCCAGGAGACACATCCATTTTGAACAATTGGTGGGATTACGTCGAGAAAGAAGAAGGGATATTTTCGGAAAAAGTGAATGCGAGTTTGGTTTGAAAAGGACAACAGAAAAAATGTGAGGGCCGGCGAAAAAATTTAAATATAGCGGATAAGAGATCATGATTTCTTGCTCCAAGGTGTGGAGGGGGCCCCGGAGTAAAATGGGGACCCAAAAAAAATCATGGGCCAATTTTGGCACCTGAACATTGGCATAGTCAAAAAATGGCGATTTTATATATTTTTGTCGAACTACGTTTATTTCTAATTGTTTAGGGGCTGAAGGTTGATCTAAAACATCCTACGTTTCTAGTGTGTTTACGGTGAATCTCTGGGCCATGGAGTGCCGGAAGATTAGTGAGCTCGCTGGAGAATTACCCTGTGAGACGTAAGACAAGTGAGACAAGTGAGACAAGTGAGACAAATGAGGGACTAGCCAGAACCTTAAAGAGGCGCAACCCTAGGGAATAATGGGATGTACTGGTTTGGGGCGGAGCTCGATAATTCATTCCTTACTTCTTACGGATACAGTAAGTGGGTACGAAGTTGTAGCACTCGAAAGACTATGTATGGATATGCTGGTTGCTGGTGGAGTGGCATGTGAAATGTTGGACCCGCATCCATTCTAAAGGTGCCTTGTGCTATAGCACCTGCTCTACCATCTCTAAGGATCACTCAGAAATCTTCTCCCTTGGACACAATCTCCTTCTTGTGTGCATGCAACAATATCGTGTGCTCGTACTGGGCAGTGTAGGAGCCTGGAACATCCACCAATGGAGGGTAGCTCTCCACCACCCCGGCACGCACCAACTGGTTCAATGCCAAGAGGTATTTGTCCTGGCCCGTTCTCTCCAAGTAACGACGACACCAAGGCAACGTGCCGAAGTTGGTCTGGATGGCCTTCATGAGCTGCTTGGCCTTGGGTGACGGCAAAGGAACGTTGTCCACGTCGCCATGTAATGCGTAGTGAGAGCACTCACCTTGCGTGATCACATACCCTCTTCCGGTGGTTCCAAAAGTCTCGATGGCAAACGTCTCGCCCTCCTCCATCTTGGTCATGTCTCCATTGGCCACAATGGGCACGGTTTTACCCGAGTGGATCTGGAAGTCTCCGATGTTGTGCCCGTTCAAGTTCCGGATACACTTGATGGGGTACGACTTGCCGTTGATCTCCATTTCATACGACTCCATGACCTCCTGGATGGCCTCTCCAATGTCGTTGAGTCTCACGTCAATTCCTGCTTCTTTGACTCCGGTGTTGGTGGCTTCCCGGACTGCAGTCAAGAGCGAGTCGTACTTCTCGTCAAACGTAAGCGTAAATGCAGAGTCCACGATGTGGCCGTTGACATGCACTCCGATATCCACCTTCATCACATCCTCGTATTTCAACAGCAACTTGTCTGTGGAGTTGGGCGTGTAATGGGCAGCCACATGGTTGACTGAAAGACCTGTGGGGAACCCAATGCCCTGCTTCAATGTATGGTCGTTTCCAGTATATTTTCTGACGGAGTTCTCGATCAAGTCGGCGATTTCCAACATACTCATGCCCGGCTTGATGTTCTTCTGCGCCATCTGCCTCACTCTTCTGTGCACCTCGGCTCCCTTTCTAAAGTCTTGCCAGTGGTTGTTCATCTGTCTGTCCAAGTACCTCTTCTCCTCATCCGTAGTACGGTAGCTGTTGACTTCTAAAGGGTACTCGGCCCATTCTCCCTCGGGAAAAGCTCCCTCGGGGTAATATTCATTGATGTAGACAATGTCCTCCAAGACCTTCTGCTCGATGGAGGGAGTGGCAGACACATCCTGGGGAGTCTCAGAGTGTGCTTCTTCCTTGGACTCCTGGGCCTCTTGGGGGTCTTGGGACTCTTGGTCGTTAAGACTCAAATTGGCCACGCTTAAATTCTTGGGTTTTTTCGAAGACTTGGATTTAGCCTTTTTTGCCGGTTTTGCCATTATGGGTACTACTTAGGATGCTTCGGAAGCAGGTGCGTCTTCGAACTTCTTTGCTCGGTCATGTGACCTCATCTGCTGGATCTTCCGTATACATGAAATCTGATACAATGTGGATCTACACCTGAGATTCGTAATTTGCCAATTAGTCAATTATTATTAGTAGATCTTTCCTAATTATTAGCCAATTGATTTGGCCGTTCAAATGTGTGGATGGTAGATTTATCAGGACACCAGGCCTAGCATCTATAATCTATACAAACTATGCAAATTGCCATGGTGCCTGACTAGTCCTTTGGAGGCTCAGAGCTGGACGCTTCGTAAAGCTCCACCTTGTCGAAATTAATCATTTTGCCGTCCACTGACGTTCGGTTGGAGTTTTGAAGATGTGCATTGAAATCAGGGGTCTTGAGTAGTGTTCTCTCCATCGTAAGATTGCCGTGTCCATGGGCAGCCGCACCCGGAGACGGCGTAAAGAAGTTAACGTAATCGTTCATGTTGAAGCCTGCAGGCGTCAACGCCAACCCAGCAGAAGGTAATACGCTGCCTGGAACCATGAGGTTGCCGTATACTCCCGGGGTGAGTCTGTTTTGAGGTGTTTTGGTCAGATTAACAAATGTTCGTTTGGGGGTGTGGGGTGGTTGGGGCACAATGAAGTGGCCATTGTTCAGTTTCGTCTGTGGTGCAGTTTCCATAGTGGATGGTCTTGGCCCATTCACATATGGCTTGACTGGAGAGGGCGACGTGGCCAAGTACATGAGCAAGTCTGCACCTTCATTGTCGTTGACTGCGCTTCCCCGGCTTGGTTGTGTGGGGGTTTTGAGAAGATTATTTTCGGGGAATTTCTTCGACGTGTTGGAAGGTACTTTCAAGTTGTTAGAGTATCTGTCATTGTATGAATCCGAGGTCAACACCGGAGACGGATGCAAAGCCTCGCGTTTGGGCGGGGTCAGCGGCGTGGATAATGCATGTAGAACCATCTGCGGCTCCGAAGGCTTGATGGCAGCACCACTTTCGGCACGGCGTCTCTTGATGGGGGAATCGTTCAACTCGGTCATGGCCTCAGTATCGAGAGAGTTCTTGCGCGAGGTATTAGATGAATGCGGATGGTTGGCTGTGATATTCTTCAAAGGGGAACTGGAGAGAAACACAGATGGTTTGGTCAGTGTGGGCAGCTTTCGGTCAGGCGAGTATAGACTGGGCAGCAGCGTCAAGTTCTTCGGGTTCCCAGACGCGATCTGGCATTTCCACATGTAGTAGTTCTTGAGAGGACTTGAACGAGGCAAGGAAGTCTGGGATTGGGGCGATTCCGGGCCGAGATTGCGTAAATTGGTATTGGAGGACGAGGTAAGCAGCTGCCTGGCGGTGACCGACGCCTTGGAGAGCTTCATCTTCAACTCCTTCGCTATCTTCTCCAACTCGTCTTTTCTCATGGGCGTTTTGGCCCGGCGGGCCGAGCTGTCGGGATCCTTGGTGACGGAGGACGGGGCGGTCATCAAGGAGATATCGCCGTCGGGCGAGTTTGCTGAGTGGCTGTCTTTTAGCGTGTTCATAGGGCAGGAAGGCGTTCAGAAAAAAAAAAGGGTAAGGGTTCTGAAACAGTTCTGGGGGAAAGTGCCTGCGTATGGAAGAAAGGTGGATTCACGGGAAAGTTATCAAGAGAAGAACGAATTGATAAGACTAAAGAAAGAGTTAGAAGACAGAAAAGACAGAAGAGCAAAGAAGTGCTTTTGGCGTGAAGGACCTGTAGTGCGGCATTACGTGGAGCGGGTCTTCCTAATGCGGATTAATGACTTACAGACGCGACGCCCGACGCTCATTGGGGGATCCGCAGAGACCGCACTTTCTGGCCGATTAGAAAGCAAAAGGGGGCCCACGTTGGGGCCCGATCGGGCCGCTGGCTCCAGGGGGGTTTTTTATACTTACGTGTCTTTGAGTCAAGGGTTCGAGGCCAGTGTTCTCTCAGGGGCTTTGCTGCAACATGCTGTGGTTTTATGCTCTGTCACGCCTTGGCACTAGCCTCCATACATTATTATATATTCTGAAGGTGCATGGCACTCAGCAAGATCGCACGCGTGGTGCGAGGTGCGTGCTGAATGGGTACACGTAAACCTCCTGATTCTCTTACAACTTCCTGTAAGCAGGAGATTTTTTCACGTGCTGATTAATGGTGGTTTGTCTGCACGGTGGATTGCATTCACGGAGTTCTGCATTCATGGAGTTTTGCATTCATGGAGTTTTGCATTCACGGATTTGGATATTCATCATACTTGGTGTATCTGTCCTCGGCACAGTACCTAGTACTAACCACCACTACCACTACCGCCACCACTACCACTACCACTATTGTCACTACTAACCACTACTAACTACCACTATTTACACGATCACTAGTAACACTCTTCTATTCTATCATCACTTACTATATTACTGTATCATATACTCTTTACTCTACTCTTTACTCTTTACTCTAACTTTACTTTTTACTTTTTACTTTTTACTCTTTACTCTTCACTCTTTACTCTACTATGCCCCATGTCATGTCCCATGTCATGTCCCATGTCACTGCACTACTAGCACTAATCTACCCCTATAACACTACCGCCAAACTCCGTCACTACCAACATCCACTAATTTCCACCAACACTACTCTACATTACCACCAACAGCAGACTATTTCTTACCACTATCACTAAGGCTAACACTACTGTCACCAACACTAGACGAGAATACCTTCGACTACTAACACTGAGAAGTAACACTACTACACTACTGACACTACTTACACTACTACACTACTACACTACTAACACTACTACACTACTAACACTACTACACTACTAACACTACTACACTAATAACACTACTACACTACTAACACTACTACACTACTAACACTACTGACATTGACACTACTGACATTACCCTAATTCTCACCTCTATCAACCCTCACCACTACTAATACTCACTCACTCACTCACTCACTCACTCATTCTACACGCAATCCACCTCACTATTACATTACCAACACCACACCACTAACTCTACATCACCAACACCTAACACTATAAGGAAAGCTACACCAAGGCCTTAATACTACTAATACCAATACCAACACTAAAATTACCACTAATAGAAAAACTAAAACTAGCACTAATAAAAAACTATTATCACAAACTTACTCCCCTCAATCCACCTCTTAAATCCAATACGTTTTACATTGATGAACATGATTGGTGTAATCTATGGACCTTGGCAGCCTGGACGTGGGACTTCGGCTTCTACCGCGCTTATCTCTGGCCGGAACGCGATAAGAGATCCACCTACACAGGACCAGAGCCTCCAAGCCTTCCAGCCACATGCAGCCCATATAAGAAAAAAGAAAACTTTATCTTCTTTCAAGACTAACTTTGTTTTCTCTCTTCAATTCACTTCAACCCATTTTCATACCATTGGGCCCTTTTTTTCCTCTAAGTGAATCCACCCTCTCACGTGACCCATCAACTCGCTTTTCGCTGCGCACACCCATAGTTAGTTTTCACCTCACCATGTTCACTGTGCCGCCTCTCTACACATTGCCATTCGTCTTGGTTTTCGTGTTTTACCAGGTATGCACGCGTGCATTGCCCCGGTTCTTCTTAGTGCCCACCCAAAACTGGAAGGACAAAATCTCAAAGGTTATTGAATACCCTAAGCCCATCTACCTCCAGGTGGGAGCCAAGAGATCCAGTTTCCGGCGCCGCTTGGTGGCTGCTTCGGCCCAGCCTTCGTTCTACACCAACTTCGTCAACAACAAGTTGAAATTACACCCGCAGGATGCTGCAAATGAAGACAATGCCTTCATGGAGAGATTGAAGATAAGGGACCCCAAGGACCCAAGAAGAAAGCTACTCTACGGCTTCTTCCACCCGTACGCCAATAACGGCGGAGGCGGAGAGAAGGTCTTGTGGCATGCGGTTCTGTCCACGTTATTGGAGGATGAACGCAATGTGGCTGTCATATATGTCACTGCTACTAATACAGAGCCTTTGAAGATTCTAGAAAATGCTCGCAATAAGTTCCACGTCAAGTCCTTGGACTCGTCCCGGATTCTTTTCATCTACTTGCGGAGATTCAACCACCTCATCGATTCCAAATATTGGAAACACTTCACTTTGGCCGGCCAGCTTCTTGGTTCGGTTTTGCTTGGGCTCGAGGCCATGTACGAGCTTAGTCCTGATGTGTGGATTGACCCTATGGGTCTTCTGGGGAGTTATTGGCTTGTTTCCTGGATTCTTAAGGTCCCTTTGGTGGCCTATGTTCATTACCCGATTATCCAACGCGATATGTTTAACAAATTGAAATTCAACAGCGTGGCGTCGCTTGCAAAGTTCCGCCCGAGTGTTGGTGATTTCAAGCATTTGTTCAAATTCGTCTATTGGTCCATTCTCTACTACATCTACGTTTACTTGGGTTCGTGTGTTGATATCACTTTGGCAAATGGCTCCTGGACCTATGAGCACATCTCCAACATTTGGTTCTTGAATAGAGGAAAAGTAGTGGAGCTATTGTACCCACCCTGCTCCACAGAGTATTTGGTGTCCGAGTCCAAGTCCAAGGCAGAACCCAGACTAAACCAAATTGTTTATGTTGCCCAGTTCCGTCCGGAGAAGAGACACCAACTTGTGCTTGAGGAATATAGCAAATTCTTGAAGAAAGGCCTTGCGGCCAAAGTGGCCATTTCCCAGTTGCCCAAACTCGTTTTCTTGGGCTCATGCAGAACTGCTGACGATACGTCTACACTTGAATCCATCAAGCAACATGTACAAGAATCGGACTTACAAGACTATGTGCAGTTCATCGTGGATAGTCCGTTTGAAACGGTGAAAAAGGTCTTGAGCGAGTCCAAGTTCGGCATCAATGCTATGTGGAATGAGCATTTCGGGATCTGCGTGGTTGAGTACATCAGTGCCGGCTTAATCCCCATTGTGCATGCGTCAGCCGGGCCTTTGCTTGACATCACAAACGTTGACGGAGCCTCCAAATCGTGGAGCAATGAACTTGGGTACTTTTTTAAAAGCGAGAGTGATCCCAATTTTTCCAAGCCTGGCACCTCGCAAGATGGTACTGAGCCCGCGACCTTTCCTACATTGGAACAAGTGCTCTCCAGGTTATTCCTTGAGAATGCAAGTGACATCTCCGATACAGCATTACAGCAAAAGAGAGATTTGGGAGCCAAGTTGATGATGGACAAGTTCTCCGATGAAAAGTTCACCAGTTCTTGGATGCAATACACCCGAGCCATTTCCCAGTTGGAACAACATTACAGAGAGCAGCGCAGAGACAAGGTTGACATCGTGTACTAGAAAGAAGCCAGTGACGCGCAACCTTGGAGCAGGTTGATCCAGGCCACCCTCAAGGGTGCAAGGATATCAATTGAACCGTAAATAAGCAAACCCAAATCAAACCAGAATCAAACCAGAATCAACAGAACATCGCTTACTAAAAACAAACAAGTAATTAATAGAAACTAAAAAAAAAAGAAACCTAACCTAACCTAACTTAACCAGTACTCTTGCCAGCACCAATTTCTACCGCAGTGAGCCAAGTGAGCCAAGTGTTATGGTTACCGTGAAGCGCGGCAGAAATCGTGCGCGGTTCAATATGATCGGACAACCGTGTTAAATTCTTCCAATACAAGCCTCTCCACGCCCCAAGTCCGCTTCACACACCCACACCACAGAATGAAATTGGACGTGACCAAGCAGTTTTCGACTCGCTCAGAAAGGGTCAAGGGCATAGACTGCCACCCCACCGAGCCTTGGATCTTGACCACCTTGTACAACGGAAAAATTGAGATCTGGTCCTATGCCACCAACACCCTTGTGAAATCCATCCAGGTGACCGATTTGCCCGTGAGAGCCGGCCGCTTCATTGCCAGGAAGAACTGGATTGTGGTTGGCTCCGATGATTTCCAAATTAGAGTGTACAACTACAACACCGGCGAGAAAATCACCCAATTCGAGGCCCACCCAGATTACATCAGAAGCATTGCTGTGCATGCTACCTTGCCTTACATCTTGACGTCTTCGGATGACCTTACCATTAAGCTTTGGAACTGGGACAACAATTGGCGTTTGGAACGCACTTACGAGGGGCACCAGCATTACATCATGAGTGTCAACTTCAACCCCAAAGACCCCAACACCTTTGCCTCGGCTTGTTTGGACCAGACCGTTAAGGTGTGGTCCTTAAGCTCGCAGACTCCCAATTACACCTTGGTTGCCCATGACGTCAAAGGAGTCAATTATGTAGACTACTACCCTCAAGCCGACAAGCCTTACCTCATTACGTCGTCCGATGACAAGACCAT
This sequence comes from [Candida] ipomoeae, assembly GCA_002370145.1. Lineage (NCBI taxonomy): Eukaryota > Fungi > Ascomycota > Pichiomycetes > Serinales > Metschnikowiaceae > Metschnikowia > [Candida] ipomoeae. Next base: position 150,892 of record NKZK01000433.1, on the reverse strand, counting down.
CAAGATCTGGGACTACCAAACCAAGTCTTGTGTTGCCACCCTTGAGGGTCATTTGGCCAACGTGTCCTTTGCGATTTTCCACCCAGATTTGCCTTTGGTCATCTCTGGTTCCGAGGACGGAACTGTTAGATTCTGGAACTCCAACACTTTCAAATTGGTGAAGACCGTCAACTACGGCTTGGAGCGTGTTTGGTGTGTCAGCATCTTGCAAAAATCCAACCTTGTTGCTGTGGGTTGTGACTCCGGTTACGTCGCAATCAAGTTAGGTAATGAAGAGCCAATGTTATCCATGGACAGCAATGGAAAGTTGATCTACGCCAAGAACTCCGATGTTTACCAATCCATAATAAGACCAAACTCCACTGAGGGCTTGAAGGATGGTGACCAGTTGCAATTGCAACAAAAAGACCTCGGTTCCATTGAGGTTTACCCCCAATCTTTGGCTCACTCTCCAAACGGAAAGTTTGCTGCTGTCAGTGGTGACGGGGAATACCTCATTTACACATCATTGGCTTGGAGATCTAAGGCTTATGGTAAAGCCTTGGACTTTGCTTGGAACATCCATGATTTTTCCAACGCTACCACTTACGCTATTCGTGAGTCTAAACTTTCCGTCAAGATCTTTAAGAACTTCCAAGAGCACGTGCTGGTGGATCTTGTGTACGAGGCCGAAAAGATCATTCCTGGTGCCTTGCTCGGTGTCAAATCCGTGGGACTCTTGTGCTTTTACGATTGGGAGACCGGTTCCCTTGTTAGAAGAGTTGATATCGACGACGACATTCAGGACGTTATCTGGTCTGATAGTGGAGAACTCTTGGCCATTTTGACTTCTAGTGCTTCCGTTGAATCTAGTGACGGATCAACTGCCGCAGGAGGAAAGACCCACGAGGCCTACTTCTTGAGCTTTGATCGTGCTGTCTACGAAGAGTCGGTTGCAGATGGATCCATCAGCACATCCGAGGGTTCTGAAGCCGCTTTTGAAGTCTTGTATACCTTGCCTTCTTCTGAGCAAATTTTGTCCGGTAAGTTTATCGGAGATGTTTTCATTTACTCCACTGGAACCACGAACAGATTGAACTACTTCGTGGGTGGTGAAATCATCAACTTGAGTCACTTTGACCACAAATATTACATCATCGGCTACAAGGCTGCCGAGGGAAAGTTATACTTGATCGACAAGTCTTTCAGTGTGATTTCTTGGTACGTGAACTCTGCTGTGTTGGAAATGCAAACCTTGGTCATGCGTGGTGATCTCGAGCAGTTTGCTATCAAAACAGTGCTCGATGAAGAAACCGGGGAAGAGATTCCTGATTTGGGCTCTGTTGGTCCTGAGCTTTTGACCGAACCATACACTGAGTACTTATCGGGGTTGTCGAAAACAGAACTAAATCAATTGTCAAGATTCTTCGAGAAGTTGGGATACTTGAAGTTGTCCTTCTCGTTGTCCCAGGATTTTGACTCCAAGTTCCAAATAGCGTTGACGACCGGTGATTTGCCACAGGCCTATGAACTTTTGGCCGAGACCCAAAAATCTTCCCCGTCAACTGCCGTTGCCAATGCCGCCAAATGGAAGAAACTCGGGGACTTGGCTATGAAGAAGTGGCAGATGAAGATGGCAGAAGAATGTTACTGGTTGGCTAATGACTACCTGTCTTTGTTGTTAATACTTTCATCTTCCAACAAGAAACTGCTGTTGGTTCGTCTTGCAGAGCTGGCAGAACAGAAAGGTTTCTACAACATAGCATTCCAAGCCTGGTGGTTGACTGGAAACACTGAGAGCTGTATAAACTTGTTGGTCAAGACTGAAAGATTCAGTGAGGCTGCCTTCCTTGGACGCTCCTACGGTGTTTCGGAACAAAAGGTTGCAGAGGTGACTGAGTTGTGGAAGAAGCAATTACAGGCCAAAGGAAAAGGTGCTATCAGCGATAGACTCATCACCGACTTCTCCGACTTGAGTGTTGGCAACGGAAGTGTGCTAAAAGAAACAGAGGGAGAGGTATTGATCGACCTCGAGCACACTGAACCAGCTGCACAGCAGGCTGAATCTCCTCTTTTGGATTTACTGTCAGAAGTTTGAAAGAAAAAAAGGCTACTTTGATCAAAGTTATTGAGGAGGAAGCAAAGATGTTGCTGTTGTAGCGGTCAGAGACTGCAGTACTAAATAAAATGAATATTACTCGACATTGAAAACAGCATACTTGTCCATGGTAGAACCGCGTTTCCCCTGGCACACTAGGAACAAGTCCTGGGTTCTTGGGGAATTGGAAGTGGTCACATGATCTGGACTCCAACGAGTCACGGTTTCAAAGACCTTTAGTAAACGAGACTCCAATAATGCCAATTCGGGGTCTGCCAAATCCACCCGGAACAAGCGAGCAACAAAAGTGCCTCCCTTGGCCAAAGCCTCGCCGCAAAGAAGCAATGCAGCTTCAGTTAAATCTATAGACATTTTTTCGGGGTGGGTGTAGTTTTTCCGGAGTGCCTTGTTGCGGCCACTGCGTATAAATGGATAACTCTGGGTATTATTGAAGAAGCCAGACTCCTGGAGAAAAGGCACACATAGGTCGGAGAGGATCAAGTCCGCTTGGTAGAGCAGCCTTATGTCTTTATGGTGTTTGGGTGAATTTAGGTTGAGTCTGCTCATGGCCGTGCTCAACTCTCGTAGTCTATCATCGATATCTGGTAAGTTGCGGTCCTCCATCTCTTCAGTCAATGGCGAGACTCTTTCTGATTCGGACACAGTGAGACCCCTCAAGGCTGCTTCTTTGAGTAAGATCAAAATGTTATCGTGGGATTTCTGCGAGAGAATGTTTCCCTGTGTGGAATAGGTGCCTCTGGGAGGCTGGGTGAAGAGCAAATCGAACCCGATCATGGTACATTTTTTGTAGATATGGTCACAGCTGATGCCGTGGATCGCCAGAAGCACTTGTCTAGTGTACTCAAACCACATGCCTGGCGCATAGCCTAGGTCCACGACCTTGGTGACGTCTTTGTTGAGGAACTTGAATTCTTTGGCTAAGAGGTGGAACGCCAGTTGGGCCTTGTTCTTTCCATCGGCCAAGCGTTCTCTTCGGGAGAGACTTTTGCTGGCATAGTTCCGGAGTACATTGAGGCTCACGGATGTACGTGCTAGGACGAAACCATGTCGTATCATTGTATGTAATGGAGAAGTGCACCTCTGGGTTCTGCTGATTGCAGTCGATTTCGCAGTACTCCACATTGCAAACGCGCTCGTGTCTCAGGACGTGCCTTTCCTACGAGCCTGTCTACCTAAGTATTCCATACAATCCTTGAAGTACCTCTTACGTGATCCGTAGTAATAGAGACCAAAATTAGATATTTTTTGAATTAGACCTTTTTTGAATTAGATCGTGGATTTGTTTCTGTTGTTGTTTTTGACTATGTCTATGACTGTGCTATGTTCTCACGCTTCACAATGGAGCATATACTGAAGTGGGTATGGTAGAGCATTACTAGGCCTGTGTTGACCTCCTAGACCAATTAATATTTTTATCGGGTCTATGAGCATGCTTCTTAGAATTATTGATATAGTATATCAGCAGTTCTATTTTTTTTCTTTATTGTTTTTTGTATTATTGAATAAGCTTCTCTATTCATAATGTATGGAAAAATGAGTAATATTTTGCAGTCGCGTTCCAACCACACCAGAAACTCCGAACCTTACAAAAGACAACCCCCGTATATATTCAGAAAATACAGGATTCTTCTTTTTTGTATACTTTCTGGAACATGAAACCAGGGCTACTAACCATTTTCATATTAATATTACTAATATTTACCGTAGCTTCCAGGACTAGTCTACACTGGCTCTAGTATATTAACTGCGCATACAACTCAATTCAACCATGGATGAGTATTCAAAGAACAACAACAACAAAAAGTATTACAAAACCAAACACAATACATAGAAAACCACGTAAAGAATCATTCAAAAAGTGCTGCTTATGTTCTTGAGTACTTGTTGTGGACAGCTTTTCGTGGTGGCCGCAGTCACATGACCTGCATCACGCGATTGTCAGGGCTCGCGCCCGCATCGTCGCTCCCACCGTCCCCGGCGCGCAGCCAAAGAAAAAAAATTCTTCCCTCCATTCTTCCTCTTCATCCTCGTCGAATCAATACTTTACCAAATCCTTTGGGAGACGAACATTATCTACAATGTCTAAGATCACCACCTCTCACGTTCGTGCGAACGTCCAAAAGTTGTTGGAGAATTCCACCGAGACCAAGAAGAGAAACTTCTTGGAAACCGTCGAGCTCCAAGTCGGTTTGAAGAACTACGACCCTCAAAGAGACAAGCGTTTCTCGGGTACCTTGAAGTTGCCTCAAGTCCCAAGACCAAACATGACCGTCTGTATCTTTGGTGATGCTTTCGATGTCGACAGAGCCAAGTCTGTTGGTGTTGACGCCATGTCCGTCGATGACTTGAAGAAGTTGAACAAGAACAAGAAGTTGATCAAGAAGTTGGCCAAGAAGTACAACGCCTTCATCGCTTCCGAGGTCTTGATCAAGCAAGTTCCAAGATTGTTGGGTCCTCAATTGTCCAAGGCTGGTAAGTTCCCAACCCCAGTGTCCCATAACGATGACTTGTACGGTAAGGTCAACGATGTCAAGTCCACCATCAAGTTCCAATTGAAGAAGGTCTTGTGTTTGGCTGTTGCCGTCGGTAACGTCGAGATGGAGGAGGACGTCTTGGTCAACCAGATCATGATGGCTTCCAACTTCTTGGTTTCCTTGTTGAAGAAGAACTGGCAAAACGTCGGTTCCTTGGTCATCAAGTCTACCATGGGTCCATCTTTCAGAATCTACTAAGCGGTTTTAGTTTATAATTAAATTCAAACAGTATCTCTGATTTCGTGTAAATTCTACTTTCTAGTTGTTTTCTTATTTTATTATGTGCTATTATGATTTATCCACTTACTCGATTTTGGAGGCTCCCACCTCTTTTGTCAAGTTGAGCACCTCTTTCTTAACACGAGCGACTTCGTCTGATGTCTTAATCTCACGACTATCGTCGTCGTCATCATCATCATCATCGTCGTCATCATCATCATCATCGTCATCATCATCATCATCATCATCATTGTTGTCGTCGTCATCGTCAATGATAGCATTGTCGTTATCATTCAACTTGGAGTCATCATCATCATCTTGCTCATCGGGATAACCTCCCAATTTCATTACGATTCTGTTGACAATTTCGTTTGGATCCATCATACCTCCCATACCAATATCTCCATAGGACCCAACGACTTTCTCCACTGGCTTCAACACCTCCATCCAGGGCATCTCCTCTGATATTAGCCTCAATTGACGCTTCGTGGTTGCGGCGTTGTATGTGTTGCTGAACATTGCTGGGGCAAGAAGAATTGGGTAGGTGGTGTTCCAGGCTCTAATGACATTCGTTAAAAGATTGTCACATAAACCCAAAGATATTTTTGAAAGCGTGTTTGCAGTCAAAGGGCACACAATCAACATGTCGGCCCAGCGACGTAATTCGATATGCAAAACTGGATCAGATCTACTGCTCCACGTGGTCCACTCGTCGGAATCTCTCCAGACACGAACCTTCTTAGTATTCTCCAAATGCAACAATGCCTCAGTGGAGATGAAGTTCTCGGAGGCTTTCGTTAAAATAAGCTGGATGGAAATCTTATCCAGCGTGTATATGTCGAACAATTTATTGATGATGAGCTTGATTTTCATGGTGGAAATGGCTCCACACACTCCCAACAAAACATGAATCTTGTCATCGTCCTGCAGCAAGCGAGGATCGATGTTTGTTTGTTCAACGGAAGCGGTGGCTGTTGGCAGAGAGACAAGGTCCTCACGCTTGAGGGGAGCAGCCAGGTAGTCGGAGCCCGAAGCAGAAACAGAGCCGCTTCTTGATCTATTGCCAGACTTTACGGGCTTTTGGGCTTCGTTAAGGTAGAAATGAGCATGCACAGAAGGGGCTTTGTGGTGAACACCATGTTGAGGAGGGTTTTTCGTGTAATCTAGCTCTGCAGGGGGCCCATTGGATAGGGGGCCATTGGGGTTCTCCGTAGAAACATCCTTCTTATCATCGAGAGAAGTGTTCAGGGGATTGGAGCCTTTAGGTAGTAAAGCCCCGCCAGCTTTCACGGTCTCACGCTGGATGGTTGCGTCCGAGGCCATTTTACTAACGGCAACAGATGGAGGAGACGAAACCTTGGAGCCGGGCACCAGGCTGGAAGATTTGGAATTATTAAGGATGGGAGGCGGGGATGGACAACGCAAGTTGGAGATGGCCTGAACGGCAGGGGGAATCATATCCTGGCTGACATTGGGGCTTTTCTTTTTGTCGTCAGGAGCAACTGGCGATTTCGAGAGTATATTCTCGTCAGTCATGGCGATATGTGCAAGTATTGCGATGAGACTAGCAATCCAAAGAGTCGATAGGGGGCAATTTTTGGGGGCAATTTAGAAGATTAGTGAAGTCGGCGAAGAGTGAATAGTCGAACTCGAAAAGACAGGGCCGTTCGAGCCGAGTGTGCAGGTGGGAATGTGAATATAGGAGTATTAGAAATCTGGTGCAGTGGGATTTGAAGTGAGGAAGTGAGACAATTAATGAGAACAAATTTTTAGCGGCAGCCATTGTGTAGGGGATCAGAATGATGCAAGAATGCGATAGCGCGATTACTGCCGAGTATTGCCTGAATAGGTGCGGGCAACACTGCCACAACAAAGACCCTACAGAGGTGACAGAGGTGTGACAGAGGTGTGACAGAGTAGTGATGAAGGAGTTACAGATACGTAGGTGGCATGTCATGAGGGAGTATTAGAATTGAGGTACAGTAGACAAGCAAAAAAAAATAAATAAAAATATATGGGTAAGTTGAGGCTATGAGGCCCGCGCCAGACCCACGGAGGTCACGTGGCACACCCAAGGAAGCGTTACGGGAGTAAGAAATCACGTCATGGCAAGAAAAACCAACCATGGCCTTGGACGCTCAGAGGGCATCGGGCTCGGCACGCGTAAATTGCCGGCCGGAGGTGTGCTTTGCTTTTACGGTCGCTAACAATGGACCGCAGTGGACAAGGGTCACGTGAGCAGCACAATGTTGCGCACTGGTGAGCAGGTGGCACGGGCACCGTGAGAAAAGAGAAGGTGAAAGCCGACAGTTACTGCAAGTGCAGTCATAGTAAACAGTGAGCAGTCAGTAAACACTAAGCAGTCAGTAAACGGTGAGCAGTCAGTAAACAGAAAGCAGTTAGTAAATAGTAGTCAACAGTAAGTAGTAAATATTAGTGTAACATTAATGAAACAATGAAACGTTAGTGAAACATTGATGAAACAGTAATGACATTAATGAAGTAGTGAATGTGGTGGTGGTAATAACCTCGGATTGGGTAGTGACGGGGTTGGTGCGGTGGAGTCATTGGGGAAAGCGGAGGCCAGTAGCAGTTTCAGCAAGAGAAAATATTGGGGACAGTGACCCTGGCCTGCAGTTACCGGATCATGCGCACGTTTAGCACAGAGGCATTCCCAAAAATGGGCCATGGATGCGGCACCCAACTTCTCACCAGAGGCCACTCAATGGCCAGGCTAAAGCTCCCAACCCTTGCCCAGATCACTTACAAGGCTACAAACCAAGTCACATCGAATAATGACAAATGATAATTATTGGTCAAAAAGAAATATTCTCTTGGGTAAAAAAGAAATATAGTAAGGGGTAACAAGGGAGATTTAGTAATGAGTAGTAAAAGAGGAGCTAACAATGAGTAGAGTAGAGTAGTGTGGAGTAGTGTAGAGTAGTAGTGTAGGGTAATAGTATGAGTGAGTGAGTGAGTGAGTGAGTGAGTATGAATTGGTACGAGTGAGTCAGAGAGTGAGAGAGTGAGAGAGTGTGACTGAATAATAGTGAAAATGGATGGTGAATTGATTATTGAATTACACTAACTATATATGGATAACGTCATGGCAAGAGTGCGAGAGTGGTGGCACGCAGGGGAAGGGCACGTCACGGCCGTCGCAAGGGCGGTGGTTAAGGGGCCGGTTGTGCTCGGACGTAGGGCGCTATTGACGAGGCTCTGGGCTCGCAGTGCCCCGGTTACTAGCTCTGGTGCTCGTGCATTTCGCGTATGCGCTCGGCCACAAGCTGGGTTTGCAACTTCACGAACACCCTTCCTTCCTGTCTTGAATGTATGAACTCAAGACTGCTGGGTCTCCCAATGTCCTGGAAAAGGAACATTGCACTCCAAAGGATGCCCTGGAGGCATGCCTGCCACCAATCGTGGCCAACCACCAAAACCTCTGCTTCTATGTACTAACCATTACTCTCTGCTCTGTACCCTTGGGCTTGGACATTGGGTCCACTGGCCACTTGATGGGAATGTCTACGTTTATTGAGCGCCACTCTATCTCCATGCAGATTGCTTCTCCGGTGATTTTCATCTTTCACGTGGGCTGTATGTGTGGATGCTGTATGGTGCTCTTTGGCCGGATCCCACAAAGAGTAGGGTATTTGAACCTGCTCCGGGACGGATTTACACTTTACCAGCTTGGTGGCTTGGTTCTCGCATTAAGTCTTGTGGCCCCACCATCCTTCATCTACCTTTTCATTGCCCGGTTTCTATTTGGCGTCTCTTGCGGAATGCTTAGCGTCGTAGCTCCCGTGCTCATTGCTCAGATGTGCATATTCACCTCCCATAAGCATGATTTCTTATATGCGTGTCACCTTACAACTGGAGTGGCCATGGTGGTCACCAGCTGCTTATTTCTAGTAAACGACTCTCGAGTCGAATACCTCTTTTATGCCATCCAAATTTTTCTCCCTCCTCTCGCAGTGGGCCTCTCATTCACTCTTCCTTCTGCCGTATACACGGAAAACACTCGAATTCTCAAAAAAAACTCTTGCTAAACTAGTCAAGAATACAAGTGATGTCCAGATTTACGAAAAGGCTGTCGAAATTTTGAACAATGCTAAAGGAGATAACCAAGGTGTTTCATCTAGCAATGCTAACAATGCACGACTTGTATTGTGCTGCACACTCATGGCTCTCCAGCAATTAACAGGCGTCAGCTTTTTCTTTTACTTCGGAAAACTTCTCTTCGAGCTGGTATTAAACGCCGAAATCGCCCGCAGGTACTCCACCTTGTTCCTCTGCTTTTGCAGCCTAGCAGGCACCACGGTGTCGTATCCATTGATGAGGTATTGCAGCATATACAAGGGATTGTTGGGTGGGCTGATTGTAAACACAATGCTCTTGGTATGTTTTACCGGATTAGGCATTGCCTTCTCCGCTGGTCAAGATGCTAATTTGATGGCTGGTTACTCCATGTTAGTGATAGCTTGTGTGTTTCAATTCGTGTTTGCTTGTAGCTGGGGACCCTATGTTGGAATACTTTGTGTGGATTTATCAAATGCCAGCAGCAAGATCATGAGTGTTTCGGTGTTAGTTGGATGGGCTACCAATATACTAGTGATGGCTACGATGCCGGCTTTAACGAACATTGCAGGGTATGGGTCGATTTCTGTGTTCTCGGTTTTTTCTGCTCTTCTGGTAGCGTTTGTATGGACACTTGACAAAAGAAAGGAAACCTAAAGAACGGGGAACATTTTGGGTCACGCCAGATTAAGGGTCTACATAATGATATTAAGCAAGCCAGCGAAACAGATCCGCTGCCTGAATACATAAAAGGGGGGAAAGGATATGCATGGGAAGCTCGGATCGAGGTCGACGTTAGGCGCTTTGCACCAGGCGCCCTAGGCCACCAGGGTTGGTTTGGCGATTATAGATACCGTTTTTTTGTGCTGTAGAGTAACTAGTGTACTACCACGCAGGCACTCTGCATATTGAGGACTAAACGCGGAATCAAAGACATCTCTTGTGCAGTACGCTCAACAAGGGACGGATAAAGCGTAGGATAGTCGTGCCGAGCAACGCTGACTTGGACCTGCACATTCCAAGAAAAGGATAATTGTCCCAGTCCCCTGCATGCAAGTGGCTTCAGAAAAGTAGCACCAACCGCCGGTAGGGTGACCTTTAGCGAGCTAAAGCGTACGCGCTGCGTAACAATGTAAAAAACTATTCCTAGTACGCAAGACACAGAGGCCATAACGCGATGCGGTTATTTGTACCTGGACCCTCGGCGGACCCTAGTTTCGTGTGATGGTACGTAGATCCAGATTGCTTTCGCAAACCAGATGAAATCCAACCTTTGCGTTGAAATGCACCGAAGGTTCGCTGCGTCCTTTTATATGGCTGGGTGTCGTTACTTTACATGTAAGTAACAAGACTCTTTCATAACCGCACGCGCGGTTATATGCATGGTTACATGCATGATTTGGGACTTTATTCATGCACCATAGGCTGCGGTACATGAATTTTGGGCTACCGGCGCGCAATTCCATGAAGACCATATTACCTTTTACACATCCGAGGGAGCCGTGTGATATGGACTTGGCTGAAAGTGACTTTTTAGTATGCTCTCTAAAGCAGAATTGCAAGCCATTCCTCTGCTCATAGAAATCAGCGCGATGAATGGGTGGCTTGCCCAAGGACCTTCATGTAATTGGCCCCATCACGCAGCTGCGTCCTGCAAGCAAGGAGCTCATGCTGCATGAATAAATTTCACTCAAACTTAGTGTGTGCCAAAGATTTTGGCTACTTCAAGCATCCACGCTCAAACTTCCTGGGTGATCACGTTGCTTGGTTTAAATAATGTCTCTGACATTTCTCATCCAGCTATCCTAAACTTCTTTTCGAGGCCTCTTAGTTTATTGCAAAGTACACCCCAACAACCATCGTCAGACACGCCCCTATTACGCGACGATATTTCCATTCCCACCTTGTTCAGTCTATCAACAACCTAGCCAGGTCTCAATCCAGCCCTCTGTCTCTGTTCTTCGTGAAGTGAAAACGGCCTGTGCCATCGCAAGCGTACTCCAAAGTCTACTTTGACGTCCAATACTTCGACTCTCCTTTGGTGTTTAGATCTACTCCTCCAACAACCTGCTATTCATTTCCCCATGTCCGGTTCTAAAACGCCACAGATCCAAGCTAAACTTCCCCCCTCCATCAGATTATCTTTTCATCACACCATTCACACAAGCTCGCGTTCCACAGTTCCGTGTTCCGTTTCCAGAGTCCCCCATTAGCACCTGCCACCTACCCTTTTCACTTCTCGACCTGTCTTTCTGCTTCCACGGAAACGTTCCATTCTTTGCATGTCAAGCACAAGATACGTTGAAGAGGAAAAAAGCAAACGCTCCCGAACCCGATCTGGGTGCTTTACATGTCGTGATCGCCACATGAAATGTGACGAGCAGCTTCCCGTGTGTCAAAACTGCATCAATTCCAAAAGAAAATGCTTACGTGGGATTCGGCTCAACTTCACCCAGTATACGCTATACGATCCCAAGGACCTGTGGTCCGACTCTCCTTATGCCTCTCTAGCTCCCATGAACTACCGCATTTTGGACCAGTCTATCCCTGTGGCTTCGCTATACAAAAATGGCTTACAAGCTTATGAACATTGTCGCCACTTGCATTCGCATCTGGACTTGCAAGATGCCCACCAATCGCTCTCCCAGGACTTGAGGCTTAACTCTAGCCTGTCCAGCTTCTATATGGAACAGGCCACTGCGAACAAGCCCATTGAGGAGGCCAACTTCAACGACCTTGATCTGACCAATTTCATGTCCAATTCCATGTCCAATTCCTCGATTGGTCTTCCCATGGATCCCTGGATGTTTTCCCAGCCTCTTGTCGATGGCCCGTCTTTCAATTTTACCGAAGACACGGTTTTGGAGAACTTCGACATCCGCAACCTCTTAATGAACCCCTTATCCGTCGATAGCCATTTGCAGGGGATGAAGGACTATTCCGCTAGCTTCGACCTCCAGAATCGATTTGCGTTCCCGGACTCCACTCCTCCCAAACGGCATCGAACGCGAATTGTGGCCGAAAACACCATCAGTCCCCAGGACTCAGAAAAAATTGTTCTGTTGTTGAACACGGAAAAGTACTTCTGGCTCCTAGATCTCTTCAACGAATTGGGCATTTGGAAGTCTTCCATCCCCAAATATGCTGCTAGGTTGGCTCAGACCAAGGACTACAAAGATGGCAAGTCTCGTTCCAGAACCCATAGCTACCTACTTCTCGAATGCCTACTATGTTGTTGCAAAGGTTCAAGCATGGATACAATTGACTCTGCGTGCCGGAAGCAGCTTGATCTCTGGCTGAAGTTCAACACCAAGGACGTGACCACGTCATCTTTCAAGGATTTTGAGCGAGTGTTGATTTCCAACGTGTTTATTGTTCAAGCTCTACTTCTCAAGGCATTGTCTCCCGACTTCATTGTTTCCAAGCAGTTTGAAATGATTCTTGCTACGCAAGGCCGGCTCTTGCACAAGTTGGCGGCCCGGTTCCAGAGAATCCTGGAGACGAAGTCAAGAAAACTCAATGGATACGTGTTCACCATTGCATCGTTTCAGGCCATGGTGATTCTTCGGTTTTTCTTGCAAATGCATCTCCAGAAACTCAACGTGTCAGGAACTCTACCCATCACCGACCTGAACCACCGGATATTTAACCCATTAACGTTAAACCTTGATGCCAGCATGTTGACGGAGCCCAACTGCAATACGGGCGAGTTTTTCACGCTCAGCAAATTGGAACTTACGCATTTGAAGAGAAGGTTCCAAGGCTTCGATCTCAACACAGGGAAATATCCCTCGGACTCCGCCAAACTACGAACTCAATTTTGGAAACTTTGCTTTATTAACAATCATCACCAGACGCGAGGCGTTCGAGAAAAGGCACTATCAGTGACGGAGCTAGTTATGGAAACAAACACACTGACGGTGCTTTCGCCCAATGAAAAGTGCATTGCTTTGAACATTGTGTCAACGTACGCTAAGACATTACAAGATCCCAACAGCAATTTGAGCGTGGAGCCTGCGTTCAAACAAATCCAAGAGTCGCTCATGACCGAGGAAGAAAAAGCGAATTGGCTCAGTTACTTCGGATGGGCCCGTCCCGCTCCATGATACCGAACAACCTCGCATATATGAGGGGTCTCGAGTACACAAGCTCTCCTTCATACCATGCATGTCTCTTTAGTGCTACTACAGCAAAGAATGTAAGCGAGAGACCCGGGGCTCTGGGAGCAGAAGATGATAATTTTCACCAAGGTAATGGCACACAGGAAGTGCTTTAGGACGTTTTTAGTTTTTCACTACGATAAAATGGATGCTTGTAAATACCAACTTATTTCATGAGCCCCGTAAATGCAACCTGGCGGATTGACCGGCTAGAGCTTTCGGCCTACAGAGATCAGACAGGGTGCCCAAGCCGCGCATTGGCTCCATGCAGCATCATGCAAGTCATGCCGCCATCGCTAAATAGACGTATGTGCATGAGTTATATTCAAGATCTCGCCCTTCATTTTATGTCTCACGGGGAGACCCGCGCAAAACTAGATCCTTAGCCACTTCCGCAGGAACAAATCTGTATACAACTTGATCTGTGCATTTCCCACGCCATTGCCTGCGTGTGTGGGCTAGATTTTTTTTTGCTCGAGGCTCGAGATCGCATAGTATTGTTGTTAGATCCACTGTGCTACTCCCAAGCCAGTTAACAAGCCAGCTACCAAGCCAGCTACCTAGCCAGCTATAAAATTTTGAACGCTTATTTTTCCCAAACCAACTCCCACACACAAATTGCAGGTTGTGTATATTGGCCCCATGTATGCTTCTATACAGAGTATTGCGGCTTGCGCCTCGTCTCCTCTAGGCCGAAATGTTTTCGGCCGTGATATCAGTCACCATGTTCTGCACCGAGATGCGACTGCACCAGATTTCTCTCACTGGCTAAGATTGTTGCACCTGGTCGCGCAGTGGTGCGGCACCGTATAAGTGAAAGGGAGTGTGAGAGGCGCAGCAAAAGGGCCGATTTACGGAGCGTGGTTAAGGAAACAAAGGCCATTGCTGCCGAGACGTATGCACACTCGGCCTTGGGACTTCCACTTGCCCGAGCAAACTCCTTGGTTAGGAGATAAGTAGGGTAGACTAAGTAAGTAGGTATGGAGTGGTAGAGTCATACAGTAGAGTGGATGTAGGTATAGAGTGATAGAGTAGAGTGGATAGAGTCATAGAGTAGAGTGAATAGAGTGGATAGAGTAAATATGTAATATGTAAACATGTAGATTTGGAGAAATGTGGAATTGTGGGAGATATGGAGATAGGAGTGGGTGTATTGGAATGACACATTCCCGGAAGATTTCAGCGTAACGGTATGGAATTTTTTGTAGATATTGGCGAATGGAAGCTTGTACAATGTACCACAGCTGCTTGTCGCACTCAAACATTGGCAACTGCAGTGACTGTATAGTCGACAATATACCAGAAAATCACCACACAACTCCCCAGCACTCACAGGAAATCTGAAAATTCCTGAAAATCAGGAGATCGTGAAAGATCAGGGGATTTGGGAATTTTTTTTAGTCTTGAATAATCATAAGATTTTTGGTCCGAGTTTATGAACTACATCCTCATTTCTTGCTTACTAGGGATCTCTCAAGTTCTGGAGAGAGATTTTAGACACCACATCCCACTTGTAATAAAATTTTTGGAATTCATAGGATTCTGCTAGTAAAAAGTCCGAAAAGTATAGCAATTAAGTATTTCTGTGTCTAGTGTGTGTATTAGTGTGTAGTGTGTAGTAGAAAAATACCATGCAAAATATCATGCAAAATACTAGACAATGTCGATGAACCAACCACATCACACTATAAAATCCAACACACTAAAAACTAGACTATGAACTCTAAAACAGAAACCAAACACCAACCAGATCAAAGACAAACTACACGAACATGTATGACATAGACCCTCATCCATAATATACTGATACCATCAATAGCCTTACCAAAGACCTTATTAAGAACATAATGGAAACTTAACGTATGGAATTTACCAAAAGACAAAAACACAAGAGTTTGGTCAAATAACACTAATGAATTGCCTTAAGGACTTGCATTGAGAACATCCCATAAATAGTCCTCTACATCCTGTTTGGCTGGATCCACTACCCACACCAAGGAGTTCTGTTCATAAACCAGAATATGTGAAATTATTTGGTAAGATATGAAAAAGATTAATTATTTTATCAGTGGACAGAAAACCAAAGCATCATAGTACATTTACCCGGAGATATCGCGTATTAGTGAGTCATTGGATCCAGGAACTTGCAGCAAATACCAACCGAACAGGGTCATGCAGTCTACTATGCATTTCCCTCTTTTATGTCCGATTTGACGAATAGCAATCGTTGCGGGATATTGAATATCTCGGGTATTGGGTCTTGTTGAACTAGAACCTTATTTGGTATTCGATTATTGGAATCCATAATTAATTCTGCATAACCTTAATTGTTTATTTAGACGATTAGAAAAACTCTAAAAGTAAGGCACTACAATAACTTATGATTCTAGTATTGAATCTTAGTATTATTAGGTTCTACTCATTTCTATCTGAAATGGTTAGAATTGGATCAACACATCCACCTTGTATTATAGTCAGAAAACAGCAATTTTATGGAATAGTGTATAGTAGATTAGTAGTAGTATGCCTCTTCTACTTTGAAAGTATAGTAAACTGGAATGTAGTGGTAGAGTGTAGTGGTAGAGTGTAGTGGTAGACGGAGTGCAGTGGTGTGGAACATAACAGATACAATACTGATCCCCATTTAAGCAGCAGATATAAGGTCAATTTTGGTTTAGATCAAGACTGACTAGTTCATTTCAAAGGTCGCTAGGAGTATTTGGTCTGGGATGGAATTGGGACGTACCATATTAGTACCTGGTGCATGATAGCTTTTATGTTATATCGACCACTCAGTAGTACTCTATGTTTTTGGTTGATGCGTGACCAGGAAATCGTCCCTACCTTATAGACTAGTCCATCATATATATATATAGAAACGTGGATGACACACATTACGCATGTACCAATGTACCTGTTACATCTGATCTACCAGTGCAGACAATACCCTCATGGATAGTGTACTACGTCTAGAAAATATCTATAAGAGTAGTTTCAGAGTAGTTTCAAAGTAGTTTCAGAGTAGTTTCACAGAAGTCACAGTATCTATTTTAGTATATAATAGGTCCTGTTATTAGGGCCTAGGACCTAAGTCGTGGGGTGTACGGATGTCCGTGACTCGCCTGGTAAACCTGCCTGCGTGCCACATCGATTACCCGCACGTCACGTGGCCCACGCCCTCTCCAATCCCAGACGAAAAAATCTTCCGCATCTCTAATTCTCCATCCTTATATCATGTCCCAGGGTACCCTTTACGCCGACGAAAAAATCAGAGGAGTCATTGCCGCTGCTCTTGTCAAGCACTTTGACTTGGATGTCAAGGTCGAGAACCCAGCTCAATCCGCCACCTTCAAGAAGAACTTCCCCTTGCAAAAGGTCCCAGCCTTCGTGGGTCCTAAGGGTATCAAGTTGACTGAGGTTATCGCCATCTCTATTTACTGTATGTATATTTGTTTGTGTATATTTGTTTGCGCCCAAACTTTTTTTGCTTACATGATGAAATCTTTTTTATTTTACAGTTATCCCTGTCTTAACATATAATGTCGAGAATTTGTAAATCTGAACCCTACAAGCAAAAATGGTGGACGCGCGATTTGGCCGCGCTCTATACTAACTCCTAGTCCTCTCTCTTGTCGACAACCACAAGTTGTTGGGTAAGAACAACACTGAGTACGCTGAGATCCTCAGATGGTTGTCCTTCGCCAACTCCGAGTTCTTGGTCAACTACGCCAACATTGTGTTCCCAATCCTCGGTAAGGCTCCTTACAACAAGAAGCAGGTTGACCAAGCTCAAGACAACTTGAAGACCATCCTTTCTGTTTTCGAAGACAGATTGTCCAGGTACACCTACTTGGTTGGCGAGAGATTGTCTTTTGCTGACTACTTTGTCGCTTTTCAATTCGTCAGAGGTTTCGAGAAGTTGTTCGGTACTCAATGGAGAAAGGAACACCCTGGCGTCACCAGATGGTTCAAGACCGTTTCTGCTCAACCATTGTTCAAGGCTGGTATCCCTGAATTCAAGTACGCCGACAAGCCAATTGAGTACACTCCTCCAAAGAAGGAGAAGAAGGCCGCTGCCCCAGCTGCTCAAAAGGAGGCCGCTCCTAAGCCAGCTGCTAAGGAGCCAGAGGCTGCTCCAGCTGAGGCTCCAAAGCCAAAGCACCCATTGGAGGCTTTGGGTAAGCCTAAGCAAGCTTTGGACGAGTGGAAGAGAATCTACTCTAACGAAGAGACCAGAGAGACTGCCATCCCATGGTTCTGGAAGAACATGTACGACCCATCTGAGTGGTCCTTGTACAAGGTCAACTACAAGTATAACGACGAGTTGACCATGACCTTCATGTCCAACAACTTGGTTGGAGGTTTCTTCAACAGATTGTCTGCATCCACCAAGTACTTGTTCGGATGTTTGGTTGTGTACGGTGTCAACAACGACAACGGTATCACCGGTTTCTTCTTGGTCAGAGGTCAAGACTACGCCCCAGCCTTCGATGTTGCTCCAGACTGGGAGTCTTACGAGTACTCCAAGCTTGACGGTTCCGACCCAGAGGTAAGAAAGTTTGTCGACAACATGTTGGCATGGGACGAGCCTGTTGAGGTCGACGGTAAGAAGATTGAGATTGCCGACGGTAAGGTCTTCAAGTAATCGTTTGAATATCATAGACAAGACTGTGATTACAGCAAATCAGAATATCGTAAAGTAATGCATTAGATGAGGGGCTCGTAACCCCTTAAAATAACAACAACGAATCAAAGAAAAAAAGAAAAAAGAAAAAAGAAAAAAGTAAAAAAGTAAAAGGTTAAATCATCGTATTATTCCATTAGTAAAGCCCCATACAAAAATACTTGTACATATTCAAACGTGTGTATATCTAGGGTCTTGATTTGCTAGCACGTGTTCTGAGGCATGGGTGTTTTTTTCAAGGCCGGCTATATGCCAGAGCCAAAAGATACACACAAGAAACGAAACCGCGAACTTGTCCAAATCTTCAACCCTACGCCATGATGTCCAGAAGCCAACTAATCCGGACCATCAGGAGAAAACCGCTTGCCTTTATAGGGCTCGTCTCCTTTGTTGCCGTCGTCTACTATATGTTTTTCAGTGGCCCCAGGTCGTCGGACTTGTACTCGTCCACCAGGACCAAGTACTCCTACAACAAGAAAAACAATGGGTGGTTGAGCGGAGGCAATAAGGACTCGGTGATTTTGAAGAACTTGCCCAAAAACCACATCATGCATTACGACTTGAACTTGTTGGATGCCAAAGCCAAGGCCTCCATGTACACGTCGGAGGTGTTGATCTTGACCCCTATGTCTCGGTTCATCCCTGAATACTGGGAGAACGTGGTTAAGATGACGTACGACCATAAACTCATTTCGTTGGGTTTCATTTTCCCCAGGACCCCCGAGGGCAACGAGGCGTTGAAGCAGTTGGAGAAGGCCGTGAAGCTGGTGCAGCTGGGCCCTCAGAAGTTCAAGAAAATCACCATTTTGAGACAAGACACCCTGTCGTTGAAGTCGCAGCTGGAGAAGCATAGACATGCCTTGTCCGTGCAGAAGGAACGGCGGTCGATGATGGCTCTAGCCAGAAACTCGTTGGTGTTCACCACCATTGCTCCGGCCACGTCGTGGGTGCTCTGGTTGGATGCAGACATTGTGGAGACTCCCAACACAATCATCCAGGACATGATGTCTCACAAGAAACCCGTGCTTAGTGCAAATGTGTACCAGAGATTCACTGAGAATGGCACCCCCAAGATCAGACCGTATGACTTCAACAACTGGGTGGAGTCCGAGGAGGGCTTGAAGATTGCATCCAGTATGAGGGAGGATGAGATCATCGTGGAAGGCTACTCTGAAATCGCCACATACAGGCCGTTGATGGCGCACTTCTACGAGGAAAACGGCGATAAGAACGTGGAGATGCAGTTAGATGGAGTGGGAGGAGGAGCAGTGTTGGTGAATGCAGATGTGCACCGAGACGGGGCCATGTTCCCATCGTTCCCGTTCTACCACTTGATCGAAACAGAGGGCTTTGCCAAGATGGCCAAAAGACTAGGGTACGAAGTTGTGGGTTTGCCCAACTACTTGGTGTATCATCACAACGATTAGCTTCTGGGATATATATAGATACATAGCTACAAGCATTAACCTCGGATAAGAGAACCAGCGTGAGCATTTGCTGGAGCTTTATCATCACACGATCTTCAAATCTGAAGAACCAAAGAATACAAATCAAAGAACAAATCAAACAAATAATTATATTCTAATACCAAATCAAACCCAAATACATTCCCTACTTCCCATTCTCATCTGGACCAAAAGAAATGGAGTCGCATCCTGCGTTATCTGCAGTCCGTATCAAGACCATCGCGAGGAAAAAAAAAATGCGATGCCTCAGAAAAACCACTGAGCTCCACATCCTATAGTCTTCTCTAAGGTCACCACAACTCTTCACAATGCAACTCACCTGGAAAGACATCCCCACGGTGCCTACAGCCAACGATATGTTGGACATTGTCCTTAATCGGACGCAGAGAAAAACCCCCACCGTCATCAGAACAGGCTTCAAAATCACCCGTATCAGGGCGTTTTACATGAGAAAAGTCAAGTTCACCGCCGAGGGCTTTGCCGAGAAGTTCACCGATATGTTGTCGGGATTCCCTAATATTAACGACGTGCACCCCTTCCACAGAGACTTGATGGACACCTTGTACGAGAAGAACCACTACAAGGTGTCGTTGGCTGCGGTGTCCAAGGCCAAGACCTTGATCGAGCAGGTGGCCCGTGATTACGTGAGATTGTTGAAGTTCGGACAATCCTTGTACCAGTGTAAGCAGTTGAAGAGAGCTGCTTTGGGACGTATGGCCACCATCACCAAGAAATTGAAGGATCCTTTGGTGTACTTGGAGCAGGTCAGACAGCACTTGGGACGTTTACCTTCCATCGACCCCAACACCAGAACATTGCTTATTTGCGGTTACCCCAACGTGGGTAAGTCGTCTTTCTTGAGGTGTATCACCAAAGCAGACGTCGAGGTGCAGCCATATGCCTTTACCACCAAGTCGTTGTACGTGGGGCACTTTGACTACAAATACTTGCGGTTCCAGGCCATAGATACGCCCGGTATCTTGGACAGACCCACCGACGAGATGAACAACATCGAGATGCAGTCCATCTACGCCATTGCCCACTTGCGCTCGTGTGTGTTGTACTTCATGGACTTGTCGGAGCAGTGTGGTTTCTCCATCGAGGCCCAGGTCAAGTTGTTCCACCTGATCAAGCCTTTGTTCGCCAACAAGTCTGTGATGGTGGTGATGAACAAGAGTGATATCATCAAGGTCGACGACTTGGAGCAAGACAAGCAAGAGCTTTTGAATTCCATCTCGTCCACCCCAGGCGTGGATGTCATGCACACCTCGTGTTACGAGGAAGAGAACGTCATGCAAGTCAGAAACCAGGCCTGTGAGAAGTTGTTGACGGCCCGTATCGAGCAGAAATTGAAGGGTACTGCTCGTGTTAACAATGTGTTGAACAAGATCCATGTGGCCAGACCCCAGGCCCGTGACGAAGTGGCCCGCCCGGCTCACATTCCCGAGGGTGTTAACGTCATGGAGAAGTACGACCGTGACGACCCCAACAGAAAGCTTTTATCCAGAGATATCGAGGAGGCCAACGGAGGAGCCGGTGTATTCAACATCAACCTCAAAGACTTTTACATGTTGGAGGACGACGAGTGGAAGCAAGACACCATGCCCGAGGTGTTGGACGGAAAGAACGTCTACGATTTCTTGGACGCAGACATTGCAGCCAAGTTGCAAGCGTTGGAGGCGGAAGAAGAGAAGTTGGAGGCCGAGGGCTTCTACGACTCGGACTCGGACATTGAGGACGAGGAGGCTGAGGTCATTCATGAGAAGGCCCAGTGGATTAGAAACAAGCATGCAGTAATGAAGGAAGAAGGCTTAACGAGGAAGAGTCTCAAGAACAAGGCCTTGATTCCTCGCGAACATGTCAAGAAGACATTCAGCGAGATGGAGAAACACATGGAGTCTTTGGGACACGACACCAGCGCATTGAGAGGCAATGCCAAGAGAGTCAAGAACAACATGAGCGGAGTGGAGATCTTAAAGAGAAACCAAGGCATCAAGAAGAAGGTGCAATCCAAGAGACAGCCTATGGACCAGCCCGACCGGTTCAACGATGGTGTTGCCGATGGATCGGTACGGTCACATGCTGAAAGAGTGCTGAAATTGCACAGAAGAGAGAGAAACAGAATGGCCAGACAAGGTGAGGGTGATCGTCACACTGCTGCTGCCATGCCCAAACACTTGTTCTCTGGTAAGAGAGGTTTCGGAGCTGATCGTCGTTAGCCGGGGGTGCTGTATAGTAATTACATTATTGGTCTGAGAGTGAGTGAGTAGAGTGAGAGTGAGTAGGTGAGAGTGAACTTAGTGAGAGTGAGCTTTACGTAAGAATGAGAGTGATTGAGAGTGCTAAGGAAAGATAAGTGAGACTGGAGACTAGAGTGTATCTATTCTCACCATTTATAATTCCTTTCTAATGCCGCACACTTCATCCAATACGAACCATAATCATCAACTCCTACAACCTTTTTAAAAAAAATTTAAAGCAAAAAAAATAAAACAAAAGTTTAATTCATAAAGTTATTCATAGAAAATTTACTATTCAAGATACCATTATTTTGCACTTCTGTTTATTTTATTTTATTTTATTTTATTTTATGTTGTTTCATTTTAGTTTATTTATACCGTCTTTTTTTATTTTCTTTTGTTTTACAATTTTTTTTTCATATATTTACTTGAGAGTATTCCGATGTCAAGGGTGGTGAACGTGGTCTTCATAGGAGTGAGAAGTAGTGAGGTGAGTGGAAGTGAGTGGAAGTGAGTGAGGTGAGTGAGAAATGAGGCGGGCACCCACAGGAAGGGAGAAAGTGAGGCAGTCAAAGGCAGTGAGAAACGAAGGGGGGGAGAACGAAAAGTGTGAGTGAGACCATGGGCCAAGAAGAGTGAAGACAGGAGAAATCGCGAGTGGAAAAAAGCAATAATGGACGGAAAAAAGATAAGGTTGTTAGTGATAAGTGAGACAATCAGTGAGACAATCAGTGAGACATTCAGTGGGCAAGTGAGACAATAAGAGTGAGACAATCGGCGGAGAGTGAGTGAGAGTGAGACACTAAACGCGGAATGCCGCATTTAGCCTTCTGGCTGCGCACAGGTGCAGTCCCCATCTTCGAAGTTCCCTGTGAAAAGGGCGAGCACCCTCCTCCACTTTTGCTATACCAGGCCCTTCTCCAATGAATCCCAGTTCTCAGAAAAACACCGGCGTGTACCCCATCTCGTGTGTGCGTTGCCGACGAAGGAAAATCAAGTGCAACAAGCTCAAGCCTTGCAACCATTGCACCCATAGGGGCACACCCTGTGAGTTCCCTTCCACTTATCGGAACATTCCTGTGCACGATGAGACCGTAGTCAAGGAGGAGAGCACGTCCGAGAGTTCGGAGGGCTTGGAGCAAAACCTGTTATCTCCTTCGGTGAATAAGCTCGAGGAGGAGTTGCAGCTGCTCCGAGTCAAGAGCTCTCAAATGGAAAAAGCCTTACAGGAATTGACCAGAGATAACCAGAACATGTCGTCCGAGATTGAGGGCACCAAAGACCCTAACAATCCTAGTTCCAATTTTAAGGTCAAGGGTGAGACCTCCGAGAAGGGCGAGAAGTATTATGGGCCTTTACTGTCCAATAATATGGTAGAGGAAATGCAAGATATCTCGGAAAACAACTTGACCACGAAAAACAGTCTTGGCTGCCACTCGTGGAGCACGGATTCCCAGAAACAGCATCCTACAACAGACTCCGACTCTGAAACCGTTGAGTACCTGTTCCACAAGAAACCACTACCCTGGGTGCTTGAAAAGGGCGCGGCCCTCCAAAAGAACGAGCGGGCCTTGAAGTTGTTGATCAACAATTTCTTCGACACTCGAAGCTACGACTACTTCATCTGCAGGAAGAACACTCTTGACTTTGTAGATAACCATCCCTCCATGGATGAAGAAGACAGCGAGATCGACGATGAGCTTCTTGTCTTGTACATGATTTTGCTTCTACTGGTTGCCAGACTTACCCCGGCCAAGTACAACGGGTTGGGAAGAACTCCTGTGAACGACCATCCTGCGCTTTGGCGGGAGATCCATATTCTTAAGAAAAGTCTTTTTAGAGGGTTCTCTATGCTTCGTCACAATCTTTTGAACGAGTCCCACGTGACGGTTCAAGCTTACATTTTGTGCACAGAGTGGGAGTTCTTGGAGGGCCGCTACGAAGAGTCATGGTCTATGATGTTCCATAGTTGTTCTATCGCTTATGCCTTGGGGCTCCACGTGATCTTGAAGCCCAACAAGTACCTGAACCAGACATCTAGCCACTTGGGATCTATGCCCCTGCCTTCGGACGAGTTTGAAACTTTCGAACAGTACAGGGAGGATTATTTCCTGAACAAATTGCCCAAGGTGAGGGTATGGTTTGCGTTGCGGTATTTGAGTGCTCAGATGTGTTCCATTCTCGGAAGACCAAACCCCATTTTATTGCAGACCAATCCTGTCTCATTGCCAACAGTCAAGGCCACAAATCCATCCGAGGCCAAGGAACAAGATAAATTGATCAATGCGCTTTTGAAATCAGGCTTGAGTGAGTGTTTGCGACTCTCCAACTTGAATCTCATTGAGAGCTTCATGCATGAGATCTCCATGGACAATGTGTTGAACATCGAAAACAAATATAGAGAGGAATTGGAGGCTCTTACTTTTTACTTGAGCCCCCAGTACCAAGGTCTGATCAGCTCCGGGCTGACATACATTGATGATTTGACACAATTGCCCAGCTCATTCAAAAGCAACGATGCTAGAGATGATATTTTGGTGCTTCATGTCAATAGGATCAAGTACCTTGAGCCGCTTTTGGACATGCCGCATGATACGAGGATTCTTCTTGCTCTGATCCTGGAGTCCATAATATCCTTCCTGGACCATCTCATTGAAATCTCTCAGATGTTCACCAAAGAGTCCATTCCCATGCTTACAGCGGGGGACACGAACGTGGGCAATTTTTCATTGCAGAAAATCTTCAGCACTAGAGACCCCTTGCTCGCGTCTTACATCTACCAGGGAATTGTTGTGATTTACATTGTACTTCACTCGAGAGCCAATTTGTTGGTGGAGTTCAACGGAGCCGATTACATAACGCGGTTGGGCAGAAAGTTCCAGACTCTCTTGGAACTACACTTTTTAATCGGAGAGGTTGTGAGCCCCAACGTTAAGTTATGGTCTTCGAAGCAATTGGTCTTGATGCAGAAGGTTGTGGAACATACCAATGTGCTTAACAACCATTTCAGTGCGCAGCATTCAAACAGTGCGGCGTTCCAAGGGTTCGGGAATGACCCTCAGGTGACCGAGTTGCTTGGAAACAATTTGAAGGATGCCTTTTGGGTTGAGAACCCGGAAAACTCGCCTTACTATTTGGGAATAGCCAGAGATGACCACAATTCCAATAGAAACAACACCATGATGAGTCATCACGTGCCTACCAACTTCGGAAGGCTTGAGCCATTCCAGGACAATCCTCAACCTGGGCCTTACCAAGAAACCACTCAATCTGGTCCCTACCAGGAAAATACCCAGCAGGGACCATTTCAGGAAACCACCCCAACTGACTACACAGACGACATGATGCAAGACCAATCGGGCATGATTCGCGGCTACCAGTCGTTACAGAACAATATGAATATGCAGCCTAAGTACCAGTGAGCGGCTACATGTTCCCAATGTATACTACCCAATAAAGCTTTGTTTTTCGTATCAAATAAAGCTTTGTTATCTCGGAGTGCACCCTTGACACTAGCTCCGGCCGAGCAGTACTGCACACACGGCCCCAGCGTCTCCGCGGGCCCTAGTTGCGGGTATTCGACCGACAGAAGTGAGCATATTCGCGTTGAAAGAGATTTATCTTCTACACTTCCCGCTCCTCCCGATGTCGTTCCGAAACATATTCAACAAGAAAACTTTCAAGTACATGCTCACCACCCACTTCTGGGGGCCCGTGTCTAACTTCGGAATCCCTGTGGCCGCCGTGTTGGACTTGAAGAAAGACCCTGAATACATCAGTGGCCCTATGACTGGTTCTTTGATTATCTACTCGTTAGTGTTCATGAAGTACTCCATTTCAATTGCTCCAAAGAACTATTTATTATTTGCATGTCATGCAGTCAATGAGGTTGCCCAGTTGGCCCAAGGTACCCGGTGGGTGCAGTACCATTTCCTGGACAAGAAGGTCAAGTCCACATAGATACTAGATTTGCACAAGGTGTGCTGCAAGGGACATATGTTATATGACACGCTAATACATTCAGTCAAATAATGACGTGGGCCTGTCCACATCCTGCGTTGGGCCGAGCACCGTAACATTCTCGTCCTCCGAGTTCGTGTAGTCTGTTTCCCCTTCATCAAGTAGTAGGCTGTTGGAGTAGGTTGAGTTGGTGCTGGATTCGACCCGGCGTCGCTTGGTATCTGAACTAGAATCTGTGGACTCTGTGTTTGCTTTAAGTTGTAGTTTGGGTATGTTGAGAACAAAGTTGGGCTGGTTGGGCTGACTTTCTGTAGGCTTGTTGGCACTGTCATCAACGGTGATTTGTAGGAAGCGAACGGCGAAGTTGGGCCGGATGTGCTGGAACAAGATTGGCTTTGCTGGTTCCTTGAAAATGGCTTCGAACGTCGATTCGGGCTCAATGGTTTCAATGTCGTGGCTGGAGTCCACCTTCAAGTTGGACACCAAGTTGATGAAGCTACGGAAATCCTTGAGTCTGAAGTTGATATTTGTTTCCACTTCTCCCAATGTGGTTTCCTGTAACTCGTCCGTGGCCATCAGAATCATTATCAGCATGGGGTGCTTGAGGTAATCTCGGTCCTTCATGACTTGCTTCGTGTATGCAGTGTAGTTGATCTTGTTGAGCTTGATTTCAATGCCAAAGTCTTCGGTTGAAATGGGCACCATGTCGAAAAACTGCTTCATGACTGAAGTCTCAAGCACGAACTGGTTGTAGTTGGAGCTCAGGAGGATTTCGTTGTAGCGTTCCAAATTGCTGGTCTCTTCGCCCAGAACCGGCTGGAAACTGATCTGGTACTTTTTCAAAACAAGTTTCTTGGACGACATCTCCACATTAAGTTTGAATTGCCTCTGGACGGGGACCTCGGAGTTGCTCTCCACGCGAAGGCAGATGTAGTTGAGCCCATTGGACTCGAGGTTCTTGAAGAGCATGATGAGGTGCTTTGAAGATACCACGAACGTGTGGCACTCTTTAGGGAAGTCCTTTTCGTTGTCCAACGACAAATCCCGGAAGAAGGTGTTCTCAAACAGAACCTCTGCATGGGTGGTTCTGCTGGAGTTGATGGCCTGAATGGCTAGAGACGAACTGCTAAGCAGAAACTGGATCTGGGCTGCTATACCCGCTAGAGATACACAGCTGCGGCACCAGGTGGCGATGTTTCTTGGTCGATCAATAACGGCAATGAAAGACATGGATCGGTAGGTGGGGTAAGATGAACGGTGGAGCCCTATAGATGGAGTTAGGTGGAGCCCTATAGGATGGAGTTATGCGTGGTAGTGTAGTGTATAACAGATGTTATTTGTAGTATATGGAAGTAGTATATATCTGATGATAAATGATAGAGATAAATGGTAGGAGATAAATGATGGGAAAAGAATGCAATGGTGGTTGTGGTTATGAGTGATGGCTCACTGGCTCATCTATGGTGGTTCGTTATCTATGGTGCACGGTGCACGGTGCACGGTGACGCGATAAAGTTATATCGGTGCAGATTGCGTCCAAAGTTAAGGCCCGCATCCATTTCTCTATAGCCCCAGAATGCCCTCTATCTTGGTTATCAACCCTAACTCCGCCACCAAAGTCACCGATAATCTCCGCAAGATCCTCGTGGCCCCCGAAGGAATTTCGTTGGATTTCTACACGGCCCCGGAACCGGCCCCAAAGGAAATCGATGGTACCGAGTCGCTGATTGTTTCGGAGAAGATAGCTCTCCCCGATCTCTTGGAGAAAGACCTCCACAACCAGCACGATGGGTTTCTTGTGTGCTGCTACTCAGACCACCCTCTCGTGCACTCGCTTGCGGCCAATACCGATAAGCCAGTGATGGGTATAATGCAGGCGACTCTCCTCTATAGCTACGCCAATGCCCGTCTCCACAAACTGTTTGTTTTGACCAGTACTAGCGGGTGGAACGCCACGCTTGATGAAGCCATTACTTCGTTTGCAGGAAGCGGTGTTTTTCCAGCCAGAAAATTTAACAAGACTAGGGCCTTGGATGTGCTGGTGTTGAGTTTGGCCGATCCAGAGGAGTTCAAGAAGATCAGCACGCGAGTGGACTCCATTCTCCATGAGTATAAGGATGATAAGGTGGACTGTGTGCTATTGGGATGTGCAGGAATGGCCGGGCTTGACCAGAAATTGTCTGCATTGTACCCGGAAGTTGTGTTTGTCGATAGTGTGAAGATTGGCGTGGAGTTCTTGCTGAGTCTCATGCACTTCAGTGCAAATCCAGCCCACTAACTCACAAAACATTCTGAAAGTGTGATTTTTTCAGGCTATTCGGCATATTTCCAAATACCCCCGCAGGCACTTTCTTCCAGGAAGCTATCTTTTCATCATATATCCTGGTTATTTATATTAGTCACTGACGTGTTCCAAGTCATACTCTTCTCCTGTAGACAGGACATGGTGTACCCCGCAATGTAAATCAGCGCGCCAGATGTCTAGATAGATAAGCAGGCACACCATGACAGAAGCTAATTCATCTCCCCCACCCGAGCCGAAGAAGCGACAGCAGTCGTTCCTCGGGCGGATACTCCGGCCCCAGAAATCCCCCCTGCCCTCTGCCTCCCAGAAAACCGCCTCAAGCGACGACTCGCTACCTCCACTATCGCAATTGAACCTCCATGGCTATAAGATCTCCGCCAAACACAAGCTCCTAAACACGGAGTTGGCTTCGGATATCCGGCTCTTGTTGCCTCCTCGGCTCCAGCTATATGACGATTGGGAATTGGTGTATTCCTTTGACCAGGATGGCATCTCCTTGAACACTCTCTACCGCAACTGCGATCCCCAATACCAAAGGCTGAAGTATAAGCAGCAGCGAGGCGAAAGGGCGGAGAAGGGCTTTGCCGAAGGCGTGGTGCTTAATATGGTGTCGTTTGGCCATGCAGATACCAGAAGCACGAGGCCCTTGAGCTATGTGCTAGTGATCCAGGACGAGAAGAAGAATAAGTTTGGATGCTTTCTAAACGAAAACCTCAAGGCCACGGACCACAAGAGATACTATGGTAATGGAGAGTGTTTCTTGTGGAAATGTGAATTCTTCGACAAGGAAAAGCTAGCAAAGTCTCGTGAAGACGACCCTGAGACCAGACAACGCTTCAAGGCGTTCATGTATACAGGAGTCAACGACAACATCATCTATTCCAACCACGACTACATTGCCATTGGCTCGTCTTCGGGCAACAACGGCTTATGGATAGACAAGTCGCTCTACCTGGGAGTGTCTTATCCTTGTGAAACGTTTGGGAATGAGATATTGAACGAGCATGGTGATACGGGACACAAGCTTGGCAAATTCAAAATCATGAACATGGAGCTCTGGAGAATTGGGAACTTGGTATAAGACTTTGTCTTCAACCACTACACTGCTTCTACACTGCTTCTACACTTCTTCTAGTGGATTTTTTGTTCGAACCATGCCGTTGAGGATGCTATATAAAGGTTAGTTTTCAAAGCCTTGGAGAATGCAGAAGTAATAAAGATGTTGCAGAAACGAAGAGTCTGAATCTGCGGGAGATTGATTTATCACCAAGTTGAATTAGATAAATACCGGGTCTATTGACCATAGTCAAGGAAATTTGCTCTTCTATGACAAGAAAAGCCAGAACTGAAATGTTATATGGTTGCCCGGGGAGAGTTTTTTGGGCATTCTCGGGGAGATTGCTTTGAAATGCTATTTTGGAATGCTTAGAGGTTTCTCAACAAATTGAAGATATCCTCATTGTCGCTAGTGAAATCATTGTTGACCAAGTTGCACAAGACGAAGCTGTTACCGAATTCGGTCATGAACTCGGAGAAGGCCTTGATTTTGTCTGCCTCCACGAGCTCACTGATCGTCTTGGACTTGAAGATCGTCACCCATTCGTCGATCAAGGTGTACACTTCGTCTTTCCATGCAAGGAAGGATACTTTCTCCACGATGGTGGGCTGCAAGATTTCTTCGTCGGGGAAAACACCCCACGTGACGGCGTTGATATCGTCATTCTTGGAGTTTGTAGTCAATGAACCCTCTTTGTCCACCATGTAGTATGTCACGAACCCGTAAGGATTGGACAGGTTATTGGATTCCACTGCTTGCAACAACTTGGGGAGTTTGTCCTTGTGTACCAAGAACTCCAAGTACTGTTTCTGGTAGACAAAGCCGTTCTTGGGGCCCCAGCCATGGATTGGGTCGTTGGACTTGGCTGCACAGAGAGACGGCTGCGAATTCAATGTAATAAAGCCATTATTGTTGAGTTCGATAAGAGACTTCTTGAGCACTTCCGTATCCTGGCCAATAGGCCCATCACTCCAAGGCAAGGCTTTGGTTTCGCCCTTCAAGTAGTTGACAACGATATTGGACAAGTCATTGAGGTTTTGTGGACAACCCCACAACTCGTAGGCTCTTTTTGGCGATTGCCTTAAAAGCTCAGATGCAGAAAGGTCAATGTCACCGAAAGCTGGCGATCTGGAGTCACCCCATCTACCATTGGGGAACTCATCCCAGCCCGAAGTCCGCGTGATGTACGAATACTTTCTGTTCTGCCAGAAGATGGGTCTGATGGCCTCCTTGGATCTGTTTGGATGTAAGGATTTTCTCCAAGGAAGATCATCGCCCACGGCCTCGTTGTCCTTGACACACTCGATCAAGTTGAGTTTCTCCAACAACATGATACTGGATCTCTCCAAGTTCATGGTGTAGAGGTGCAAGTGCTTGATGTGGCCGGAATCAATGAGCTTCTGGCACAACTCGGCCACTAGCTCGCAGCCGAGTTCTCTCACAGCATAATCATCATCCTTGACGGGATTCAAGCGGTCCAAGAAGTGTTGGGGAATGTGCACCTGCGACCAATTGGCTCTTCTGATGAAGGCCGAGTATGTTGAAATTGGCATGATTCCGGGGATGATGGGGATGGTGATGCCGTAGTTGCGGATCCTGTCACACCACGCAATGAAGTTGTCAGCATCATAGAACATCTGGGTAATGATGAAATCGGCGCCAGCATCGGCCTTTTCCTTCAAGAACTGCAACAACTTGTTGTTGTCGCCCTCCTCCGGGTGTCCCTCGGGGTAAGCCGCAATTCCAATGTTGAAGTGGTCCCCGTAGTTCTTGCGGATATAAGCAATCAAGTCCTTGGCGTACCTGAAATCACCGGTTGATTCCGAGCCGTCCAAAGGAGGGTCACCACGCAAAGCCAAGATATTCTGACACCCGGAATTGTAAGCCTTCTCCAAGGCCTCGTCGATGTACGAGACCGCCATATTGGTGCAGGTCAAGTGCATGCACGTTTCAAGCCCCAAGGTGGATTGCGCCGTGTAGACCATTTCATTGGTCAAGCTGGACGATCTGCCTCCGGCGTTCCAGGTGATATCCACGAAAATCGGGTTCAAGTCGTACATCCGATCCATTCTGTCGTAGAGGTTCTGCACACCCTGGGATGTCTTGGGCACGAAGAACTCGAAGGAAAACGTGGCGGGCGGCGGGTTGGCGCTTCCGTGGGCCTGCTTCAATTTCTCAGCTATCTTCATTGCTTGGAGTAGTGAAGGTTTTTTGAGAACTGATTGGTGGGGGTGTGAAATTCTTTTGGTTGAAATCTCGACCAGTTTCCCCACTAGTGCTTCGTCCTGCATGCGCTTGCCTGATTTCATGTGACTCACGGTGCCCTTTATCGTGCGGCAGCAGTGCTCATAGTACCGGGTTTGATTTTTGCCTGGATCCGTTAGGCTGCTAAAAAGTGCCGATGGAGCGGCTCCCCCGGAGTTAAAGTATCTGGGGGCCCCGTAAATTGGGCTTGGCAGTGTCTCTGTTAACAATGGGCAAATTGTTTGAATTAATAAATGTCACGTGCGTTCGCCGCATCCTCCGCCATGCAGGCTAATCGCAGATCGGGCCTGCAACAGTACCGATGCTCGTGTTGCGCTTTGTCATCTACTAACGCATAGACTGGAACGATTATGTATCTAAGTTATACTCAGAACTCTTATCAACTCAATGTCGTCTTTTATTCTATATCGTCTTATGTTACCGCCCGCTCCCATTTTCCGTGGGACGTCGTCCACTCTCGTCTGTTCCTGCATATCACTGTTTCATCTGTCCTGCTTACATGCAGTCACATGGAACATGCAGTACACCAGAGATGTACTGGTTCCTCATGTTCCAACAGCGCGCAATGACTGCAAAACTACAAATGCTTGACTAGTAGAGCACTTCCTAGTAGAAATCACTTTGGTGGTGACTTTTCGTAGAGAATAGGCTGGTAGAATATATTGAAGATTTGTTCCAGGTTATTATAGACCTTCACCGATTTTTACAGCTGGTTCTAAATTTAATATTGTTCTTTATGTAGTACTTGAGCTCAGGTCTGTAGGACTAGAAACCGCAGTCACAACTATACTCATAGTTAACAGTGCCTTAGTACGTAATAAATATATAAGACTAAGATCCTGGATTTTAAAGCTTCTTAAATAACCAATACTGAGCCTCTTATACTTAATACTACACCAAATGATGGTGTTCAATGATTATCGATAGTGCTTGGTTCTATTGGTGTCCAATACCTGGGTAACAGTATTTAGGCGAGGTAGCTCCACGAACAAGCGGACTACTTATATAGACCAGATCCGACCCCGACAACCCATGTCTATGTGACGAAGTTAAATGATCTGATTGAGTAATTTGAGTCTAATCATCCGTTGAGTAGTTGTTACTCACAATGGTTCCAGCTCAAGTAGTTAATAGCTCATTGCGTTAAATTCATTTCTATCTAGAGCTCATTGCTACCTAGAGCTCATCATGATCTAGTTCAAGCTCGCCCTTTCCAAACTGCAGGAGCTGCTTGTTGTAATCATCCCACTCGATGATTATACGCCTGGCCTTCTCCAACTTGCCCTCCGATGACGTTGGGTCATTGCACATATCAATCATCTTGGCTGCGTTTTTCTGCTCATTGGAACACCATGTTTCACACCAAAGCCATTCTTGGGGCAACGAGAAAATCGGCACCACTCTCTGGAGATTGTTGGGCAAGTCCTGGTCCAAGTTGGAGAGCGAGCCGGCATCCCAAGATAACTTTTGGTAGTGGCTCCGTAACTTCTCTCCCACTCCCTGCTCGCGGAATGTCTTGAGGTCAACAACAAACAATGCACTGATGTGGTACTTGAGATCGTCCTTCAACACGTTCTGCCAGTACCCTTGCTTCCAGAACATGAAGCCCTCCATATCTTTTTTCGTTTCACACATCGGTGTGAATCCGTAGGGTGCACCGTTCAAATCAATTTCCATGAGCTCGACCAAATCAGTCCGGGCCACTTGGTCTGCATCAACAAATATAACTCGTTCAAGATCAGCAGGGAAAAGTACATCGAGGAAAAGGATCTTGAAGCCCCAAACCGTGCGTATAGGTTCCCTCTGTTGTCTGAGCCAAATTGGCCATTTGTATGATACTAGCTCATACTCAAAGCCAAAAGCAGATGCCAAAGCTGGTAGTTGTTCTTGCATGGTTTTACTCAAATAGTCCTCCAAGAGCCAGAACTTGACGCTCTTCGACGCGTACTTCTTGACCGAAAGCATCATGATCGCCATAAGCTTCTCGTAGCTCTGTCCTCGCGAGATACTGAATATGTTGATATCTGCATGCTTGCTTGTCTTTTTGAGGACACTCTGACTCTCTGAGTATACATTCATATGCTCGTGTCCTGGCTTGTGACGGATTCTTGCATTGTAGAACGAAGGCAATAAGGAGAAGAGAGGGAGTTCAACTGAAGAAACTGCCACATCATTGGCCTTATATTTGTTTTGATCCACTGATAACAATTCAAAGAACTCCTCACTAGTACTGTCTTGAGCAAGACTTACCAGCCACAAGCCCGGCTCAAGCTGCAACTGGTTGTATCCCAAAGTCTGGAGAGTGCTTCCTTTATGAGTTGTTGGTCCCTTGCTTGCTTGTAAAGTCAATCCCGTGACTGGAAGGCCGGTTTTGACGTCTTTGACGAAGGTTTCCACCACAAGCCTTGTTAGCGTGAAATGAGCCAGGATTTGATCTTTCTCGGAAATCGGCAACGAGTCAAGATCAACCTGGTCTGTTCCATTGCTCTTCAAGTACTGCCAATTGATTGGGGCATCGAGATCTGCCACCACGGAACACTCTGGAAGATTTTCGAATTGTCTGCTGGGGAAGCCTAGGTATTCTCCCGTGGATGAAAACTGAGGAGTCAGTGGAGCAAACTGGGAAACATAGAGTTTGTTCAAAGATGGCCGAGAGTCGCTTTCGGATAATGGTTGGAGTAAGATTCTGAGATTCACAAACTCCAAATCCTGAATCGATTCTGTAACGGCCAACAACTTCTGGGAAAACTCATCTGCTGGGTCAGTGACAACCAAAATATCCAATAACTTATTAGGATCTGCTGGAGAGACATCAATGGAGTTAGTGAGATCCAAAGACGAAAAGTCAAATCTCGAAACATCGGTTCTCACCAAAGAATCCTCGATGTTGAAGCTAGCAGTGATTCTAGATGTCACCAAATCATACCAATCAAGACTATCGTAGGGGAACGACTCGTCTTTGAAGTCCAAAATCGAATTGTCCTGCAATTGTGAAGGATATGTGCTGCAGACTTCATCTAGAATTCCCAATCTCTGAGTGTATTCGTATGCCAACATCAGCTCGAAATGACGCACATTGAAGACCTGCTCGAGCCGAATATAACGAGAGTTAAAGAGAAGGGCTGGTTGGTGCGTTTGAATCTCATTTCTTTCGAGAATCGAGATCTTGGTGGAGTTTTTCGGCGTGAGGCTTTGAATACTCACGTCCCCAATCAACTTAGACATTTCCCGTAGTTTCTGAGAAGTAAGACGGGTCAGGGAATATTTGGTGATCATCTCCTGCACCAAAGCTGAATTCTCTGCCGTGTTGACAATTCTCACCTGAGTGGATCTTCCGTTGAACTGTCTCATGAACTTGAAGATCTCTTTCAACTGCTCTAGAATAATCCTGGAGTTGAAGTCTCCAATGAGCCAGAAATTGACAGCCGGTTGATCAGTAGCCACAACCTTCTTGAAAGAAATGGAGTTGTCGATCATCTCGGTGCTGATGAGCTTGTATCTGATATTGCTTGGGTCTTTGGGAATCACACGTGTGTTGCGTTCCAGTTTGGAGCCCTCATACACAATATCCTTGAGTGGGATTCCACGGTCACTGCCTTCTCTGATGCGTCCTTTCAAGTGAGTAACATCATGAATAACCTGATTGACCATTTGTGATTGCCAAGTAGGCGACCGCATACTATGGATGATTCCGTTGACCACAACCGAAGCTTCGGTCAAATCGAATTTCTCAAGCGTTTTGTTGTACTGTGGGTACTGGGCATCGTTGGGTACAGCCACCAATTCCAACAACTCCTTTTCACTTTCTGAAGACGACTCGTAGTACTTGTAGAGAAAAGCAAGTGCCTCGTTCTGCTCACTTACCTCCAAGACATGGTAGAACCTGCGAGCGATCTCGTCATCCTTGGCGTTCTCAATGAGTGGAAGAATTCCCAATTGCTGGGCAATGCCATTATCCAAGATAATCTTGGACATTGCAAAGAACACCTTCAACTGGTTTTTGTTGGAAAAGTTCAAGACGAAAATGACATCGTGCACGTTTTCTCTCAAGGGTGGCACTTGACCCTTCTGCAACTTGGAGGCATTCTCGACGTAGACCTCGTATCTGTCAGCCGAAAAAAGATTATAGTTTGGATTCTTCTCGATATCGTTAAAGAAGACCACTCCTCCCAGGTTACGGTTTTCGTAGTCAAATGTGTCTTTGTAGATGGAAAACCTGCTGTGGGCAGTACCCATACGGAACTCATTTTCCTTCACTGCACTCATAAGAGCGAATTTCGAGAATAAGAGCTTAGCCTCTGATGGACTAAAGCCCAATTTCACCATTGCTTCCATGTGTTCGAGCTCGCTATGGATTTTCTTGATGATATGAGGCAAATCTGTTTCGAGGCGATGGACTGGGGCTCCGTTTATGGAGAGACCCACCAAGTCACTAGAAGCGCCTTTATTTTCGTTGGCCAAAGCATAGGCTCTAATATCCTCGATGTTCTTGGGTTCAGTCATCTTAGCCAAGTACGGTGCGTACCGAGGCAAGTTGTGGATGGCATCAGTCAACAGAGAGAGTCTATTGGAAGGCAGTTCGGCCATGACCAAAGCAGCAAGACGCAATGAAATCAAGGGCAATTCCTCATCGTCATACTTGAAAACAGGGCTCTTTTTGGCCACCTCCAGGATCTTGGATAACGAGTTGAGAGTGGGGACTTTACCTTCCTTCTTCTTTTTGATGTACAACGTCTTACCATAGCCCGTCAATGGTATGGCAGAAAAAGAGTCCCGAGGAATGTATCTCCATACAAAACGAAGGTTGCCCTGCGCTGCTAGCTGGTATAGAGTGGAGAACATGGCAGCAAAGCGGTCACATGTTGGGTCTCCATACAAAGCTAGGAGTGGAGCCTCATTGTTCAGACCCACAATTCTATCAAAAGCATACACCTCTTCTGATGTGGCATCGGTCTGGAGCGCATATAGATCTTGTTCAGAACAGTAGATCTTGGAGCCATACTTGACCCAAGCACCCATGGGGTCAGCCAAAGCCTCACCAAACGAGTCTTTGGAGCACTTTTTGGATACGTCAGCCTCCGAGGGTTTTACGTGTGTTTCATAGTGGTCGTAGTGCATCTGGATCCGTGGAGACATGATCGAGTTGACCAAGTTAAGGTTGGCCAAGCCACGCTGCTCAACCGAGAGTCTCTCCGTCGCCTTCTTATACAGGCGGAGATCCAGAGGCTCATCAAAATCGTCCCAGTCGTTCTCCTGGTCGTCCGCATCCCAATCGGAGTCCAAGCCCTGGTCTGAGTATAATGCCAAGGCAGTACTGAGGTATAGAGAGTCATTGACCCCAGCCACGGCCTCGACCAATTGCACGTCAAAAGGAGCGTTTGTCCAATTTGAGTGGAGATCGAGCGACACCGCGCCCGCGGCGACGGTGGCTAGGAAGCTGAGCCACGTGTATACGTTCATTGTGAGTGAGTAGTAGTAACACGCACGCGAATCACTGTGGTACTGAGTACTCACTCAGTACTCACACTCAGTACTCACTATAAATACTACTCACTATAAATACTACCACTACTACCAAAAAACATGTACTACTAGAATCCCAGATCTCTGTAAATTTCATCTTGAATTTGTCATAATGTTTAGTCTACCATCTACCTTGACCACCGTAGTTGTCGTTTCCACCTTGGGGTCTACCTCCGTGTCTACCGTAGTCATCACATCTATCTTGTCTGCCACCACCGTAGCCCCACGAGTTGTCGCCATCACCACCGAAACCTTGGTTGCCTCCATAACCTTGATTGCCTCCATAGCCTTGGTTTCCACCATATCCCTGATTACCTCCGTAACCCTGGTTACCACCGTGTCCTTGGTTGTGGTTTTCTTCATGTTTGTTGCCCAGACCCATGTATTGCTTTCCAGCATTGAGAAGACTGCCCATCAAGCCAGAGCCCTGGCTATCGTGATTATTACCATAACCACCATTGCCGTAGTTGTTATTTCCGTAGTTGTTGTTTCCGTAGTTATCGTTTCCGTAGTTATTTCCGTGGTTGTTACCGTGGTTGCTGCTGCTGTGTCCTGTGGCCGCACCAATGATACTACCCAACATACCAGAAGAACCACTGCTGCCATGGTTGCTGCTGCCATGTTTTCCAGTCAATTGACCCACAATGGCTTGGCCAATCATGCCCTCGATGCCACTCAGTTGTTTGTGGTGGCTACCTCCGCCACCCATGGCAGCACCAATGGCCGATGTAAGGAGCGATCTGTCGCCGTCCTGCTGGTCGCCATTTTGCTGGGATTGATTCAGACGATGAGACTCCACGTTGTCGAGGTCGTTTCTTTCGCCCTTGTCGCCGGAGCTGTAGAATTCGTTTGCTGACATGATAAGGAAACGAGTAGTAAGGTCTGAATTTTGCGGCAGGAATGCGCCCTCTGGAGATCGGCTCAATTTATACTTTAGTTTTACACATGCAGCACCCACCCGCGTGAATGATGCTCAGTGCCTGCATCACGATGTTCGCTGCGTGAGCAATGGGCCCTGCACTTGGCCCCACGTACGGCTTACTGGTCCTGGGTTTACGCTGCAAATCATCCGGGGAAAAAGGTATATGGGGAGAATTTTTGGGGGTAGAATTTATATAGCGGTAGTGAGGTGACTTTATATGGAGGCATACTGTGGGGGTCGACTTCATATAACCTGCTTCTATAGAGGCTGCTGGGTCTAGACTGAAGCTACCGAGGCTACAGGCTGAGGTACTGCTACAGGCACCAGACGCTCTAGAAACTCACGGTACCGTAACTGATTTACTTCATTACTAAATGTATTATTATTTTCCTGTATATGGTATTTTCAAAATTGGTCTCCTATTGATTTGTCCTTTATTGGGTCGGTTTTATACTTGACTAATTTTGTTAGTATGGTATTAATTATTTGGTGCTTGTTTGGTGCGTTTGGTAGTGGAGATGGCCCAGTGAGCCTCAGTAGAGGAGAACAAAAGGGAGAGGAGAGAGATAAAAGTATGCAATCTAGAAGGCAAAAAAAAAACAGAAAAAAAGATTAGTATCAGAATTTCAATCCTGAATTTCCACTAGGTTCCCAAATCACCTAAATTCTTTAGTGCAATTTCAAAATAAACTACCCTTTAGCATCTACTACTGTACTATGAGCATGCTCAGTGCGAGACATCAACGCACTAGATAATATATATATACATACATATTGCGCGCTCCACACAACACCAGCACCATGCCCCAAGACATGTCAGAAAGTGAGCTAAGCCTGGACTTTAGCGACGAGGAGTACCAAGATATGATGGATATCGATCCGGATCTTGGTGGGGATAGCTCGTCTGGGGGCAGAATGGCTCCGCTGCGCAGAGGTGAATATATGGACTACCATGATGATGATGATGACTTCCCTGAACCGCTCATTTTCTCGGATCTGGATGGCTTTGAGCTGGGGCATGATGACTTGAACGATGGCTTCTCTCTCAGAGATAATATAAAGGCTGCTTCGGGCTTCAAGGTGCGGAGCAAGCCCAAGTCTACCCAGTACCTCAAGAAACGCTTGATGAGGGCTTCCAATAAGGATAACGACCCCGAGGTGCGTGATAACTTGTCCAAAGCCAACGAGGCGTTTGTGCGGTCGGATCTTACTACTGCCTGGAAACATTACATGGAGGTGATCAAGTTGGATGCCAAGAACTTCAATGCCTACCGAACTCTAGGCGAAATTTGCCAGATGCGAGGCGATCTCAATAGGTGTTGTCTCTACTGGCTTTTAGCCGCTGAGTGTGGTGAAGCCGATGGTGATTTCTGGGGAATGGTGGCCCAATTGAGTGCTGAATTGGGCCATGTGGACCAGGCCATCCATTGTTACACCAAGGCCATGGCCAAGCTGGAGCATCCGGTACCTGCTTTCATTGAGGAACGTGCTCTTTTGTACAAGCACAAAAAGCAGTATGGCCGGGCCTTGGAGGGCTTCCAGCGACTCCTCACTCTCTTCCCTACTGATTCCTCCATTGTCAAGCAGTTGGCCAACATCTATGTGGACCAAAAACGTGAGAACGATGCCATCAATTTGTACATGCGGGTGCTAGAAAACAATATGGAGGCTCGGGAGAATATCCAGTACCCTGCTTTCACATGGACGGAGCTTAATATTACCTGTGATTTGTTCCTTGCGCAACAATCGTGGGCTCCGGGGATTAAGCTCATCAAATTGTTTTCGAGATGGAAGCAAGACCGTCAAGATGAAACATGGTGGGACGCTGACGATGACGATGCTGAATTCGATATCCACAGAAGATTCCAAGTGGTGCTGAGTGCCAGGCCTGCACATGCGGCTTCGATTTTGGCCAGAAAAGTATGGCTTCCCATTGATATTCGCTTCAAACTTGGTTTTTTCCGGCTCCAGCTAGACCAGAAGGAGGAAGCCTTAGCTCACTTTAAATACTTGTTTGAGGAAGAGGATGTTCTCGATTTATGCTATGAGGCAGGAACCCATTTGGAAGAGAAAGGTCTCTATGAGGACGCCATTCAATA
Organism: [Candida] ipomoeae; assembly: GCA_002370145.1. Lineage (NCBI taxonomy): Eukaryota > Fungi > Ascomycota > Pichiomycetes > Serinales > Metschnikowiaceae > Metschnikowia > [Candida] ipomoeae. The sequence goes on along the minus strand of NKZK01000433.1, from coordinate 111,283 downwards.
TCTCGAGCACCTGTACAAGCCACAAGAGAATCTCGAATTGGCTTTCCTCCTTGGTAAGTGTTACTTGGAGATCGAGAAATATGCTGATTCCAAAAGGTATTTGTTCATGGCATTAAGGCTCCAACCTGACAATGTTGACACCAAACTCACTTTGATAGAGGCTTTGTATCACACAGATGATATGGACATGGCCACGCAGTTGATGGAGGACGTGTCGACGTCTGAGGTTGCTCACTCTACAAAGGAACGAATTGAAGATGGCTTCGATACTCTCGGGTCCACCGATGAAAGTGTCTCTGGAGCCAAGAAATTGATCTTGTTCAAAAATCTGGATTACTACAAGAGCTTGAAGAGTCAACAGATGACCAACACCGAAAGAGACAAGCAGGAGCTGAAGGCAACAAGGATTGTCCTCGACAAGTACCATCGAATGTTGCGGTTGCAGGAGGCTATCGACCAAGGACATCGTGCAGCTGCACATGCATGGATAAAGATAGCATCCCAGCTTATAGAGATGTTCATGGAGGTCAAGAGTTTCTTTCCCAAAAACAAGAAAACTGCATTCCGGGGAATTCTCCAGTTCAACAAAAAGAAGGCCATGGATTTCGACGACAAGATCCTCAGAATCAGCAATATTTTGGAAGGTATCACGAAATCAGAGAGTTCCCGAATTGAACTCACGTCACAAAAAGAGTTCCGAGGACTTGACTATGATACGTGGCTATACATTTTTGTTCAGCAGGCACTTTTGATCCATCAGTTTGAGAATGATGCGGAGGATGCAGCCCAAACCATTGAGGTTGCTCTTGATGTGAGTGTGTTTATCCAGGATAAAAAAAGAAGTCTTTTGCTTCGGATTGTGAGGCTAATATTGGGCATGTTTCAAGGGGATTATGCAACAACGGTCTCCAACAACGTGCGGTACATCTTGGCCACTACGCAATTTTCTCCCGCCATCTACGACTTTTTCATGTGTTGCTTCAGCTCCGGCGTAAGTGCATGGGCTGCTTTCAGCAATTATAACCATCAGAAATACTACTTGAGGCAGCTCAAGGCGTACGACTCGCTCTTGACATCCAGCAAAATCTCGGGTGCAGCACAAATCACAGTGGACTCCAAGAATTTAAGTTTCCAACGGGAACATCCTCATTTGCTTTACATTTACGCTTGTCTTCTCGGCAGCAACCGGACCTACTCTTCTCCAATTGTCTACTTGACTCGTGCCTACAGACAGTACTATAACGATCCCACCATCTGCTTCGTTTTGGGGTTGTCGCATATTCATCGGTCCATGCAAAGAAATAGTGCCAACCGTCACATCCAGCTTCTTCAGGGCATAAGTTATTTGATGGAGTATAAGGCTCTCCGGCTTTCTGGAGCTACTGTGTATGAGAAGCAGGAGGTCGAGTACAATTTCGGCAGGTTGTTCCATATGATTGGATTGACTACTCTTGCCATCAAACATTACGAAAACGTGTTGAGTTACCAAGATGCTCTTAAACACGACCCAGACTACGACATGCTGATGGAGGCTGCATACAACTTGACCTTGATCTACACCATAAATGGAAATACAGACTTGTCGCAGACCATTAGCGAGAAGTACTTGACCATATGAGCAGCACAAGATCATTATATATACAGGTTGAATACCCTGTACAAAGGTTATGCTGTTCCAGACGAAGAAATTTCTGGTTTCAACAAAAGCAATTGGTTATGGTTCTTCCTTAATGGGTGGGTTGGGGCTTTATATGCAGTCGCACAGTTTTTCGAGTACGACGCACCCCAGGATGTTTTCGCGATGTCAGTCAAGTACCATCAACGATGCGATGGTCCGCCTCAAAAACAGATACATTCTCTTTGAAGTGCTCTACCCTCCGTCGTCCAGTCCCAGTGGGTCAGATGAGCGGCTGAAGTTCCACGCGTTCGCTTCCTCGCCAAGAGAATGCTTGCTCAATCTCCACACGTCCTCCCAAGCATCCATCGGTCCACGCACACTCTCGGCCTTGCTCAAGAAAGTAGTGGCCGATCACTACGGCGAGCTCGCGGCAGGAACAGTTGGGCAGCTGATTATTGTGAAATACTTCAGTAACAAAACGTCTACGGGCATAATTCGGTGCAGTCGAACCGACTTCCACTTGGTGGTGGCAGCATTGGGGCTCATTACTAAGGTAGAAAACCGCAGTGCGGTGCTCCGATGTGTGCAAGTGAGTGGAACCATACGGAAGTGTGAGGACTTTGCGATCAAGAGATCGAGAAAACTCATTGTGGATTTGGGAAAAGAGAACGAAACGGGACACGACCTCTATGATCTTGTTGCAATGGTTCAGGCTGACGAGACTACGGTCTAGGTGCATGGGTGAGGCTACTGGGGTAGCAATAGGCTAAGGTTGCTTTACATAGGATACAACTAGAAATAACTAGGATAGAAGTACTGTGCAGGTATTTGATATAAGTACTAGTAAACCATTCACCACCATCCAAATACCCGATACTTTCTCCAATAGAATAATTGTCGAACACTATGTGTGATGTTATGTGGATACTCATCAGGCAGATAGAAATAATCCAAGGCTGCGCCTGCACACAGGCACATATCTCAGTTCGGTTGGAACTGCACTTGGTCCACGTCAGTCATAACATACTGGTGTCTTTGCAACACCGCCTGTTGATAATGCCTGTTTCAGATATTCTTGAGCGGTTACAAAAACGGGCCCAAACCATTAATTTACCTCTAAGTAAACCGCCGGAGCGTGCCTCCACCAGCCCGGCTCCTACACGAGCTGTGCCCAATACCGAACGGGTCATTGATCCCGTGGTTGCTCGTCTTAAAGCCGCCCGAAAAAGGGAGAATGAGGCCAAGCTCAAGGAGAGGATGGAGAAAAAGGGCGTGTCTGCCAGGAAACAGCCTTCCAAATCCCCAAGAGCCACAAGAGCTCCCTCTGCTCCCAAGCAAGCATCCACCCAGTCCAGATCAGGCGCTAGAGGCGGAGGCAAAAAGATGGACCCTCCATCTGGCTCGGGCCAGCGACAGCAGCCGGTACCCAAAAAGCCCAAGATGTCATTCAACGAGTTGATGAAGAAAGCATCCAGTATTGATCACCTGAAAATGTCCATCAACATCAAACCCAAGACGAAATCCCCAGACCCACTGCTGGCTAGAAGCAAGCCCGATGCTATGGCCAGGAAACGGATCCCTGTGCAGGGTGAGAGTCGGGTGAAGTCCAAGGTGGACAGGGCCCAAAGCAGAGAACCCACAAGGCCTGCATCCAAGAGCATACCCAAGACCAAAGCTCCTATACCCATTCGAAAACCATCGGTGGGGCTAGAGCAGCGGCTCAAAACAACACGCGAGTCGCAATATGTTGACGACGAGTCCGATGATATGAGTTCATTCATTGAGTCGGACGACGAGGAGAGTGCATACGCCAAGCAAGACTACGACCGGGACGAGATCTGGTATATTTTCAACAAGGGCCGCAAGCGCAGCTACTATGCGGCAGCCGACGACGATTCCGACGATATGGAGGCCACCGGAGCCGAAATCTTCGAGGAGGAGATGCGGTCCAAACGTAATGCCTTGGAAGAGGATAAGAGAGAGATGGAGGAGGAAGCCAGATTGGCCGCGTTGAAGAGGGCCAGAAAGAGATAAGGTGTTGGGAGACCAGAGGCGTGATTTTCATAGTGACTCTGCATAGAGTGTTTAAAGGGTCGACAATAAATGGGTAATTGAACATGAACTCCAGGAATTTATTATATGGGTCATGGTCAGTAGGTCTAGTACCTTAGCAGTAATACTAATGTGGGGTGCGTGCGATGCGCATCGCTCAACTTATCACTACCTGGCTACACTAGGCCTTATGGAGTACAACCAGGTTCTCAAAGAGCTCCGCAAAGAGGACCATTCCATCCTCAGCAGGGTGCAGTCTATTCTCTATGACTCCAGGTATGTGGAGACGTTTTCCCGGTTCCCCAGGGTGGCTAATGAGAGATGTGGCCTATGGTATATAAGCCCCCAGCAAAGTGCCGATAGTGCATACTTCAAGTCCACCGATGGCCATACGGGCCAGTGGATGTTTTCGCTCCGAAGGCTCAACTTCCATATTCTTCCTCTATTCAAGAAATCCTCGTCCATAGTGTTGGTGGACTCTACCAGAAAGGGCAAGTTGATGCCGGATGCCATGCTGAAGACTGTGCCCATATGGTGTGCGGTTTTAAACTACATTATGTTTGAAGAAGAAGAAGTAGGTGAAGAGTGGAAAGAGCTTAAACTGCAGAATTGGCTCATTACGCCTAGATTCATGGTCTCAGAGAATGAACACTCGTCCATAGTAAAGAAGATCCCTGAACATGCGTCTGCAGTACGCAAATTGGGGCTTATTTCAAAGGAGTCTTTGGTTGAGAAACTTGGTGCAAAGAAACCACTTGTTCCTTGCTGGATGTACCCTGGGAAAAAGAGCCAGACCGTGGTGGAAAGTCTGGACTACTTCACGGTGTGCTGCTTGACTGCTTCCATAAAGGCCACGCCTCAGACCCTTATTCCCAATTGGAACCATCTGCTTCCGTATGTTCAGGGAGCAGCCGACGACCACGAGCTTTGGGCCTCAAAAGAGGTCTGTGAAGGTCGTCTCGACCATAAGCTTCTTTGGGAACATATCTATGTGGAGACAGAGCCCGAGTTGCTGGTGGTGGACCCCAGTTCTGAAACACTCCACACTTGGTTGACTGAGGAAGAGTTTATTTCTCGTATAAATCGGGTATACAGAAAGAGCCAGCATTTGAAGCCAGAGCTGAATTGGGAGACCTCCAGATTGGGCACCACGGGGATTCTTTGTGGAAAAGTTAGTGGAGACGTGAGCTTGTCCGACGTGGAAAAGATTCATCCCTCCATCAAGAGCATCATCGTTTTGTCTGAAAAATACACCCTTGTTGATGTGCCGGAGAAATGCTCCAAGTATACTTTTTCTGCACTCATAGAGTCCAACAAAAAAGGGTCCAAGAAGCTCCGGGAAGCCCTACCGAAAATCATCCAAGGCTTGGACTCAGTAAATGAGGACGAAGGCGTCTTGGTGTTGTGTGACAGTGGCACGGATATAAGTGTTGCGGTGGTGTTGTGCATTCTCTGCCGGTTCTTTGACTTGGACTGGAACCCTACCACGACGCCGCCTCACGTGAACAAAGATGTCATCAAGCAACACCTTAGCTCGATTCTGAACTACCAAAAGTGTAACCCATCGAGGAACACCTTGCAGAGTGTGAACACTTGTTTGATATAGGTTAGCCATATAAAATACTACCAAGAGACTTTGAGTAGAGATTAATGAGTCGAGGGGTATTTTTTTTCTGGTTTTTTTGGAAAGAGAAACCTATTGTTTAATGCTTTTTAGTTAACTCCTTTTGGTGGGGTATTCAATGCCTTTGGGGAGGATTGCAGAATACCAATTTGGTCCTTCATGGAATCAAATCACTTTGTTAAAACCGACGATAAATCCGGAAACTCGTGTTCATTTTGTTCAGGAATTATTTTTTGCTTTCTTCTAATTGCGCTATTCCAGGATTTAAGGAAATCCATTCTGAACACAATGTACTGAAAGGGTATTTACTCCTTCATTCGTCCTCACTCTGTAGCATGCTAAACCCGTTGTTGCAGAAATCACACCATTTCACATAATTTTTACTTAATGAATTTTTGTATCTTTTTTGGAACTGAAAGGGTTATTTATTTCTGAAGATATGCATGGTCTGTTCAAAGTGGATATCTATTAACCTCTCGCACAGCCTGAAAAACTACCGTATATTTTACTGGAAAAATCTGATACAAGTTTGGAACGAATTTTCCAATTTGACGTAATTCGGAATTATCCTTTTCTACTCGAGAAGATTCTGGTTGCTGGCTACATTTCCAAAGGCTCTAGTGGAGGACCTTACATCTGCAGTTCTGTGTAGAATACGATACATTATGTGGGTGCGCATGGAGGTGCATGGTTTGTCTTAGCACGAAATACAATGTCTCATTCAAGCCTACAGAAGCCATATTTAAAAAAAATATGAGTACTTTCATTTCAATCGGTTTTTCTAAAGATTTGAGTGACTTCGTATGAACTTTCTATGAGTTATTGTGCACTGGCAGTCAGGGAAGATGAAGGTGGTCTCATAATGCAAAAACAGACACTTCTTTAAGAGAAGATCCAGGTAAGGGTCATGGTAGGAGATATTAGGTAATTCGAGATAATGTACAATTCAAGATTGCGCAATTCAAGGTTGTACATTTCCACAACAAAGCAAAACAAAGAAATCATGAATATTGAGCAAAGGGATTTATCGGTAGAGCCACTATATTCGAGAACTCTTTAGCGTAAGGTAGGGTTACCATGCGAAATCAATCACCCCATAAAATTTTGAACGAGCAAATTATCATCAGAAGACGTTTTTTAGGTGAATCTTACATAGTGCATTGCCATAGGTTGAATAGACCTGGTTTTAGAATGAGTCATCAGAGGGAATACAGATAAGGAGTCCAGACCGTGAATACCAGACAGGGGCTACCACCTAGGGCTACCAAATGGGAATACATAATACAATCCACGTGATAAATTATTTAGCTCCATAATTGGTGTAATATTATTGTGTTATCATTCTTGTCACTAGTCAGTCTTTTATAAGTTCAGAAATGGGCCTAGCTTGACGTTTGATGTCAACTGACACATAAGTTCAAATATTGAGGTTGATATTGAGTAATGAAGTCCCTTCATGGTTGCCAGTACTATACTGACTGAGAAATTGTCACGACTAGTGGTAATATTGACATATGTACACCCACTACAAACAAGACACTAGTATGAGGATCAACACATTCAATGGTCATCAAACCAAGAGCCAAGAACCAAACACCTAGACTTACCAAGGTACCCAGGGAAAGCTACCATATATTATAGACACTAGCATACTAGATCCCTGCCCAGTCTATACCAATTGAACACTTTCAGTCAGAACTATACTCATCTGGAACTACTGTCATATTTCATAATACAATTAAACTATGTCATCCTACTATCATACCCTGTCACATTACTGTCATCTGACACACCACTAAATATTGTAACACTTTCACACCATCATACTATTTGGTAGTGGACCTCCTAAGTACCCCCAAATTCATCCACCATACACCCATCAAGTAAACTTCAGAGTAGTCAAGTAAGCTACCTATTCAAAAATAAACGACTAAAAATTCCCTAAATTTAAAGACTGCATTTTTCTAAAATCACTTGAAATCCTTCTTGGTGTTCTAGCATATCCAGCACTGAGCCCGGTTAATGCGCTTACATGGCTGCAGTCTGGGACTGGGTGCAACCATGCCGCACCTCATGTCCGCCAATGAGCATCGCAACTACATCTACTCACCACATCATGCCCCGGATCCTATGTCTACCTGGGTACTTGCAAAGCGGCAAGATTCTCGCGGAAAAGTCGTCTGGGTTAAGGAAAATCTTGACCAAGAAGCTTAACTACGAAATGGAGTACATTGACCCTCCCATCTTGCTCCAGAGTACAGGAGAGCTTCCCTTCAAATTGGCCCCCGAGCCCGAAAAGGAGGCTGAAGTATGGGCCAAGATCGTCGAGGGAAATGCCAACCGGTGCTGGTGGAAACACAGCTCTGAAAACGGGTATGAGGGCTTTGACGAAGCAGTATTTTATGTTGTGGAGCATATCAAGACTAACGGCCCCTACGATGGAATCATGGGCTTTTCCCAGGGTGCTGCCATGTCAGTGATTCTCCACAATTCGATGTCGTGGCTCCTTCCATCGCATCCAGCCTTCAAAGTCGCCGTTTTCTTCTCTCCATTTGCTTTCACAGTGCCTAAAGACTCGCACAAGACCATGGCCGAGATCAACGAGTCGGTGCAGGAAGCGGAGGAGTACGGCCAATCCGTGACTTTGAATCCGGCATACGAGAAGTATTTCAAGCCAGCCCAAAAGGGAAAAGGCATTGTTGTGTATGGTACGGAGGATGCAGTGGTCCCACCTGTGCGCACACAGTACTTAGCCCAGTTGGACCCCAGTCTAGAGATGGTGAGCCATGATGGCGGCCACTACGTGCCCAACAAAAAGCTGTTTTTAAACCCAATCGTGGAGTCCGTCAAGGACGCCCTTGAGGAGAGGCCATTGTTGTAGTAGCTCATGTATAGACCCAGCCAGCATTTCGCGAGGCTCGAACTTTTCTCACTACTATAGACTCTCTCTACATACTAGGCTATCCATCAGTGACCACTACATCTGGACTAATCACCCCGGACTACACCAGCCCACACCTCACCAGACACTACACGCTACACGAGACGCTAATACACTCCAATGAGTTCCTCTCGAGAAGAAACCCCGGTGTCGTCGGCCAATGACCCTACGTCCAAGCAGTCAGCTGAGAGCACTTCTGTTCTGCCGTCCACACAGGCCAAACGGCCCACCAGCCAGACGTCAGACGACGAAGAGTCCGCTAAGAAAGCCCGCGTGGACGAATCGGACTTCAGCTCGTCTCTTTCCAGAAGAAGCAAGAACTCGTCTACCACTGCTTCGTCCACCTATAACGATGTCCCAGCAGAGGTTCCCGCGTGGATGAAGAGCAAGCGTCAGGTAGACGAATCCAACAAGTACGACAAGTACGGAGCCCGGCGCACCAGAGGCGAACAGACATCTAGCCGAGGTGGACTGGACGATCTCTACTCCAAGTATGGCCTGAGAGATGATAGATATTCCCGATATGGAGCTGCACCCAGAAGTTCCATGGACTCACGTGTGATCAGAAGAGAGCCGGAACCGGAACCAAGAAGAAAAGACATTATGGTGGAGGAACTCGAGGAGGGTGCTGCAGAAGCAGCCGCATATACTACAGTGCCCAAGATGTCGGGCCCTGGCCTCGAGTCCGACTACAGAACCTTCCACAGCAAAATCGCCCACAAGGAAAACAAGGACATCAACAGCATTGTTCGCCAGCACTACAACCAGCGGACGTACCAGTCGAAATTGCAGGGTTCCAGAACAAAATCGCCCATCTACAAGATGAGAAACTTCAACAATGCCATCAAATACATCCTCTTGGGGAACTGGGTCAAAAGAAGAGCGCCGCAGGCTCCGTTGGTTTTCTTGGATATGTGTTGTGGAAAAGGAGGAGACTTGAACAAGTGTGAGTTTGTCAATGTGGATCAGTACGTAGGCATTGATATCAGTGATGCGTCAGTCAGAGAGGCCTACTCTCGGTACTCCCAGAACAAGGCCCGCTTCATTCCACAGAACCCACAGTCCAAGCGTCACAGAGACTTCAAACGGTACAACTTCGAGGCATGCTTTGCTACGGGTGATCTCTTCACATACTCTGTGCCGGAGATTTTGGAGAAGAACTTCCCCGGCATCATCGATGGTTTGTTCCCGGTGGACAGTGTGTCGGTGCAGTTCTCCTTCCACTATGCGTGGGAAACGGAATCCAAGGTTCGGACTGTTCTCAACAACATCACCAGGTCCTTACGCCCGGGGGGAACTTTCATCGGCACCATTCCGTCATCCGACTTCATCCGGGACAAAATCGTCAAGAAAGACTTTATGGAGGATAAAATGTTCGGCAACGAGCTATACCACGTAAAGTTTGAACGAGATCCACCAGAGGATGGGATTTTCAGGTCTCCTTACGGAAACAGATACGACTATTTTTTAAAAGATGCCGTTGATGATGTGCCGGAGTATGTGGTTCCCTTCGAGACGTTCCGGCTGTTGTGTGAGGATTATGGCCTTACATTAAAATATAAAAAGAACTTTTCGGAGATCTTTGCCCAAGAAATCCCCAAGTACTTTGGAAAGCTCAATAAGAATTTGGTGGACGGCATGAAAAGAGCAGACGGAAAGTATGGAGTAGAGGGCGCCGAGAAAGAGGCTGTTGCTTTCTACATTGGGTTTGTCTTTGAGAAGGTTGGAGGTTAGTTCTCTTTAATTTTAGCTCAGCGCATTGAGTACACTAGCAAGAGGACTAGAGCAGCAGCGAGTATAGACAAGCGTCCCTTCGGTGTTTGTGTCAGCCACAAGCCGTAACCGATCACACTATCGGAGATTTTGCGCAATATTTTCTGGTTGACGAAGTCAATGGTGGAATATTTGAGGTACACCTGAGTGGGCCCACTGACTGAGTTCTTGAGAGCGTCGAACTGCACACTGGACACCTTCCGGTCCAAGTATGAGTCGATAGGCAAGATCAAGAGGTTTCCATTGGGGGCGATGATGGATCTAGGAGCCTCGAGTGGAACAGTGATATGCAAATAAACAGGTCTGTGGTCGGAACCAAAATATGACGGTATGCAATCGTAGACATGGGGCTGTGCGTGCTTTTTATGGCTGTAAGTGGCTTGGTAAAAGATCCGGTCACACCACAGCGGGCACCGCTTGGTATTGTAGATGGCTGTGTTGACGTGGAACTTATAGGTGGGCCGGAAGGTGATGGCAGCCTCATTAAAACCCGAGAGAACCTCTCCATCGGCCCATCCTAGAGATAACTCGTCATACTTTGCAACATATTGTCCAATGTCTTCAGGCAGAGCACCGTCGCAGTTATCCTGAAGTGTAGAGAGCTCAAATACTGGCAGACGTCGAGCCTTAATATCTTTAGTGGTTCTGAAGTTCATGTCTCCAAGTATAAAAGCATGGCAATTGGGTTTGATATAGCTGAAGCCGTCGCCAAAGTCCAAGGCCCGCATGATGGTCTGGAGGTTACTCAATCTCTTTCTATAGTAGACCTCACCCTCCAAAGCACTAAGATGGACCGAAGCAAAAGTCAATTCGGTGGGGTCCGAGTCGAGAGGGTGGTACTTGACCCTCAAGCCGGCGCCACCCTTCAACAGAGAATTGCCGTAGCCACAACTGGCAGCCGCAAAGCGGGGGTTTTTAAATTTCAGAGCAAACGGAGTAATGGCCATAATACCAGTAGACCCAATATGGTGGATGCCAATGGTGGTGAAGTTGTAGGATTGACCCAAACCAGCAGCGTATTTGGTCTTGAGTGCCAGCAAAAGCACCTCGTTTATCTGGAGCATGTGCTTCTGGGCGTAGCTTTCAAAGCAACTGTCTAGGATGGGACATAGCTCTTGGAACCCAAACACATAGAGGTTACACACATCGTTGGGCAAAACCTTGGTGAGTTCGTCGATGAAGACATCCGCATCTAGAGCGGCTTTTCCCGTATTGAAACTAAAGAGAAAGAGAGGAATAGACCGAGTGCCTGTCATGGTGTGGTGTATATCTGTAGAGGTATAAGACGTTTGACGAGGCTGCTGCGATAACAGGCTGCATGCAGGTTATCAACAAGGCCCTAGTAATGGTACCATGAAGACACCACAGATTGTATTGATAGTAAAATATAGTAGTATGTGACACTGTGGATAAGAAAAAGTCATTGCATTGGCTATCTGGAAAACTGACTCTTTATATATATTTTTCTCTGTTATTTGGGGTATGGTGGTGGAGTGTACTCTTGGTGTTCTTGGTGTCACGTGCAGTACATCGCATCGTACTAACATGTCGCTATCACCACGCTCTTCTTCCCAATGTCCATGGAGATCAACCGCCAGCTCCTTGAGGAAGTCAATGTGATTGAAAATGCTATAGCGCAGAGGTTCAGGAAAAACCCTGCTTTGGGCCAAGTGGCTGCCATAGACGAAAGAGGTGACACCTTGGACTCGGGCCCCAAGAGAAGCCATAAAGAAACGCTTGGCCAGGCCCACGAACTCAAGTTTTTTGCTAACCAGGTGGAGCAAAACAGCGCCCGTCTAAAATCAAATCTCGCTAGTGATGCCATGAAAAATAACATCGCTGAAATGACGGATCCAGGCATGAAGTTCTCTCCATTGCTAGCTGCAGTGAAAGACATCAATGCCAAGTACCAAAACGCCCCACCCTCCAATGCGGTATCGTTGAGCAGCCAATATGAGATGTTTCTGAGTGCTCCTCATGAAGAGATCGAGTTCAAGCGCAAGAAACGGAAAGTCAAGCGCAAGTACTATTTGGCTTCGGTGACGGAGTTTGTTGGGACTAAACTCGCTTCTTCTTTCAACGAGTCGGAGATGCTTGGAAAGTACGTTGATCTCACGTTGTTCTACGAAATGTACAAGACACTTTCTACCTCAAATATCACGTACCCAGACTACTTGCGGACATTCACCGAGTTCCAGGTTTCATCCAAGTCCCACGACTACATCAAGTACCTTGAGTCGCTTTTATTGTACTTGAAGAACTTTGCGGAGAATGCTTTCCCTCTCAGTGACTTCAAATTGGAAAGTCCCGAAAATTCGGAGGAAAAAACCTTGGATGATGGTCAAGCTAATGAAAAGGGCGAGGTATTTTGCAAGGCATGCAATAAACTCTTTTCAAAACAAACAGTCTACGATGGTCATCTTGGTGGAAAGAAGCACAAGAAGCTCCAGGCCGCATTGGACCAAAATGCTAATGGTCTGTCACAGAATACTTCTGGTGTGTCCCAAAAACCACCATACCAAGCCATGGAAAACGAGATCCTTCAGCTTCTGAAGCATCTAGCGCCAGTCATTTCCCTAACTGCCAATGACCACGAACGGAGAAGCCGTATGTTCGAAAGAGAGAAGCAGATTGAGCTAGATGCCATAGAAGGTAATCAGTCAGACTACACCAGCATTGAGTCCGACTCAGACCATGAGGGCCATTCTGGCGGAGACGAAGACGAGTCGGACGATGAGCTCAAAAGTGCATACGAGCGTGATTTGCCCATAGGAGCAGATGGAATTCCCATCCCACTCTGGCTTTACAAGCTCCAGGGCCTCCATAAGACGTATACTTGCGAGATATGTGGAAACCACGTGTACAAGGGCCGGCAGCAGTTCGATAAGCATTTTGGCGGGGCCAGGCATCTCCACGGGCTCAAGTGTTTGGGTGTTTCGGACAATGCAGTGCCTCTTTTTGCCAGTGTGTCCAGCATAGAAGAAGCGCAGAAGTTGTGGCAGAGTGTGAAGACTAATTTACAGGCGCAGGAGGAGGAGACAAAAGAAGCAATCGAGGTGGAGGACGATAACGGCAATGTCATGTCTCACAACGACTACATGGAATTAAAGAAACAGGGATTAATATAGCTTCACCCAAGCAGTCCACAATGTACATAGCGACAGATATATAGATCAGACCAGAATGAAAACACATTTTGTCTTGAATAGTTACGTTGTATTAATCATATGCCTGTATTAGTTATATGCCTCTATTAATAATATTTCTGTATTAGTCAGTTCTGTATTGTTCAGTGGCTTGTTCATGGCTCCAGAAGTATATCTGGAGAAACCTTCATATAAGCCATGTAGAGCGCAGTGCAGCTCTCGATGCCTTGCATGGGCAGACCTTTTCCCCAGACTATCATTGCAGCAGCCAAGAAAATGACCCCCGACAAAAGGCCAGGCTCCACTCTGCCCGTGGTCAAGCCGCTCAGAGAAGCAAAGCCCACGCGAGCCCCGCGCGGCCTGAACAAGCTCAGAGATGAGATGGGCTTCCGCATGAAACAACAGTATGTGGACAAGACACACTTGGAAGCGGGCGGAGAAGGCTCCAAGACCATTGAAGAGGAGGAGACGGAGGGTGCCTGCTACTTTATTGAAGAGCATCTTCGCCGAGTCACGCCCTACTACTTTACATACCTCACATACTGCAAGCTCCGCTGGAGAGACCGTTCTCTCATAGATATCTTCACGGATGAGTTCCGAGACAAGGAGCCGGACCACTATAAGAAGGCCATTGCAGAAGGGAAGGTGTTACTTAATAAAAAACCGTCGACCATCGACTCCAAGGTCAAAAATGGCGATCTCATCAGTCATAGGTGTCATCGCCATGAACCTGCAGTGACATCCCGGCCACTTAAAGTTGTTTTCGAAAACGACAACATTATAGCCATCAACAAGCCGTCGGGGATCCCGGTGCATCCTGCAGGACGGTACCGTTACAACACCATCACCAAGATCATGCAGCATGAAATGGGTATGACCGTACACCCATGTAACCGGCTCGACCGACTCACACTGGGGTTGATGTTTTTAGGGAAAAATGCCAAGGGGGCAGAGAGTTTTGTCAAGCAGATCCGGGAACGGTCCGTCAAAAAGGAATACATTGCCCGAGTGAAAGGGAAGTTCCCATTGCATGCGCTCAAGGTGGACCAGCCTTTACATACAGTCTCGCCCAAGCACGCCTTAAATGTGGTGGACCCAGATCTTGGCAAGGAGGCTCTGACGGAGTTTGTTAGGGTTGCGTACGATCCTGTTTCTAACACCTCCATCGTCAAGTGCCATCCTTTCACCGGCAGAAGCCACCAGATCAGAGTGCATCTCCAGTACATTGGACACCCTATAGCCAATGACCCACTCTACCTGAGCCAGTACATCTGGGGCGATTCCGACTTGGGCAAGGGTAATGTGGGACTCAAAGACCCTTCCATAGTCGATAGGTTGGATACCATTGGAAAGACTAGAGCATGTTCCACGTGGATCCATCCCAATGAGGATGGAGAGGTCTTAACTGACGAAAGGTGTACCGAGTGTGATATTGCTCTCTACTCTGATCCAGGACCAAATGACCTAGACTTGTGGCTTCATGCATACAAGTATGAGGATGCCGATCAGAAGTGGTCGTACCAGACCGAATACCCTGACTGGGCCTTGGAGCCATATAGACGGTTCATGGAGTTGGCACTTGAAAATGCTAAAAAGTGTGGAGAGACTCAGACCCAGTTCAACGTGGGTGCTGTGTTGGTGCATGATGGAGAAGTCCTTGAGACTGGCCATTCCAGGGAGCTTCCTGGAAACACCCATGCAGAGCAATGTGCTCTTGAGAAGTACTTTGCCAAGACTGAAAAGAGACTGGTTCCTGAGGGAATGGAAATCTACACTACAATGGAGCCTTGCTCCCTTCGTCTCAGTGGGAACTTGCCGTGTGTTGAGAGAATCTTGGAGACCGGCATCAAAACGTGTTTTGTTGGAGTCGTGGAGCCCGACACTTTTGTCAAGAATAATGTGGGCAAATCTAAGCTCACTGAAGCCGGCGTTGAGTACATCCATATCCCCGGTTATGAGGACGAATGTTTGCGAGTAGCTACGTTGGGACACGATAAGATCGAGAAGTAGGGCCAGCCATATTTCTTGATCTCACCATGAATTATTATGGTCAACTAGTCATCATCAAAGTCCACTCTCACCGCCTGTGTAGCGTACACATAGACATCTCTGTCACGCCTTGTATTGGAGTCAACTGCACCTACACCAGGCAAGCCAGCCTCAGACGTGGAAGTGTTGTGCACGTCTTTCAGGATGTGTAAGTTGAGATCCGAACCACGATGACCGTAGTTCTCGAAAGAGCTCCCAACACTGACCGACCTAGGGATCGCCAAGCCTGTGGCTATCACGAAATCGGTGATTTTGATGAACCCATCTCGAAGCCGGTTGTAGCTATTAGAGAGTAGACGCATGGTGGGTTGTTTAGGTGCAGCAGCAGAATGAGGGGCACTCTGTGATGGATGTAGTTGGTTCAGCGCAGAGTCTCCTTCCCGAATTGCTTTATTATTCTGTGTATCTGTTCCTTGACTTCCAGGCAAGCTTGAGTCGTCGTTTGAACGTGTGAGTAGAGACTGAGAGGGACTCAAGTCCGAGTCTTCCTCCACAAAGAGCTCGAAGCGGTCCAACTCCATGATCTCATCTTCATAAAACCTTCTTCCTAAAATCCCCTCTTTTTCCTGCACCTTCTGAATGAAATTGAATTTGTTGCACCACTCCCAAGGTATTACCACACACACAACATAAGTGACCACGGAGAACACCTCTGAAAGTAAGTACACCCAAGATTGCGACACGTCAGCAATGAAAAAGGCCACCGGGGCCTCGATGAACACCAACGACAACAACGAAATGGCCCATAGACTCTTATGGTGGTAGATGGTTTTGATCTTAGTGAGAACAAAGGCGGTGAATATGGCAGCATAAGTGATACTCATTGCAATTCGAATGAGATAAGTGAAGGCAGGAATAATCTCGCCGGCCTCGTTTTTATCGCCAAACTTATGGAATTTACTGATACTCCATAATGTCTGAGAAGCAATAGAGGCAAACAACCCACAAAGGAATACCTGACGCTTATCACTTTGTCTCAGAAACAAGCGCATGAGAACCTGGACCTGGTTTATCTGTAGCAAGAAGGTCACAATCAAGTCTATGATTTGAAGGTAAACCGTATTATTTATGGTCTGGAGGAGAAGGTGGCCATGTAGAAAGCCCCGTTTCTGCATTTTATGGAGAATCACAATCGATTTGATCACCGTGATTAACATATATGTGGAGGCTAGAACAGCCGAAGTCTTGAGCAAGTGAGACGGTTTTACTGTGTAGTTTGTTATGACGAAAATGGTTAGGAACCAGGTGACCACGGCCAGGAGAGCCAACGAGTATATCATGGGCGTCACGCTGGACATGAACGCACCCAGGCCCTTCTTCAGAGTATACTCGTTCCATGATTGCTTGACCAAGGGGAGATTTTCGGAGAATTTGTCTAACACCAAGTTAATGTTTGTGTTTAGCATCGGGGCGGAGTTCATATAGCACGACTGGATGTATTGGGCCTGCAGGATATATTTGACGGGAGTATCGAAGTCATGGGAAATAAGAATGCCTTCCGGTAGATGCATCATTTTGCACAGGTCGTAGACCTTTCGGGTCTGACAAGTTCTCCAGAACATGACGAGATGGGGTGTGTATTGTCTTGTCTTGTTTTGTCAACTTATTTGTCTGTTCTTGTCTTGTCTTTCTCTGTGTTTGTCTATTCTTGTTTTTTCTTTCTTTTTGTCTGTCTATTTCTCTATTTGTAGAGTTCAGTAGAGCTCAGCCTCTGTTATGTTTTCAGTAAATGCGGGCTGCTGTCAGAGCCTAGTCACAGTGAATGACGTAGATGAAGTATTTGATAACAATGCGCGCACCTTGTTTCACCCACTAGACACCCAGCACAGCTACAACTGAAAGGTGATGCTATATATAGATAAGTTATGGGAAAAGGCCTGGTTAAATCAATCGTTCCGGCATCACGTTTAGTCAAATTAGTCTGTGGCTTCCTGCATACGCCCGGGCATCCGGCTGCAAGTCTGCGCCCTAGTCAAGGTGATTTGAGGTGCGCAACAATGGAACATTTCCCACCATACTCATGGCTTCTCCATAAGAGTCCATCTTTTCCTTTGCAAAACCCCCCACTGCCTCCTCCTGCATCGACCTCTTGGCAATTCTTGGTGCCACGGCAATCTGGGTCTTCCCTATCCATTTTCTGCACTTGTTTATCCATTGGCCATTCACAAGCATAGCATTAAAGGCTATTATCATAGGCCAATCATAGACCAATCGTCGTAGGCCCCCCTTCATTACTCATCATTACATCTCAGGCCAACCTCCACACCTGACTTGATTCACTTGCACATAATGAATGGCTCTCCCATAGCTTCCGATACCCTTTTGTCTCCTGAAGCCCAACACCAACGAAATGCCTCGGGGTACTCACACGACTATTCTTTCCTTGACTTCTACCAGGATGACATCACAGAGAACATTAACCTCTTGAACAGTCCTATTCGAAGAACCAGTGAAGATGGACATGCTAATGACGAAATAGAAGCTTCTACTTTGGCTGATTCCCCCTCTCCGGTACCCTATGTCCCCAAGCTTCCGGTAGTAGATCAAAAGCGGGTAGATGATATCCTTAAAAGTGACTATGATATGTACGGCTTCAACAAAACATCTACGCTCTTCCAGTCCACCAAGGAGTCATACAATAAGTGGTTCAAAGCATATCTGCCGCACTTCATAGCGCAGAAGAAGAAGTGGTGCCATATCATGAGAAGTGACGGACTCTCCTACCAAAATACATCCGAATACCCCACCCGGTTTCCGCCCAAGTCAGACAAAGTCAAAAAGCTCATCAGAAAGGGCATTCCTCCGGAATGGCGGGGCAATGCATGGTTCTTTTACGCAGGCGGAAACGAAAAAATGAATAGAAACGCTGGCGTTTATCGCAAAATCGTCCTGGATACCGCCGGGCTCCAGAATAAGGAGACTGACGTCATTGAGAGAGACTTGAATCGTACATTTCCCGACAACTTGGAGTTCAAGCGTAAAGACTCCGATGGGTCGGGCACAACTCAGGAAACAAGCATGATTTCCGCCTTAAGAAGGGTCTTGACTGCATTTGCCCAGTACCAGCCACAGATTGGGTACTGCCAATCGTTGAACTTTATTGCTGGGCTTTTGCTCCTATTTATGCCGGAAGAGCATGCATTCTGGATGCTTGTCATTATGACCGAACGTATCATCCCCAAAGTCCATTCGGCAAACCTAGAGGGAGTGCACACCGACCAAGGCGTGTTTATGATGTGCATCAAAGAGTACATTCCTAAGCTTTGGGCCATTATTGGCAAATCGTTTGATGGAACCGTCTTGTCTGAGAACAAGATCCTCACACGGTTGCCTCCTTTGACCCTCGTGACGTCACCTTGGTTCATGTCAGTATTTATTGGAATCCTACCAATTGAAAGTGTCCTTCGGATCTGGGACATCTTATGGTACGAGGGTTCAAAGACAATATTCAGGATCTCGCTCACCATCTGTCGCTTGTGCTTGGATGACCCTACGTTCAACGAGGCCCACGAGCGGATAGCCAATGCAGGTCCCGAAGCAGAGCAAATCGAGATTTTTCAGTTCATGCAAACGCATCCTAAAAGCTTTACAGACCCTGATCTTCTAATCAACTGCTGCTACAAGAAAATCGGTGGCTATGGATATGGGTTTCTCTCGCAGAGCGAGATCCAAAAGTGCCGAGAATTCGTGGCCAATGAGAGAAAAAAGCTAGAGATAAAAAAAAGCGGTGTTCTCGAAGCAGAGATGAATGAAGACGAGCGCTTGGCCATCCAAAAGCTCGGCAATACTTCCGATGATGATATACACGATGTTTATGGGTTTAACAAATCCATCATGAGCGGTGTTGCATGGAACAAGCATATGAGCGGCATGATGCGGAAGAAAATTGCAAAGAAGCAAAAGTAATCAATAACATATCCGTGTCTAGAGGCAAACATAGATGATTGGTCGGTTTCTAGAAAGAAAAAAAAAGGTGAAGCTTTGTTAATATGTCTGTGTCTACAGATTGTAGCACGTATAGAAGTATCTTATCGGTAGAGTGCGCGAGTGGAAAATCAAGTGGAAAAACCAGGCTGTTTCACTCAAGATGGAATACAAGTATCTTATATCCCGACTCGTGGATCCCGTGGTTGCTATATCGATTGGTGTTTGTGCCTACTATGTGCACGAGAATCGGATTGGAAGACGGCCAGGCCATACCCTCAATGAATTAGTGAAGAAAAGATGGGCAAGTACGGACTAAACTGTGAGAATTGGGAGCTAGTAATGGATTTGACTGATACTGACTAGTGTATGGATTTGAATGATATTAAAAGATATACACGTTTTGTATTGACTTATATGGCCAACTTGAACTTCTTCAAGACCTCGCGGGCTTCTAGGTCCCCCAATTCTGCACCTAAGACGGCGTGGATCTTGGTCCAAGCACCATCGGAAATGATGGGAACAGATGTCCCTTGGGTTTTAGCAGCATTGGTCTCGGCAGCAGCATTAGGCTCGGGTACGGCTTCAGAGGCTGTGGGTGGAGATACCATCACGGTGATGGCAAGTTCTTGTCCAGCCTCTGCCACGGTGGAGAGCACGGTACTATCGGACAAGACCTTGGACTTGATCATGAATTTCAAATTAGCAGGAGTGACACCAGCATCTTTTAAAGAAGCCACGTCGCCCACGAGCTGTGTTTTTATCTTGTAAATAGTTTGATCAAGAGACACTTGCACCAACTTAGTAGAAAACCTAAATGGGGGTTTGATCGACTTTAACGTGATGTCTGTGCTTGCACTTTGCTTGCCATCCTGAGCTATTGGGAAGGGAAACGATAATTTGGGCAACGAGGGGCCCAATGTGTCGAGCTTGTTGTAGTCCTCAGTGGAGTTGAAGGTGTCAGGAGGAGCATCCGAAGACAACTGTATGAGTTGGGAATACGTCTGGGCGAATGTAGACGACATGGCTTTAAAGAGTTAAGCGTGAAAGTGTTGAGGCTTTTTGTCAGTAGTGTGCTCCTGTAAGACAAGTGGACTGTAGACTGAGACTGTAGACTGAGACTGTAGACTGAGACTGTAGACTGAGACTGTAGACTGAGATTGTAGACTGAGACTGTAGACTGAGATTGAGACTGAGACTGGTGTAAGTTGTAGTGCGACTTTGGCCTGTCACGCCCAGCCTAGAGATTAGTCCATGAATAAGAAGTGTACAGTAATATTCAGTAGCAAAAGAAAATATTATTATAAAATAAGTTAAGTGTATCTGAAATCAGCCAATTTTCACAACCATACAATTATTTTCACGAAATTCCACTTTATTCTATTTTTCTCTGTCCATTCTATATATTTGGGCACTCTCCTAATTCTCCACATAACCGCACCTTCACAACAAAATGCGAGTACAACCTCTAATCTAGCCACACTCACCTTCCAACACCCTTCTTTTGGACCCACTATGAGTTTCTTCAAACCCTTTTCAAGACAAAGCGACGGGGCGCCTCTACCTCCTCCAGCCACGCAAGCCAATGAGTCACGCAGCTCGT
The DNA here is from genome assembly GCA_002370145.1 of [Candida] ipomoeae. Classification (NCBI taxonomy): domain Eukaryota; kingdom Fungi; phylum Ascomycota; class Pichiomycetes; order Serinales; family Metschnikowiaceae; genus Metschnikowia; species [Candida] ipomoeae. Next base: position 90,553 of record NKZK01000433.1, on the reverse strand, counting down.
TTCAAACAAGACTCCAGAAACTCAATCCGTTCCGGTCCCAGAGTATCTATTTGCAAGATGACGAAAACTATGTGACTTCAGAACCTGGCTACTTGCAATTGTCACGGTGGGACCGCATGCTTATATTTGGGCTCACGTTCGCGGGCGCGGTGCTGTGCTACCTCGTGTGCATCTTTCTTTTCCCGGTCTTGACACTCAAGCCTCGAAAGTTCGCCATGTTGTGGTCGTTGGGCTCCATCTTCTTCTTGGTGAGTTTTGGCGTGTTGCAGGGATTCCAGGCTTATATGACCCACTTGTTTTCGTCCACCCGAATCTTGTACACCATTGGGTTCACCACCAGTATCATCATGACCTTGGTGTCGAGCTTATCGTTGAAATCGTCTCTTCTCTCTATAATCTTTGGTATCATCCAGCTTTTGATTGCAACTTGGTACACCGTTAGTTACTTTCCTATGGGGCAGCAGACGCTTAATCTAGCATCGGGTGTGGCTCGCTCGCAGGTGGAGTCATGGATCAATAACTAATGATTCATTCAGATTAGAACTAACCATTCACTGATTACAACTAACCACTTATTGATTACAACTAACCACTCACTGATTAATAACTACACCTTGTCTTTGCCTGAGGGTTATCTATTTAATTGCAGTAAACACCCAAGAATTGCTCGTCGCCTTTTTCGATGTCGGGGAAAGCGGAAGCAATTCCCTTCTGGGTCACCTTCACGATAGCTGGGTTGGCCGTGGTGTCTGCATCTAAGGCTTGTTTTAATGCAAGAACCTGCTCTCCCACGAGCCTGGTTTTAAGATTTTGGCTGTCTACCAACTTGGCCCAGTTTCTCAACGCCTGCAATGCCAAGACGTACTTGGACTTGCTCTTATATACTCTCATGGCCAATTCCCATGTGTATATATAACAGTCTGCTTCTTTGGATAATTGCTTGGCAAACTCCTCTATCTCTCCAATCAATTTTTTGCTCTCTAGCTTGTCTGAATAGAGCTTTTGGCCGAAAGGATCTTGGTCGTTTTTCTCCGACTCCACTCTAGCAGCAAAATCGCTGCGCTTCTTGGGTGTGGGCTTGCCTTTCTTTTGCTTTCTGGTAGGGGCTGCTGGAGTTTCAACTTCACAATCTTTTTTCGAAGCAAGCATCTCCCAATACATATCCATCATGCCTTTGACCGCCCGGACATAGATTGACGTGGAGTGGATCTTATCTTCCCACTTCAACATGGCAACGTAGTCTCTTGGTGTTCCACGTCTCATACAGTAGGAATGGTAATCAAATTGGTCAGACACGTAGACCAGGAACACTTTCATCACTGCCTGGAACCGCTTGAGAGCCAACCCTCTATTGGTCTCCATGGTTTCCTTGACTCCTGCATACTCCTCAGCCAGAGGGTCCATGGTATCAAGTTTCTTCTGGTTCTCTTTGTAGAGTCTTTGGTAAGCTTCAGCACTTTCAATCAAGATCCAGTTGACCTGCATGATATGCAAATCCTTGAGCCCGTTGACGGCTCCCTCCTCCAATTTAGTGAAGAGCGAGATGCAGTCAATAGCCTCTTCCACTTTGTTTGCTCTAAGCAAATACTTTGTAGCTTTGGAGTTGATGAAACGATCTTGCAAGTCCAATTTGCGTCCCTCTTGCATGATGTCACTGGCAGTTTGCACATCACCCGTGTGCTTGACAACACGTGCTTTCATGATATAGAGCTCAACCAATGTAGGGGAATGCTTCAAGGCCTTGTCTATGTGGGAAGTGGCAGCTTCTAAATCACCCAAGAATAGGTAGTGTTGGGCCAAGAAGTATTCGGTCCACACGTACACAGTTGGAATTAACGAAGGAACTTCCTCTTTCAAGAATTCCTCCACGATGGATTGGATGATTGCAATTTTTTGGCCGTTTCCATACAATGGTTTGACGTTGACAAAAGTGGCTGGTACACCCCGTTTCAACTGGCCAAGAATGTAGTTGCTTGCACGTTTCTGGAACTCTGGGTGAGAGGCAGGAAGAAACGTCAAGGGAAGAAATTGTGGGGGGTCCGAGCGAGGGTAGAACAGCGCCAACTTGTCATACAACTTCAAACGAATGTCAATAGATTGGCTAGGGGTCGCCAAAGCGGTTTCAAGCAACACATAGTAATCCTTGTTATCGGGGTTTCTCTGGATCAATTGACGATACAACACCGAAAACTCCTTGTGCTTGCCCAAAAGCAATAAGTACTTGGCCCTGTTCTCCATGAAAGACACCCTGTCTCTAATTTCAGCCGAGTCGTCATCAAGCTCTTGAAGGGCTCTTGCATAGTTGCCAGACTCAGCAATGATCTGGTTCTTGTACAACACACATTCACTCTGTTCGTAGCGATCCTGTTCCTGCAAATGCTCCTTAATAATCCCCTCAATCTTGGTCAATGTGTTGACAGCAGCATCGTAATCTTTATTAAGATGGTGGGCCACGGCCACGGCAGTCCAATTGGCCCGGTAGCCAGGCTGGCTCTCCAAGAACTTTTGTCTGGACAGCACCAAGTTCTTATAGTCTCTGATTTGGGTTTGGATAAATGACAAATCCCTCAAAATGGGCGTGTTCTGAGAGCCGTTATCCACGGCAGCCTGGTACCATTTGGCGGCCTCGGGGTAGTTCTCCAAGCCACGGTAGTAGATGCCCGCCAAGTGGTTGACCAAATAGTTGGAAGGCCCTTTAGTCAATGCCTTGACAATGTAGGCGTCGGCCTCTTCCTTGTGGCCCAACTGGAAGTTGGAAACACCTTTCAAGGCCAAGGACTCAGCATGAGACGAATTTTTCTTCAAGTTCTGATCCACGAGCTTGAGCACCTTTTTGTACTGCTTGTTCTCGTAGAGCACCAATGCCTCTCTTGCGTTGGCATCTTCCTTGTTGGCAAAAATGGGCTTTCTGATGACCATGCCAAAGTGCTATTTGCTGATGGAGAATGGGTTGGGGCAACTTCGAGCGCTCTCTAGCTTGAGGTTTCCTCAGAGTGCTCTTCCTGCAGGACAACAATATGATGAATAGGGTATGAGGCAAGGCGAGGCAAATTTAAAACGGAAAAAGCGTTTTAAAATATTTTTTTTGGCTTATAAAATAATATCTTTCCAGCCGCAAACATAGTACACAACTTTAGGGGTCTTTTCTGGTTGGTGAGTCAGATGCAGTGCCTTCCGGGGCCTGCACAGTTGGGCTTTCCAGATGCTGCGGCCGGCTCTACGTTTTGCCTTCACTTCCGCTAGGACCATGAAAACTGAGGACGCCATGACCACCATTCGAAAAAATAGGGTCACTGTGGCTTGTAACCGATGCCGTAGGGGAAAGAGAAGGTGTGACGGCAGAATACGCTGCCAAAATTGTATTGCCTCCAACACAGAGTGTCAGTATGAGAAACAAGAGAGAAAACCCAGCCAGAAGATCGAGAAGCTGCAGAAACAGGATAAGGTCATGAATTATATGACGGCAAGGCTAGATCGCCTAGAGTCCATCATGCTTAAGCTTGCTGAAAAAGTGTGTGATTCCGACAAGGAATCGTTCTCGTCCATCTCCAAAATGACTGGGAATGCAGTCACAGAGTTGAACTTTGAATCGGAGGACGACCAGTCCACAACGCTGGAATCTGCAAATGACCAAAAAGACCCGGGCACTCTGTCCAATGAAAAACCTCAACTTGAGCCGTTGATCAAGTATGGTGAGCTCTACCTTGGGTCACACTCGTTCTTCTCCATCTTATCCAAGAGCAGTTTGGCTTGGATGAGTGAACAGCTTGGCGAGGATGCTTTGCACCTTATTGTTCCATTCACGAACTTACCTGCGATGTTCCAGAAGATCACCAAGAGCCTCTTCAAGAAGTGGCTAGGGAGTCCCAACTTAACCCATGCAGAAAAGTTCAGGATCTTGAGGAATCCGCTTACTCAGAGCAAGGAGTTTCTCACTGATTTGTTTGCAAAACATGCTCCTTCCTTCTCGTGTGCAAGCATCTTCTTCACGCAAGAAAACATGTTGAAGTTCCTCGACCGCTACTTCGATACCAGCGTGGAGAGAAACTTCGATATCAACGTGTTGTTCCGGGCTACCACCGTGATTCTTTTCTGCTTATCCAGAGCCATTGACGTGAAGCTCAGCGATACTGAGACTTCTCTGGATCCAGACTCTTCGACAGAAGGAGACTACTCCATCAAAAACCTCACCACTCTTCGAGACGAGTTCCTCTCCAACTGCTTCTACTATACACACCAGCTTTCACTTCTCGGATCGTCGGTGGAGTGTTTGCAGGCCTTTTTGTTCTTCGCCATATACATGGATACTCATGTACATGCTCCTGAGATCATCTACTTAATCCTTGTCCAAGCCGCCTCCAAAGCCAAGGACCTTGGACTTCACCGCATCGAGACATACAATAATTTCAATGACCCCGCAACAAAGCTTCGACTTTCTCTCTGGTTTCTTGTGAGTTATGTCGATATGGAAATCTGCTTCAGAACCGGAAAGACCCCTTTGATTAACTACCTGGATGTCAGTCCCGAAATCAGGCAACATTATCATATCTCGAGCATTGCCCCAGAAGGCTCGTCCACGGTGGAGTTTCACAAGTGGCATAGCTATATGTTTGACATTCGTCTTGAAAGTTATAACCGGCTCTTCTCGGCCACAGCGAATGTGCATTCGTTCGAAGTTTTACTGAGCAATCTTGATTTCATCAACTTGGAAATGTCCAATTTGGCTCTGATCATGTCTGGAGATCGCAGGCCTCTTTTCTTCCACGACCAAAGCTTCACCCAAATATACAGCATTGAAAATGATTCGGACGAATTGCGGGCGAGGTCCTTGCTTTCGTTCTTTGCGCATACCATGCTAATCAACCGAATCCCTTCCATGCACAACTTTCCAGATATGTACAGTGGGAAATGCCTGGTCTACAGGTCCTTGTCTCTTAATAGTGCACGGACAATCCTTTACCTCTTGAAGGATTTTGACTACCAGAACCAAGGCCCATTTCCTCTTTGGATGTTCTACCTCCCCGTGTCGGCCATCCTCCATATACTAGCAGCATGTATGTCAGACCCAGGCAGTCAGGATGCAGAAAGTGATATTCGTCTCATCGCCGAAACATGCAAGAAACATTTCAACCGAATCAATAGTCATACCCGGACCATTTCTACCGAGGCAGAGATCTCCATCTTATTGGAAATCTTGGTCAAGTCCATGTTGAAGGTTGTCATCAAAATGTACGACACTAAAACAGGCAAGTCTTTCCTTCGAGAAGACCCTGCTTTCAAAGATACCTTGCACATGGTCCGCAAGTACTTCCCCCGTCTCTTCCAGGCTCGAAAGGACCTTGAAAGTCAGTTGGGATGTCATTTCCAAGGCAAATCGCCGTTCCCAGGTGGAAACAAAAGCAGTTCTCTTACTGGCTCGCCCAGCACAGCATCAGATCGGTCGTTTGCTAGTCGCACGTCCAATAATGGTATACCAGAGTTGAACACCAACAACGACCTTATGGATCCCATGGACCCGGCCAAGTTTTTGGCGCAGTTTGACGAGGTGGATTTCTTTTTGCAGTCTCAGATCGAGCCCAACCCCAATTTCTTCACCAACACCTCTGTGTTGTAGTACCTACTACTGCAACTCTTTTCAGATACATTACATAGATAAGCCCGAATTTCAGATACATAGAAAGAATTCTACAATATACTATTCTACAATACACATTTTTTCCAATACATTGAATTAGCCAGTTCATTAATATTCATGCTTGTAAGGTTAACGGGTACGGATGACACCAGCAGCAATCAACATGTTGATCTTCTTGCTGACGGCAGGATTCTTCATGTGCTCTTGCAAAGCTGCAGGGTTCTCTCTGGCTTGGCCCAAGATACCTTGCATGACAGGGTCTTGCAAGATCGACACGATTTCGGGGTCTCTCGACACTCTCTCCATGGTTTGTTCGGGAGTCTCGCCTTCGATGGCCGAGAATCTTTGTGACAAAGCCTTGTTGTAGAGTTGGTCGATTTCCTGGTGGTTCTTACCACTGGTGACCTCGGTATCCTTTTCTCTTGCAGTGGACAATGTCTCAAGAACCTGGGAGTATTCTCTCATGGCCAATTGAGCGTTGGCCTTTCTAATGTATGCTCTGATGAAAGTGGGGTCTTTGGCAATGGCCTTGTTGCAGTCCTCCACGGCATCGGGGAACGACATTAGCTTAGCCAAAGCTGCTGCTCTGTTGGAGTATCCTCTGGCATCCTCGGGGGCTCTCTTAACCATCTCAGTGTAGGCCTTAACTGCGTTTGGCCAGTCTCCTTTGGTGAAGTACTCTTTACCCTCCAATCTGGCCTCCTCTGCCTTCTCGGGGTCGATGTACAGGTTGGCTTCTCTGACCTTGATTTCTTTTTGGACGGCTCTGAGCTTCGTCAACACATCGGGTGTTCTATGCTCGGTCAAAGACTTGTCGAAGTACTTGGCTGCAGATTCCAAGTCATCCTTCTTCAAGAAGGAGTTACCCAATCTGGCAAATGACTTGGCAATGACCTTGTAGTCGGCACGCATGCTTCTACCTTCGTCCACAGCAAGCTCACAGGTGGCAATGGCAGCATCGTAGTCTCCCTTCTCGTATTCGGCAGCGGCCCTGTTGTTCAAGTAGGTGATATCCTTGTAGAGTTCCCAGGCCTTGTTGTACTTTTCAATGGCCTCGTCGAATTTTCTCTGCTTGTACAAGACATTGGCCTCGCCCTTGATCTTGAGCGATTCGGCCTTGTCGGCGTCTTCCATGTCAACATCCTCTGCTGGCTCTGGGACCTTCTCTTCTTTCTTTGGCTCAGGAGCCTTTGGCTTTGGAGCAGCCTTCTCTTCAGGCTTTGAGCTAGGCGTCTCTTCGGCAGGTTTGTTGTCCTGTGGAGGAATAGGACCGTCAGCCATGTTAAGGTCAATTCCCATCAAAGCAGCCATGATGGTCATCATTCTTGGGTCACTCAACATGGTGGACATGCCAGCTTGTGGGTTCGACTGTAACTGCAACACTTTGGAGACCAACTCAGGGTCGTTCATTAATTCAGCAGTCTTGGGGTTGTTCTTCAACTTGGTGATCAAGTTGGGGTCCGAGAAGATCTTGCCAAGTCCCATATCTGGGGCAGCATTTCTGGAGGCTTCAGCACTCTCAACAGCAGATAAGCCGTTTTGAGCCATGGCATTAGCAGGATCTAACTCTAGAGCCTTCTTATACGCAGCCTTAGCATCATCAAAATTGGAGAGTCCGTATTGAGCAGCTCCAACACGGTTGTAGCCTTTGGCCCAGGAGTCATTGATTTTCACACACTCCTCAGCGTCCTTCAAGGCCTGGGAGAAGTTTTTGAGCGAGGCGTAACAGGCGGATCTGTTGGAGAATAAAACATGGTTGGGGGATTCCGATGTTTCAATGGCAAGGGAGAATTGCTCTATGGCCTTCTCGAAATCCTTGGCGGCAAAGAACTTGTTACCTTGAGCTTTGTACTCTTCACTGGACATTATTGGAAGTTGGGGTATTTATTGAGGGAGCGACCTGCTTATTTTGCGTATCTATATAGCGAGGCCACTTTCGTTCTAGAAAGTTCGGTGCGATAGCTCTTGCTAGTGCGCACGCCAAACAAAAATGAGATCCGGCCCATTATCTAATCTAAGATATGACACCATGGATCACAGTCTAAACTACCAAATAGTCTCTGAATATACCTGATCAAATATGACCAAGTAATATTGTCAATTTTTTGGTATCCGAATATCTGGGAATTATGATAGAATCATGATTTGGACATTTGAGGTATTAGCTGCTGGATATGACCATATGGCTTGTCTTGGGCTTGTCCTGAGCTTGTCTTTGGGTCTAGTGTATAGCTGGCTTTGGTGATGGCTTTCTCTGGTGCGACTAGTCGGTGCCGTTGACGCGAGCAGCCACTTGCTTGAGAGCATCTTCGACTAAATCCAATGGGTATGCAGGCCCGTAGCCATGGCACAACTCTTTGCCCTTCAACAAGGCCATCAAATCTAGCATGTCCACATTCTCGTACTCCTCTTCTTCTCTCTTGAGCTGCAAGTAGTCCCATAACGCACCCACTCCCAAGACTTTCCGCCCCGGGTTCTTGGGCTCGGGGTACACCTTATTGATGGTGCGGTTATCCACCACATGGTCCTGGCCATGCATCATCTGCTCGATGAACGCTTCCTGCGAGTCTGGCGAGTGCAACTGCGACACGGGGCCGGAAGTGTTGACCGGTTCTCTGTTGGAGCGTAGCATCTGGTTTTCTGTTTTCATGGTGATGAACTGACGCTTGAAATCTTCGAGATGCTCCAATAACTTCTGTCTTTCGATCTCGCTCCGTAGAAGCTCCGCCTGCAACTCCTTGAGCTTGCTCTCCTTTCTTTCTCTGAAGGCCCTTTGTGCAAGCCTGTTGATGGCCTTCTTCTTCATTACTAATTCCGATTCCGATAATAACGTGTCGTCCTTGTCCATGAGCTCAGCCTCTTTGGCACTGAGTTCCTTTGTTCTCTGCGACTTTGCCTTGGACACTTTATCGTGGGGCCTGGTTTTCGTTCCTGCTAATGAACTGGTGTAGTTGTTCTGTGGTTGTGTGGGGCCATAGGACGAATAGTCTGCACCAGTGCTGGACGAGCCAGAATGGGTACTATTGGTAGCACCGTTGCCATGTATCTGACTGGCCACATCGAAGCTAGGGGGTTCCGTCAAGATGGGCATGAACGTGTTATCGGGAGAACTCCACTCGGGAATGTCTGCCATATTAGGGGGCGACACAAGCTGGTAGTCGAAGCCAGGGAGCGGAGGGTTGTTATCAAAGGCCCTAACTGGGCTCTCATCGCGCTTGACCTCCACCAAATCACATATATCCTGGGTTCCCATGGGTTCTTGGTATAGCGACATCGTGGCACGGGATATGATTATAGTGGTGATATCTACTGTAGTTAGTCCTAGTGCTGATGTGTAGTGGCTATGGCGATCTACGGTTCGCAGTTCTTGAACGCGACATCTATATCGCGGACACCACATGCTACGATATACTGCACTTGATACCGCAAGCTAGATAGGCTAGGATCTGAGGCCCAGAACACCAATCCCGGTACAAGCCGAAATAGGAAATAATTAAATCGTATGGTTTATCCTGTCTATTCTTATTCATCTATTTTTAAATTTCGACTTTTCTATTTTTCTAGTAGTAGTCTGGTTACTAGTGTCTGGTAGTCTAGTATCTAGTATGTGGTAGTCTAGTATCTAGTAGTCTGGTAGTGTAGTGGTCTTTTTTAGTGCAGAGAAGTGGGACTATAAGTCTTAAGTAATGTGTTAAATATATTAATGTTCTCTAAGTTTGGCGGCCCCATGATAGCATAGGCCAAACCAACGATGACTCCAGTCACGTAGATATCTGCACCCACTTTGCTCTCTGCAAAACTAGGATCGTCACGAAAAAAATGAGGGCCGCTCCCACTAAGAAAGGAAAAACCATGTCCCGTGACCTGCACGCACTTTTCCCTCCCTTGGAGCCCTTCGGGCTGGTAGACTTGCTACCGGAGTCCGGCTGCAGACTCATGTGTGGATACTCTTTTCTCTCGTGCGGAGGTAGCTGGCCCTTTTCGTAGGGCTGGAGCATGGCCAAGGCTACACTGGAGTGGCCCACGTCCTCAAAGTCCAGCGTAGCATCAAGCCCCCCACACTCGTAGAGCATTTCGGGCCCGCCGGGGTGGATCCGTGCAAACTCCGTCATGTTATATACTTTGTTGTAGATGATCATCCATAAGTCGTCCAGTTGGTCATGGACGCCCACCTGGGCGCGGGTATATATGGGCAAACTCCTCGGATGCTCCATTCAAGCCAGTGAACGAAGTTGCGATAATGGAGAAGATGGTGGGGAGAGGGGGAGAAGGGAGAGGGGAGTGTGAAGAGGGAAGAGGTGGGAAGAGGACGGTATCAAGGTGCCATGCGATGGATCTTAATGCCGTAGATGTTAACCGCGATCTGATGCAACATCGCATGCATTCCACATGCACTACCTCTACAGAGATTGCCCTATGTGGGTAAAGTCTAGAATATGTGCTCCCGGCATATGTCAAATCCGGTGCCTAAATGGGATTGAACCGGCCAATCACCTGTTTTCTTTGGGCTTCCATCACGCTACTCGCTGGAACAAGACCTGTACGTGGGCGCGCTTAAATTGCTACGCTTCATTGATAGCAAGAACAATACGTCCGAGTCGCCCTAGAATTTTTCAAAGGCCTTTGATCCACCCTAACAATGGACAATGAAATAGTCAGCCAATTACAATTTACTTAAATATACTATGCCTTCGGCCTTATTGGGCACAAGGCACAAGGCACAAGGCATTTGTCCTGGGGCATTTGGCTGACGGTTGGCATATGCAGGTTTCGGCCCACCGTTTGGTCTTTTCATTTCACAACAATAAGTAGTTCCACGATGCCTGATAGCCTGGAGGAGAGCGCACCACAGAAAAAGGCAAAATCAAAGTGGCTTGTCAGAAGCCTCCCACCCCAGCCGCGCACCCGTGCACCTTTGATCTGTCCACGCGATAAAACACTCCAATTCTCGTCGATCCAATACCCCCTCCATGTCAGCTCTTCCTTCGTCCAGAAAGACTCATAGTGAGAAACACAAGCAGATTCTCCGCCAGTTGCTCAAGGAGGCCCCCAACAAAAACTGCGTGGATTGCAAGACCGCAGGCCTCCCTAGATGGGCCTCCTGGAACCTTGGCTGCTTCATCTGTATCCGTTGCTCGGGGATCCACCGGTCCATGGGCACCCACATTTCCAGAGTCAAGTCGGTGGATTTGGATGTCTGGACCGATGAGCAAGTGGAATTCATGGTCAAGTGGGGAAATGCAAAGTGCAATCTCTACTGGGAGGCCAAGTTGCCCGATAATTACGTGCCGGACGGCCTGAAAATCGAGAATTTCATTAGAACAAAGTATGATATGAGGAAATGGGCTGCTTCGCCCAAAACCCCTGACCCCATGTCCTTGCTGGCTACCCTGTCCTCGGCTCCAACTCCCTTGCCTGCAGTCTCACAACCTTTTCCATCTAATCACATCAACAGCACCCAACCAGTGCATAAGGCTGCAGCCACCAATCTCTTAGACGACGATTTTGGGTCCTTTTCGTCGGCTCCCCTGAGGAACATGTCGCCCGCAGTGGCGCAAGCAACTCCAAAGCCCGTGGCTTCCCAGGAGTCCAAGCCTACAACGCCTTCTCCACCAGTTCCCCAGAAAAGTCGCCAGGGCAACCAACGAACCGATTTGAAAAAGTCCATTCTATCGCTTTATTCGACGCCAACATCGTCGTCCTCGAGCTTCCACACTCTGTCTCAAGTACAGCCTTCTCCAAGCCCCCGCTTCTCTGCAGGACACACCCCATCGCCAAATCCCCCAGCAGCCGGACTGAACAGCGTTTCCAATTTATCCGACTCGCTTTTAGGGTTAAGTTTCGGTTCGGAGCAAAAGGTTTCTAATCCCGTTCTGAAGCTGGTCACACCTTTGAGAACAGACTCTGCTTTGTCCATGAATTTCCAGCCTGCACCGGTGACCAAAGCAACAACATCATCCGCTGAGTGGGGCAACGAATGGAACGATAATACCAGCACTTCCAACCAGTGGACCTCCACCTCTAGGCTGAAAGTGACCACTCCAACATTTAGTGACAGCTTCTCGGCAGGAACCTTTGGTAAGGCAAGCACGCCAGGCATCAGCACTTCTACGAATGACCTTGAGAACGACCTCTACAAAAATGTGTGGAGCTGAATGTTTATTGTGAGACTTTCGGGAGTAATTGCATGTACTATTAATTGCATTACCTGGAGGATCAGTGGCCTCCGGTAGTGGGCAATCCAACGTATACCTTGAACGAGTCGTAGATCAACCATTGGAAACCAGTCAAAGTACCGACCATGACAATACGCATAGGCAAACCGTTCCACACACCAGTAAACCCAATCTGGCCGTAGATTCTGGAAACAACTTGACCCAAGGACTCAGTGGCCTTCTTCTCGGAATTGACCTTGGACACCATCACATCGGCTGGGTGGGACACCACGGCACAGAAAATACCGGCAATGTAACCTCCCAAGAAAGACACACCTGTTTGTTGCAAAGAAGTGTAGGACGATACGGGCTTTCCAAGGTACTTATAGATTTGTTCCACGGTCTTCTCGAAAGAAGCAAACTTGACCATAGTGTAAGGGATTTGACGGGCCCAGAGAGGACCCAAGCCCTTGTAAAGACCAGCAAGTCCCTCCTTGGCTGTGATCTTGGACCAGCCGTCAAACACAGAGTTGGCATAGCATGGGATGGTGGTCTGACTCTTGACTTTGATGGTTTCGAAAGGACACAATGCAAGGTCGGCCAAGAACTCAGCAGAAGCAGAGGCAGCCAAGAACACTCCGGTCTTGTACTTTTCAGCGTACTCAACACCTACAAGATCAGAGTACGATTTCTTGAAGTACTCGTAGAAGCCGTACTTACCTGCACCCTGGAACGAGTAACCGATAAAGGTAGCACCCACACCGGTGAAGATGGAGTCACCGCTAGTTTTGAGGATGGTCTTCCATCCCTGGATGTTGGACTTGTAGAGGCTGGAATTGACCTGACGACGGCACTTGACCAAATCTAGAGGCGTCACTGCAGAATGGGTGGGGCCACAGGCAATGATACCTCCAAGCGTACAGGCAGCAAAATACTCTTTGGAGAAGAGGGTGATTCCGTCTTTTTTAGGGGCAGACATATTTAAGAAGAATTGAATATATAGAAAGCTGGAATTATCTGCGAAGAGACGTGCCGGGCATGGATGCTTATATAAGTCTCTGGGAGAGTAGCAACCTCCCGCAGCAGGCCTGTATCTCGGTCGGTAAGTCCGGCTCTATTTCCCGATAACGCACCAACGCGCAGCCGTCCCAAGCTTGCGTCATATTCTCACCATACTTTTTCCGTGTGCTCTCCTTACGCTCACCGTACTAATTGCCTATCACGACTAACGGTCATCCAATACACTATACACAATCTATACACATTCATACTTTTAGATTTTATTTATTTCTACACTTTATTTCAAGAAGTATGGTCATATAAAACTGTTTTATTGTGTACATTTTCTACCTGGCATTTAATTAGGACCTGACACATTAGACATTGACATTGACATTGACATTATGGCTCTACATTGGCTACTCTGCGTGCTCTGCGCCTTATAATTCATCTACTTTGTTGCGCTAATAATAATGTTCCACAAGTCACAAGACACACTAGATGTTTCTGAAACTAACACCATGTAAATCCTATTTTTGTGTTTTTTTATTTTAAGCTGGACTGCGCGCGTCTACTCCAGAATTCAGCCCAGCCCGACCTCTACAGAGCAAAACTAAAAATCACAGCTTTGGAAATTCGCTTGTTTGAAACGAAAAGTCGGCTTTTCCCCAACCCGACATTAATCCCCCTTCTTTTCTTCGGGGGCCCTTGGGGTGCTTGTGCCTAGCCACAGTTGTGGGTGAAAACCTGTACCACAGCGTGAATCTGGCGAAATATTCTCAGTCTCTATCAAAGCGCAGGCAGTATACATTTCCGTGGGCACTACACTATTCCTTCACCAACAGGAAGAGCAGTGTGGGTATTTCAAGCATATATACATATATATATATACAGTTTTTGATACTCCCCGGCATTGTTACTGGCTCTTTGATAACTGCACCTTCCTCCATACTTTAGTCACGCCTTCGCATAACCTCGTCCTATCATAGCCAACCTCTCGCCCTCCATACTCACCTTCCCACCAGCATCTCCAACCTATTCCCATTCCACATTTTCACTATTGTAACCTACTAACTTTTCATCATACTACCATTTCCAGGCCAGACAAATCATTAAAAATTCAAAATGGCCGAAGATCTTGAATACCTTGATCTACGCGAAAACGACCTAAGCAAACACCCCCATCACTTGAAGTCATCTCCCTCGGGGAGCTTAGACTCAGTGCCTGCTTCGCCACCAGACCTAGCCAATAGGCTTTTTTTAAAGTGCTCGCAAGGTCATCTTATTACCATTGCAGGTGCAGCTTCGGGATTCATCTCCGGTGTATTCGTGTGCCCGTTGGATGTCGTCAAGACCCGATTCCAGGCTGTCAGCGTGGAGTACAAATATAGTGGGTTTTTCAATGCCTTCAAGACAATCTTGCATGATGAGGGCATTTCGGGGCTTTACCGAGGCGTTATTCCCGTAACCGTTGGATACTTGCCTACTTGGGCAATCTACTTTACTGTTTATGAACGAGCAAAGACATTTTACCCTGACTTCTTCTCCAAAAAATTGGGCTGGAACGTCGATTATCTCAACCATTTTGCTGCTTCCACAACTGCAGGTGCATGCTCCTCATTCATCGTCAACCCCATTTGGGTGGTCAAGACCAGACTCATGGTCCAAACAGGCAAGGAAAAAAACCCCTATAAAGGTACTATTGATGCATTCCGCAGAATGTACGGAAGCGAGGGTCTCAAGGTGTTCTACAGTGGCTTGGTTCCGTCTTTGTTTGGATTGGTGCATGTGGGAATCCACTTCCCCATCTATGAAGCCTTTAAAAAGTTGCTAGGAGTCAACAACTCCGAAGATATTGCCAAGGGCTCGGACTATAAGCTCTGGAGACTCATGATCGCTTCATCGGGGTCCAAGATGATAGCCAGCACTGTAACATATCCACATGAGGTTCTACGAACCCGACTTCAAATGCAGACGCGAGAAGAGCGCAAGGCTTCGAACAAAATCGTCACTGAGATGAAGAAGATTTTCCGTAAGGACGGGCTCAAAGGCTACTATGCGGGATACGTAACCAATCTAGCGCGGACGCTTCCGGCAAGCGCTGTGACTCTTGTCAGCTTTGAATATTTCAAGACTTATTTATTGGAGAAGGGAGGGTACCTCTGAGACCACTATGACGATAAAGAGATTCTTTGGTGATCAGTAAGAGTATCGGAACATGATGTTTTCCTTGTCGGTCAAATCCAAGAACTCATAGTTGTCGCCGGTTTCCTCCAACCAGACATCGATTTCCTTCTTTTGCATATTGTCTTTTTGAGCATTCTGTTTCAAAGAGACGTACGTGATCAACAAAACGAGCGGAATACACACCGCCTCTATCACGAGCAACGTTATCTTGGCCTTGATGTACCTAGGTGCATCACTGGCCTTGAAAAGCTGGGGCCCTGTCAATGCCCCAGCAGCAAAAAACATCATCGTCAAGCAAGTCCTGGCCACTCTCTTGGTATACCCTGCAGTGTTGGCAGAATTCCATGAGTATATAAAGGTGATGACGCAAGTGCCAACATTAATAAGATACACTGCCAATAGCTGGCCGATCTTGTTCTTGGATGAGATCAACACAATATAGCCAATAATAGCAGGCACGAGCATGGAGATGAAGATCAAATTGCGATGCTTACCCTTGAAGTAAGCACATAGGTATGAGCCCATAACAATGACGAGAATTGTGGACACTCCCAAGGGCATTTGCATGAGAGCTGCATGCTGGTGAGAAAAGCCAATGTTAGCGATGATTGTCACGGAAAATGTAAGCACGGCGCCTGTAGGTATCATCAGTAGGAATGTGAGTATGAGCATTAGCCACGTTAGAGGGTCATGGAGCAAGAACTCTTTAAGCTGGCCCCACTTGAACTCCGTGGTTTCTGTTCCCGTTTTATTAGCCCGGATATTTTCAATGACGGCAATTTTCTCCTCTGTGGAGAGAAACTTGGCTGCTACAGGCGAGTCCGGCATCAACCATAGAAGAAGTACACCCCAAACCACAGTAAGGAGTCCCAAAAGCAAGCAGAGAATCTGCCAGCTCTGGAACTTGGAGCTGTTGACTTTTTGGAACGCATACGATAACGCACCACCAACAATCGTGGCCACTCCGGCCTGGCAAGTCCACCAGCAAGTTCGGCGGATCTGTTGGGGGGAGTTATACCACATGCCCGTGATCAAAGTACAGCCTGGGGCCACGGAAGCCTCAAAAAAGCCAAGGAAAAACCGAATGGCCATAAGAGACAGGTACGACTTGGCAAAGGCGTGGCCCACCACGAATACACCCCAGGAGATTACGTTGAAAGCCAATAGCTTGGCCGGAGGAAACTTCTGGAAGAGATATACATTAAGAAGCTCAGCTATCACGTAGCCCACGTATAAAATAGTGCCCAAATCCAGAAACTGGTCTGAATTTGGCTTGAGGTAATCCTTGATTCCCATGGCCGCCGCATAGTTAAGCAACGACTTGTCAATGAATTGGAGAAAGTACACTCCACACAACAAGACGGTCACATGGAAGTCGATTTTTTTATACAGGTTAGGAGCCAGGTGTCTGCGGTTACCAGCAACTAGGTCGTATGCCGTGTTGTACATCCTGCGAAAGCAAATAGACTTTTCGAGAAAAGCGAAAGGCTTTATAAGGTAGGTTTAGCCTATAGACCTTGGCTGCAAATTAGCGCACGGCTGGGGTGCGCAAGCGCATATGCGGCTTGGGGGCGGGTGGGACTCGCAATGTGTTAGGGTATCAAGTAGTTCAAGATGATGCAAACATCCTGAAATGACAAAGCTGTATACAGTGCGTGGCAGAGGCGGTCTGCGTTTGCCGTCTGACGCAACCTGTCGGTGCTGAGAAGTGCCGAAGGCCGATGCCGGAACAATGGCTTACTAAACCAGCGAACTCTTCGCCCTGTGGCGTATGCAGTCGGTCACTATTGATGCATACCAACCATGGAAAGTCCGTGGGGGGCAAGTCCTTCTAAGCATTACTTATGCTCAAAGGAGAAACGAGAAATCTAAAGTCATTTGGACCCTGAAAAAAATAATCTGGACCAGGGCTCACAGGGTTCCCCTGCAGGTATACTTAGCACAGGCCTCGTCCAGGAGTGGTTAAACCGCCTAAACAATGGGAATGCATGCACCCCCCAAATTATGTCACTCCCATTCTTCTCGAGAAGCGTCTCCAGAATCATACAAACAGAGCAAATTCAACTGCCCAAAACTTGATCACGGTGCACGGTGCACGAAATCAGTGCCTGGCATGGTGGTTACGACCGTGCTGGAACTTAAAAGCTTTCCGCTCGTAAACTAGCTAACTTCAAACAAGTAAACTTGATGTCTATATTCAAAAGGGGCTACTAGCGTGCACAGCAGAAAAAGCCCAACTGCCCAGGTTGCACCCCTCCTTTCCCCCCTTTCACGAGTGCAACAGTAGGTCTCGACTGAAAAATCGCGAGTTCCATTGTTGACCAATGTGTCTCGCATTTCAGGCATGAACAAAGAAGTCCGTAAAAATCAGCAGATTTGTATTAAGAAGCCGGCCTCTTTCGGTTGCCTGAAAAGTTAGAGTCTTAAAACTTCTTCTCGCTTGTTTAAACCTTTGCCCGAACCAGCTGGAAACTATTTAGACTTCCGGGGTCCGTCTTTTCCAGACACCACATATTTTGTGTTGTTCGAGGTTCTGTTTCTCGAAGTCCTCTCGTTATTGCGGAGATCGACACCATTCCCTCCCCTATCCAAATCCTCATCAATCATGCTTAATCATCGAGACTGGCCCTCTTTGCAAAACTCCTACTCACAGGAGAATCCTGCCAACAAATGCGAGGCCTCGTATGTTCCGTACCCTGTCAGCTGGAACTGCCAAGCTTCATCCGAGGAGATGCACCAAAAAAAGATGCTTGAAACCCCGCAATCCTGCGAGCCTGTGAATATTTCCGAGCCTCGAACTTTCGAGCCCTATTTGCAGCAATTGGAAACCATGTGCCTCTCCCCCATCTCCATGCAAGATGTACAGAGATACCAGGCAGAAGGCCACGACAATTTGGCCTGTCTGCACAATTCCAACCTCTCGCAGTCCAGCTCCATGGAAGACCTCTCCACGAACCTGCCTTTTGAGAAGAGCTTGGTTTACCAGTTGAGGCAGATCATGCCCGTACCACCATTATGCACATATCGCACCGAGCCCGGGACCCCAGACCAGCGCAAGTTCAAAAGGGGCCGCTCCAGATCCAAATATGGCAAGTTCCAGGACGATATGATCATCCGGTTGAAGCGAGACGGCTATTCGTGGGCCGAGATTGCAGAGCTTGTGGGGATTGACTCGCCCATTGCGGTCCGAAATAGGTACCAGGTGATCATTGGCCAACAGGGCAACAACAATAGCCTGAATTGGACAGCCCAAAACGGCCATATTTTGCAAGGGTTACTTGATTCGGCCGAGATCGACAAGTGGGATTTCATTGCGCGAGAGTTATCTAAGCTAACCGGAAAAGAATACTCGCCTGGAGAGTGCCAGGACTTTGTCCGCCACATGCTCCTAGTGAACCCGAAGTTTCTTGGCTGGACCCAGGAACGTGTCACCGAGCTCCGAAGTAGGCGCACCTCCAATGAAAACCCTACCCGGACCAAGTAGTGCACCTGTTGCTGCTGCTGCTGCTACTGCTGCTGCTGCGCATTTCTCCTTCCCTGATGTTTCTAATGCACAAGTCCTTTGCCCTCCACGATCTCAATGGTATTGAAATATACATAGCTTATTCACTTTTTTTGAGCTTTGCCTCCACCACATCGATCTTGTCCTGTGGGGACTGGCTCTTATCAGTTCTGGTACCCACCCGAATATCGCTTTGGATGCGCACTACTCCTTGCTCGTGTAAAACCTCGTGGAATTTGCCAATAAGCTCCATCACCTCCGACCACGGGCCTGCAATCGTGGTGCCGGCTGAGTGCAAGGTGCAATCCAAGTGGGAGCTGCGCGCAATTTTAGTTATGGTAGCCACTTCGTCCAGGACAGAGGCTTTTCCGGTGCCAATTGGGATCAAGCAGATGTCTGCCAAGCAGTGGAGAGAAACCATTGTTGTGTGATGTTTGGGGAGAAAGTGGTTGTTGAGATTGGTTTCAGGAATGTCTCACCCTCAGATCTGGTGGCCTGGTGTATGCAGTTCGATGTCAATGTATGTACTACTGGAGACGCAGTATTTGCTACAATCCTAATAATCCTAGAGTCCAAGCTATACTATACTATTAATTAGATGACTTTAAGAATCATATCTACACTATACTTGAAACAGTGTCAGATGAGATACAACTCTTTTCCGAAAAAACCTCTATTCCTTTACCCTCAGCCACCCTTTGAAGAAATTTTCATACTGAGTAATATAAACATGTGGCTAAAAATAAAAAAAGTAAAATAGCTGGTCTCGTATAGTGGTTAGTACAGTTCGTTGTGGCCGAACAAACCCAGGTTCGATTCCTGGGACCAGCATTCTTTTTTGCGCAATGAGCATACTTTTTTTTGGTCATCTTGCAGTCTTGGCAGTAGTTTAATTATGGTAAGCTACGTCATATTTATGATATCAATTACTTAAGCTACATCACATACTAATGATATGTATATAAAAGCGAGAATCGAACGGTTCAAAATTGAGGATTCCCAATTTCATACCCGCCCTGCTAAGTAGTAGAACTAATAGCAAAGACCCACAGCAGAGAGAACGCACGGATGCATAATTCTCTCACTGTTATAAGAAGCAAGTTTTTTAGTTAAATCAAAGCATATGCTTAGTAGCTCGCTTGACCAACAGGAGCAGCAACTGTGCTCTGAGACACTGCGGAAACCATGGACACTGGCTGTTGTTGGTGTCCATTCAGGGACGCAAGCGTGTTGGTAGATTGTGAAGCTTGGTGGGGCTTTTGCGAAGCCTGCACTGACAGCCTGTTTGTGTTGTTTGCGTTCTCCTTCAAAGCAATCAATTGCTTAGATCTGAAGGTCTCGTAGTGAACCAAAGCAGTGGTCTCCACCAAGTCTTGGAAATGCGTTCTGGTCAAGAAATCTCTCAAGAAAACAAACTCACACTGGGAGACGTCCTCGATATTAATAGCACCCCACTTGGACTTTCTAGATCTCACCAATTCACCATTGATCTCAGTTTCACGGTTGGAGCCAACAACAGCAAAAGGAATCAACGATTTGATATCCTCATTCAATTGCTTTTCATCGTCAAACAAGTCGTCACTGTCGTAAGGGTAGATGTTCAATTTGTGTCTGATGAAGTCGTTTTGCAAAGATCTCTTCAAGGAAGCTCTTTCACTCAAGGTAAGTGAGTCACTCTTTGCAATAACAGGAACCACATTGGCAATCTCCGTAAGCTTCTTCAAGGCCTGGACGTCCAAGGGCTTCAACTTCTTGCCCGTGTTTGGGGAAATGAAGTACAAAATGCAGTGGACACGGGTATCAGGGATGTACTTGGGTCTTTGGGCACTCAACTCCTTCCTCAAGTATTGTGAATGTTGCTCCTTGATGTACTTAACCAAAAGTTCCCAGCACTTTTCATTGTTGATCTGGTCTCCAAAGCCAGGCGTGTCAATGATGTTGATGTTCAAACGAACATTATTCTCCGACAAGGTATGAGAGTGGACCTTGATTTCAGTGGTTTGTTCAAAAGGCTCCTCAGCATCACGGCGTCCCAGGGATTCAGCCAACTTGGCCGAGAATAACGTGTTGACCAAAGTGGTCTTTCCCAAGCCCGATTTACCGACAACCATGATGTTGAAGGCAAAGCCACGCTTCAACAAGCGGTTCTCGATCTGCGAAGTGATGGTATCGAAACCAACATACTTGCTTGGCTGCACAATGTTTTCTTCCACGAAGTTAGACATGATGAGGGGAGTAAGATTAAGGAGGGACTCGTGTGCTTTATATCCACAAATGTTCTCGTTTGATTTGTGTTTACCGCGTTTGGTTTCTGCACACTCGCGCAGCCACGTGAGTGTAACTAAGGGGAATGCGGCCCACCGAATCTGGCAGGCTGGAGCCTTTGGTGCACCAAACTTCACAATTGCACTTCGCACTGGTCCTCTTTTGCTACCATCCGCACTGTACATCATTGTAGATCCTAATTCTGGCCCTAAGTAATATTCTATCTATAGCAGCGACCATCTACTGGGTGTTTTTTTATCTAATTAGGGACCACTTAGTGACTACTACCTGGTAAATACTTAGTGACTACTGTCTACTTAGTGCCTACCTTATAGTACTGTCCATCAGTGACTACTGTCCACCAGTGACTACTGTCTACTTGAGGACTACCTAAGGTCAATGATCTACTATTGGTCAATTACTCTTGGTTTGTAATTTATTTCTTCTAGTTGATCTGACTTAATTTACTCGGCTAGAGTCTTTCATTACGTACCTAAAGATGGGTACTCAATTCATACTTAAAATAGACATGTACTTGGGCTGAGCTAGTGAGGTGCGACCTCAATATTGTACCGTCCCTGGCCATATAGATTCTACTGTCTTATAGATTTTAGACCCTGATTTTTTTTTTGAATCATTTCAATGTCTCATATTAGTCTTTACTCATTTACTGAACTTTATTGTCTTCTTTATTTACTACTAAACTGTCCGATGTACTGTTCACTGCACTGTCCACTGTATTATCACTGCACTGTACTGTTTACTGTCTCAACATAGTATGCAATCCAAAGTATATATGAACCAGTAGCCAGACCATATAACCAATACTTCTACCGTATATTATAAAGTCTCCATCACATAACTAAAAACCTCCATCATATATAAACCCTCTATTATCAATATAAGCCCCCATCCCAGCCACATATATCTCTGTATAACCATCAATAGTGATGGGAGCGGGCGCGACACCCGTGCACCACGAGGCCCTCATGATAGCGAGAAAAAATACTTCAACTATCACTACTCTCACATGTCCTTGGCACTTAGATTCGGGGCCAGCTTCCCGCCTGCCCTTTTATCTGGCAGCATACAGATCGGGCTCCCCGTGCTCCATAGATTGCCCACCTTGGCTGACTTCTTGCCCGTTTCGTGGACACAGCAGACCATACGCTCCAAAGACTCCAGACTAGAAGAATTGAAGGAGATGTTGGACAGAAATGGCCAGCCCCCTTTCATGATAGACAACGGTACCATCTTGAAGGCCGTGCCCAAGAAAAAGCCCTCGTACAAGCGGACGAGAGAGAAGTTGTATTCGCCAGGAGACAAGCAGATCCAGCCTCTTGAGAACTTGGGCAGATGTGCTGCATGTGGAAGAGTCAAGAGATCCCACTTCATGTGCATGCACTGTTTTGCCGAGATCCGGACGTTTTTGAAGGAGAAGAAGAAGGCTGTTTTTGGCGAGCCGCAGCGCTTTAAACAGGACTTGGATGCCATTGATGAGAAGATCATCTACCCTGGAAAGTACAAGAGTGACTACGAACAAAAAATGGAAAAGAAGGAATGGATTCCTAAACGCGAGGAGCCTTTGATGTACCACCCATCGCAGGTTAGGAAGAACTAGAGCATGTAAATAGTGATGGAACTCATCTTCATAAATGGTTAGCCATATAGATAATATTTTGTGTAACCATTCGTTCTTGTCCTTTCTTTCTTATCCATTCGTTTTTATCCATTCGTTCTTATCTTGTTATTGCTATCAAAAAGATCTGAGCTTGTACATGAGCACTTGTTTATGTAAAGTGTGTTTTTCAATTGGGATATTTACTACTTACCGTCTTGTTGAGTGTGTGCTAGTACTAGTACTACTAGTAGAGTTTAGCACTGGTAGTACCGTTAAAAAGTACTATTTCTGACAGTAAGGAAGATGGAAAACGTAATACCGAAGAGTATATTACTAGCAGTAATAGTGGATTATAATACTAATAAGAATTTAGTGTTGTGCTGGGTCTCTGGAGGGCAGTGAGATTTGAGCCTGTCGCATAGATGTTCTGGGTAATGTATGGACACTAGTGAAATACTCTTTTGAGAGTCCAAAGACTCAATTGAGCCAGATTATCATATAACAATTGCTGGTTAATGCATAAGCAAGAACTAAAAAATACATTATCAAAAAACAGGCAAAAAAAGTAAAAAAAAAGAAAACGCATATATCTCGGGTTTGTTGTGGCTGGCCCATAGTTGCCCTGCCGCGACTGACGTACCATCATCTGCAACATAGTGGATGCAACAAGTAATCAATGTAGTAGACAAAAGGTGGTGTTTTTTTATTCAATATAATAAACCATTCATTTGTTTCTCCATTCAACTCGTTTCTGCATTGAAATTAATTATTGAAGCATTCATTATAGGGTGGATCTCGAGCCACAATTATCAATGGTGCGTTTTTCGAGGTATGGCGAATTAACAGTGGTGAGTATTTATCAGTACATTATAATGAGAAATTGCTAGTTGTTGCATTACTGAGTAACATTATCAACAATTAATCAAGCAGCTCTACCGTGTCATTCAACATGATACTCTCAATGCCAGGGTGGTTATTACAACCTGGTACAGGTCAGCTCTCGTAAAAGCTAGTTCTCGTACCCTGGTTGTCAGGTTGTCAGTGGTTGTCAGTGGTTGTTGTAACTTGACACATCGGAGTGGTGTTGTATGCCGGAAAGGCTTTATACATATTTTAAATCCATTCTTAAATTATCAACAATGAATGACTAATAGGCCCTAGTACACGAGAATTAGCAGGTGTAAATCAACAGGTCTAGAACGTGATAATTCCGGAATGAACAAAAATCCTGGAAAATAATTTTCGAATAACGAAAGGAAGAAAATTAAGAAATAATCGAACGAAAGTGGTTTGGAGCGAAAATTCTACATGAACAAATAAATTTTTTGGAAAAGTGGGTCTCTTAGCGGTGCTCATTGGTGGTTTCGCGAGAGCAGCTAGTGCATTAGTAGAGTGCTACTCAATTAGTAGGAGTGTGCAGTGAAAGCCCAAGTGGTACCAAATAATGACCAAGAAGTGTTTACTATTTCTAGGCTGGTATTTCTAAACTGGTCTAAAGAATAGGTTAAAATAATAGTGTAGCATTAGGCGTTTTTTTTATTTAGTATAGTTTATTTGTAGGGCAATTCTTGCAGTTCTTACTTTGACACATCCAAGCACATCTCACTGAAAATGCCACTCCGCTACAGAGAGATAACTGGAGCATAAAATTAATAATAGAACTAAAAAGTAAAACAATGCAAAGTACATCCAAATACGGTATCACAATACACGACTATGGGCATGTGCAAATAAACACGACCTCTAAAAGAGAAATAATAGCTCGTGAATTAACAATCTGCTGTGAACAATACATGAGAGGCATTCATGAATGGGTGCGAAGTCTGGAGATACAATGCTCATCAGCTGCATCAGCGACTACTCATACTCCGAGTCCTGCCCACGCCCCAGCCATGCCTTCGGAAATCCCCAAAAAGAAGAAAATCTACCATGATACTCCTCGGACCATCCTGGCGTCCTCCATGTGTGCCAAACACCCGTTGAACGTGTGTCCTCTGGGCAACCTCTTCTTCGCCCAGGCTCCACAGGGCCCTAGTCGAGAAGATCAGTTGGGTTTTTTTGGCAAGCTCCCCGAGGACTTGATGATTGAAA
The DNA here is from genome assembly GCA_002370145.1 of [Candida] ipomoeae. Classification (NCBI taxonomy): domain Eukaryota; kingdom Fungi; phylum Ascomycota; class Pichiomycetes; order Serinales; family Metschnikowiaceae; genus Metschnikowia; species [Candida] ipomoeae. Next base: position 66,098 of record NKZK01000433.1, on the reverse strand, counting down.
TCTTGGGGTTTGTGGAAGATGCACACGATCTCAAGGCATTATCCCATACTTCCAGGGTTTTTTACGCATACATCTATGATGAGGAGATGTGGAAGAAACACTACATCGCCAAGGTTTTGGCGTGCGAGAAAAAAGGGCACGAGGTGCCGCTCCTACACTGGCGGGGGTCATGGAGACTCTCGGTGTTGAAGCTTGCCAAGTCTCATCTGGCCGATTTGCTACTTCCTCCTAACCTTGTGTGTTCAGATACGCTCTACCGACCATTTCAGTGTTCTCAGATTGCATACGAGAAGCTTTTTGCCAGGGTTATTGCCGAGGAGGAAATGTACCATACGGACTCGTTGAAGAGCGCAGTGGTGCCGGAACTCCCCTCTGGCCGCATCCCAAGGTTCCAAGAGACACTGATGACCCAGGACCTTTTCGACTCTCACTGGCATAGCAAGCCGTTCATCCTCACAAACCCAGATACCGGTCGGTGGCCCCATTGGAACATGCAAACGTTACTCCACCGCTTTGCAGACGTCCGGTTCCGCCAAGAGGCCGTGCGCTGGCCGCTCTCTCTCTACTCACAGTATCTCGCATCCAACAGCGACGAGAGTCCGCTCTACTTGTTTGATTGCAATAGTGAGGCCATGAAGGCACTCCGGCACGAATATGCAGCCCCGGAGATCTTCCAGAGTGACTATTTCCGGGTGTTTGGTGAATGTAGACCGGACCATGCATGGTTGATCATTGGGTCCAGCAGATCTGGGTCCACTTTCCACAAGGATCCAAATTCTACATCTGCATGGAACACGGCCATCAGCGGACGGAAGCTATGGGTCATGTTTCCGCCTGGAACAACTCCTCCTGGAGTCTCCACAGATGAGGATGAGAGCGAGGTGACTAGCCCGGTGGGGATTGCAGAGTGGGTATTATCAGGATTCTACAACGACGCAGCTAGACATCCCGAGTGCCAGATTGCAATCACTTTCCCCGGAGAATGCATGTATGTCCCCAGTGGATGGTGGCATTTGGTGATCAACTTCGACGATAGCATTGCCTTGACGCAGAACTTCGTGCCGCAGGTCAAGTTGGGCAATGCACTCTACTTTTTGAAGAACAAAAATAAGCAAATCTCCGGATTCAGGCCGCAAAAAGTCCGAGACATGATCCAGCAGGTGCTTGAAAACGTCAAGGCTGAAGAGTCGGACGAGGACATTGAAACGTTACGCAGCTATTGCAAAGTCTTTGACGCATGCAACCTCCAAGAGCTTCTACAGGACGAGGATTGCGGCGAGATCATGGAGAGACAGCTTCCGCCCTTACCGGTGTTTGAGCTCTTCAGAAAACTCATGATAAAAAACAACCACCAGGACTTACTACAGGACAGTCTTGCACAGATGGAGAGAAAAGAGAAGCTGGAGCAGCAGCGACTCAAGGGCAAGAGCGAGGCGTGGGAAAAGCTCACAGAGACATCTACCTTCAGTTTTGGCTTCAGCGTCTCTGACGAAGAGTAGACAGCATAATCAGTTCACACAGCATCAAGTACAGTATTATATGAGTATATAACAGTGCTGCATGAGAATAGTAAGCGAAAAGTACTAGACAGTATTAGAAAGTAGACAGTAGACAGCATTATACAGTACCAGACAATTCTAGACAGCATTATACAGTAGGCAGTAATATATGTGTATAATCAATGAGTCAGTGGACGCCTAAGCGCATAGTTAGGTGCGAGTTTTCCATCACTCCGCACAAGCATACATGACTAGGATCTACCCCACCATATCAGCCTTTTCCAGACACATCTCCAAAATGGCCTCCAACAAGCCCATCATTTTTGCGCCGCCCACTTACCAGTACAACAAAGGCCATTTGAACGAAAGTGTCATTGACAAGAACCCGCTCTTGCAGTTCAACAAATGGTTCGAGGACGCCAAGAACACCATTCCCAAGGGCCAGATCCCCGAAAGCGTAGTTTTTTCCACGGCCCGCTTGCCCTCCGGGCGCATTTCGTCTCGTGTGGTGCTTCTTAAAGAATTGGACGAGGCTGGCTTTATTGTTTACTCCAACTGGGGCTCCAGCAAGAAGTCCAAGGACCTAGCCACCAACAAGCACGCCTCGCTCACGTTTTTCTGGAGCCATCTACAGAGACAGGTCAGAGTGGAAGGTGTGATGGAAAAGGTGGAAAGAGAGGTTTCAGAACGGTATTATAAGACCAGACCCCGGGGCTCCAAGATCGGAGCTTGGGCTTCTCCACAGTCCGAGACCATATCCTCCCGGGAAGAGTTGGACGAGCTCTACAAGAAATACGAGGACAAATTCAAGGATGTGGCCGATGACGATATCCCATGCCCGGAATTCTGGGGAGGTGTAAGAATTGTTCCTCTCGAGGTGGAGTTCTGGCAGGGTGGCATGAGTAGGTTGCACGACCGTCTCACTTACATTGCCAACGACAACGGAACATTTGATGTCAAAAGAATCTCTCCTTAGTCTGAGTTAGTTCCTATCTAGTTCTTGTATGCTGTACTCATTGTACTGTACTATGCTGTTTAATTAATAGTGATTATGTACGCTCTCGTCCAGTGACTTGTGGATAACATATCTTTTACTGCCATTGTGATGGGTTGAGCTTGACATCATTATTTTAAGAAACGTGAACATGACCAATAGTTGCTATCACTGAAAATTTTGGGCTCGAACTCTTTGCTCAGTGATACAATCTCTTCAGTGGCACATCTGAAGATGAATATTAAGTTCTTTTGAAACTGAATAGACCCGGGAAATGGCCTTCTACTCTTCTTGAATAATAATATCAGTGCACCTTAATTACAATCAGATCAATCATTTCAGTTAAGTATACATCATATAGTCCATCACAGGTGCTTACCTTGCAATTTCATCAAGACAAGACTCAGACTAGTTGTATAGTTTAGAAGAGAGACTTAGAAGATCCAAAGTACAAGTCTGGATAATGAACTTTGATATATTTTGTATGGCTGTTTCTGGACTGGTTTAGAGTCTAACAAGTCACTCACATGTTCCTCAGATCTAGTCATTCCTTCGTTCACTTACCCAGAGACTGAAGTATTCAATAAAGTCCAGTTTTGTGGGTCAAGTCCATTGTGATAATATACTGACTGCTATATTCTGTTGTAATCTACAAACTCTAATGCAGACCATTTATTGCTGGATACTCTGTTTTTTAATTCTACCATTTCAGTGTAGGATTTATAAGTGTGATTAGAGATAATTGTGAGTGAAATTCTTTACCTATAATCTTTAGCATAAATTCGTATACTATCTCTTATTCGTATACGCAAGTCTGTAATATCATAGTATGAACCGTTCCACATTTAAAGCTGAAACCCCAAGTTGATACACCCTAACTACTCTAAACGGTATTTAAGCACCTTCGGACTAATAAACAATGTAACTCCTAAAGTGTCTAACCAGGCCAGCCATGTAGCACAAACAATACTGCTATACTACTACACTACTACACTGATGTAGACTACTACTACTACTATACAATGGGTTTAAATTTGTAATATACTTAATTTCATACTTGTTGCTGGGCCTAAGACACGCAAGTGTAATCTCTCGACATAGTAAACTCTAATTCGTATTACAAGTCTTAGATGGAATAAAATCTTGTCAGTACGGCTTCAAAAACTCTGTATGAAGGGTTGGTATGACTACCAGACTGACAATGACACGGCATGTGTCACACCGGTATGATGTCTGGATAGCCTGATGAACAATGGGCTTTAATATCTGCATGGGTAATAAGCTGGTGGATCTGACTGCATGTGTACTTTAATTCCACTATTTATAGACGGTATTCATTGATAACATACTCTACTTCTTTAGGGAAGGAAACTATTGACGACTACTGTATACTTCACATTCTTAGCATAAGGCTCTCACCTACAGCCAATCTTCATACTGCATTTCTTTTACATCAGTCATTACGGGTGTAAGACCTGATTCTTAGTAAGTGTATACATTTCTATGTAGATTCGAATTATACGTATACTGATCTTTTTATAGCACTAAGAGTTACTCGTATTTCCTAATGTATTTATCTTACATAATTCTATGCATAATTCGTCTATAACTTAAATCATATTAAACCTTATATGTTATATTAAAGAAACTATGAGTCGAGCTCATGGTAAATTCTAATCTAAATCACTACAAACAGACCCACTTAAAACTTCTTGATGGCCTCGTAGAAGCTTTGACCCTGGATAGTGGCAATCTCCAACTCCAAAGCACTTGGTTGTCTGGAACCGTCACCTCCGGCAAAAGTACCAGCACCGTATGGAGAGCCTCCGTGGACTTCATCCAACTTGGTGATTTGGCCGAAGGCCTTGGCGTAACCCAATGGAATGTAGATCATACCGTGGTGGACAATCACAGACAAAGAGTTGACAATGGTGGTCTCTTGGCCTCCTCCTGGGGTACCGGTGGAAACAAAGAATCCAGCAGGCTTACCGTACAAGGCACCGCTGGCCCACAAGCCACCAGTGGAGTCCCAGAAAGCTTTCCATTGGGCTGGGTAGTTACCGAATCTGGTTGGAACACCGAAAAGGAAAGCGTCGTATCCAGTCAAAGTGTCCAAGGTGGCAATTGGGTAGTCTGGCTTGGCTGGGGCGTGCATCTTGGCCAACACCTCCTCAGACAAGGTCTCAGGAACCTGGAAGATCTCGGCAGTTCCACCGGCAGCCTCGACACCCTTCTTGACTGACTCGGCCATGGTGGCGATGTGGTGGTATAACGAGTAGATGATAATTGCAACCTTTGGAGCCATTGTGATGATGTGTTAGATAATGGAAAAGAGAAGGCCTATGTTGCGAACGGTATCTATATATATAGGTGGCCGGGAGCGGCGCCTTTTGCTGTGCGCGGTAGTGTTTACAGGTTGCGGTGAAACTACTAATAATTTTACTAATTCCATTACAAATTGCTCATGCGCGGCCTGCACAATGTCGGCCGATACCAGCCTTTTTACTAATGTGGCTTACAAACTTTTGAAACAAGTAGCCGCACCGTGTGTTATATCCACTGCAAACATTTCTTTTATAACACGCCATTCGCAGGTGCCCGAAATTCTCTTAAGAATAGTCTTTCTACCGGCTTGCGATTTCTTGTGTTTTCTCGTTTGCTCGTTTTAGATTGCCTTCACTTATCGTGTTGTCTAGTTTGTTTAGATTGCTTACTTATTTTACCCTATTTTCTTAGATTGCCATGAAGATCGCCATTATCTACTACTCCACCTACGGCCACATTATTTCCTTGGCCAAGGCCGTCAAGGAGGGTGCTGAAAAGTCGGGCAAAACTGCCCAGGTGGATATCCTCCAAGTGCCTGAGACCTTGGACAAAGATGTCTTGGAGAAGTTGCACGCTCCTGCAAAGGCAGACTACCCAATTGCCACTCCTGAGTCGTTGCTCGAGTACGATGCCTTTGTTTTTGGATTCCCTACCAGATTTGGTACATTCCCTGCTCAGTTGTCTGAGTTCATGGGTAGAACCAGTGGTCTTTGGATGAACGGAAGCTTGGCTGGCAAACCTGTTGCCACTTTTACTTCCGTTTCCTCTTCCGGAGGTGCCCAGGAAGCTACCTTGAGACACTTCATTGCCTTTGCTGCTCACCAGGGTATGATCTACATTCCATTGGGTTACGGAAAGGCCTTTGGCGACTTGACCAACTTGGAAGAAGTCCATGGTGGAACTCCTTACGGTGCCGCAACCTTCGCTGGTGCTGATGGTTCTAGACAGCCTACTGAGTTGGAGTTGAAAATCGCTTCTACTCAAGGTGAGACCTTTGCTACTAGTGCGGCCAAGTTTGTTGGATCTTCCTCGGAAGCCAAGAAAGAAACCACCTCTGCTGCAAAGCCTGCTCAAAAGGAGGAGAAGAAAACTACTACAAATGAAAAGACGCAAGCTGCCACCTCCAGAGCCTCTCAGAGCCAGAAGGAGACTCCTAAGAAGGAGAAGTCTTCGTGCGCCAAGTGCATCATCATGTGATTGCGTGAGAGAATTCGAAATAGACCTCAAGAGCGCTGGCAATAGTGCCAGAGCCTCGGCTTAATTATATCGGCATTTTAGTCGGTTAGTAATTGTATAATAAACAAGTTAACACTAGTAACAAGTCAAGTAGCAGGTCAAACATACAAAAAAAAGAGGGAGACCAGACCCCACAAAGTTACTCTATCTCTCAACCGAAGGCTCGCGGAACTCATGGCAGCGCACTGTCACTCATGATTAAGCCGTATCGAGCTCCAACTGATGCCACTTTTACGTACCGGAACTTGGGCACTGGATCAATCCAACTAAAGGGATAGCCAAAAGCAGGATCAGATATATCTCCGCACGCTTGTCCTCGTTTCTTCTGATATCGCTTCGTGGAGCTTTTCAAGCAAAGGGTATAAGAGGTTGTGGCCTGGCTTTCGAGACCCACGAGAATCACGTGAGCCCATTTTCAGAAACGAAAGCCATAAAGCAAAGTCTCCAGCTAAAAGCCACAGACGGGATTGTCATTGAGCCACGAATCCGTGCAGCCACGAAATTCCCTTCTCAAACGGACACAATGACAAACCACCCCACCAACATTCTTTACTGGCACATATCATTCTCACATGGGCCGGAACAGTCTTAAGCATTAAGGAGATCGTGCGATATTTCGTAGGCTAAAAGACCATTCTAACGTGAGGAAAAGCCAAACGGTTCGGAAAAAGAATCCAGAGGGTTTCCAAAAGGATTCCTTCCAAAGTTCAGGCAGAGTCATATACAAGCAAAGAAGTGCCGAGTGAATGGTAATGCCCATCGATCCAGGAGTGAAAACACGAAATAGAAACGAATCTTAGGGGTGTACGGGTTTATCTACCACCATCCATTCAACCCCAAAGGGACCTCTCTACTTGCGTTTGAACTAGCTATTGACATCAAGTCGGCCGATACAGAAGAAACGAAAAGTGTGCTGAAGGTGAGTAAATCTCGAGGACCAAGATCACGAGCTCGAGGAGCGCCGAGTCCCGGGCGCGAGGCCCCCGATGAGAGCCATACTTGCGTAACGAGTAAGTGATTGGAAGAGTCAAGTCTACCCGAAGAAAGTCGATGAGGGTAGTTTTCAAGTCGCACCGGGCCCGGCCCACGCTGGCACGAGCGCATGCAGTATTTCGCAGTCATCCACCTGATTCGAAGAAGCACCGAATGAGCTGTTATAAGCAGAGGAAGGAAATGTGTGTTTTTAAAAGTTTAGATGAGTTATGTTGGAGTAGGTAGCGTTCGTTTTGAGAAGAAATAAACTTAACTGAAACATACAGAATAGTAGTGCACAACTCTAATGAACTGGTGGAGTATGTGTTACCTCATGTACGTGCTCACTTAACAATGTATGTTCACTCGCACATGTAAGGAGTCAGCCTATTCATGTCGCCGGTTCCGGCATAGAGGGTGGATGGCTCGTATCAAAGTGTCTGACCTTGGAACCAAGACTGACATAATGCACTTGTCGTCTAGCATACAGAATAGTAGTGTATAGTACTGGATAATAAAATAGACAATTCAAAAATCTTGAGATCATAACTTTCGTTAGAATGGTGTTAACTTAATTCTAGATGCATCGGCCAGTTCTAAATATAGCTACCATAGAACCATAGATCAATACGGGTAATGCACTGCCCACACTTGAATGATCTGGTGGGATTACTACTCGGTATATTAAGACAAGAAGATCAGGTAACGCTACAGCTAATCTCCGGAGCTGTTGAAGTATGCTACTTCATACAGGAGTCGTGTCCACACTAACTCCACGCTAACGGCATTATCAATGACATTCCGACCCAAAGCTCGGACATAAGAAAGACTCATACCACACGTACGATTGTACGACTTTGCAGAAAATGTTATTTAAACTAGATTCACATAAACCATAAAGTAATAGGGACTGGTTTTAGTACAAAACATATGAATAAGAATCTAGTACACAGTCTAAAGTAGCTCTTAAGTAGTAGCTACCAATAGGTAGAACACCAATTAAATGTAATGGCTGGAAACAGAGAAGGTTAAAATACAAGCTAGAAGTCAATGGCCTTCCAAATGTATTGATCTAGAATTAATGTATTGGGTATTGTATACAATTAATGTATTGGGTATTGTCTAGAATTTATGTGGGGTATTGTTGAACATTGGAGAGGATGAATAGAGAAGACAATAGCGCGGGTGGTTAACGTTAGAAGAAGCGCAAAATAATAGATGGTCTACGTTTCAAGGGCACCATAAAGTATTCATACAAAAAGGTAATTATAGAAAAACTATAGGCTTATGTTATCAGATCCCTCCTATGAAGTTTTCTAGTATTTTTTTATAATATTTATGTGTCATGGTCAATTGTCTGTGAATACATTGATGTCTTGTTTCTGCATCTCATGCTCAGATTGTCTGGTGCGCATATATATAAAGTTACATGATCAATGCCATGGCATATCAACAATGCAGCTCTATGGAATTCTTTATTTGGAGTGGAGTGCTGTTTCTGAATTTCTGAATTTGGGCAGTTTGAGGATTTTCGTGTAGTAAGCCATGAAAAAAGTCAGCTGATTCTGGAGGTAACTACGAGTAGAAACAGGAAATGCTGGATTCTCATAAGGACGTCCTGTACTTTAGTAGCCATTTTTATTCAGGGATTGTCTAATGTATTCAAAGTTTACTCCCATTGCAGTTTGTAAAAAAAGAAGGGACTAATAGCATAGGCTGTTATCTGAGCTGTGTGCTACCCATAATGATCTAGTCTGTCATGTAGTAAGCAAAAAACAGAGGTGGATCATTTATACGTAAAAGTAAGGTATCAACAAATGAATCAACAATAAAATTTAGTCTATCCTGAATTATTTGCATGTACATTTGTCATATCAGTGTTTATGCGTAGTGATATGATGAGCCGTATAAGCAGAATACAGAAATCATGTCAAAAGTTTTGAGATGTCATATATCAAGCACATTAAATAACTCTCTTGGAAGATACAGCTATATTCAATGGGAAATAATTGGAATGGTCTTTATCAACAGACAGAATCATCAGACAGCTGAGAAGTAGTCATACAGACTATACAGAGGCTTACATTATTAAGTAGAACTTTATTCTACAGTGTTTGTTCAAATAGGAATAAGGCTACTTGGTGGATTAAAGGTCAAAGTTCAATTGCAGAACCAGTTTAGAAGATATCTTCATGAATATATCCTGCATATAGTGACACTACCAATTTAATCATGTATTCAGACAAGACTCAAGCTATAAGCATAAAACATCGGTAGACAAATATAAAATTATTCTTATGGTGTTTACAAAAGTTATATTAATATGTATAGAGTAGTCGTATAGTGAGCAGAGAACAGAATATGTAAGTTAGAGTAGTCATACATTATCAGAAATGACAAGAGAGCCGTTTTGATAAAGTAGTAAGACGGTCTTAGTAGTAGGTACAGAATATACCAGTGGAGTGATTTAAATCTTCTTGAAATTAAAAGTACATATCAGTAGATCATCAAGAGTCTAACTAGATTTAGGGTCGCATGCACAGACCATTGGCAGTACAAACATACAATCACTACAAAAATAATAAAGATAACAAACAAAAGTTAAGAACGTGTTAAATAGTCATTGATCAACGACAGAAGTCACATTTTCGAAAGTGGTAGCATAGAGGATAGCAGAAGAAGCAGTAGCAGGAATAGTGATTATACATGCATCACGCGTGCTTGTTGCCAAAAGCCTTGAGGTAATCGACTCCATCAGCACATTGTGCCACGGTCTTCTGGTTTGATCCAAGCTGGGCAAAGATTTTCTTGCCAATCTCTACAGACTGAGCAGAACTATCGTGCTCCAAAATCAAACCGCGGCCCTGGTTGTTTTGTTGGAACCGTTCAAGCTCCGGGTAGAGCTGCTCATCCGACATCTTAGCTTCACTAGAGGCGATTTGCCAGTCAAAAGTGTCAAAGTCCCAGAGCACAGATTGCATGCCGAACTGGCGGATGATGCTACGCACCCGGTTGTCCACTCCGCCGTATGGAGGACGGAACCATTTGGGCAAGTGGCCATGTGTAGCGTTCATGGCCCACATTGACCATTGGAGCTGAGCAACAATCTCCTCGTTTTTAAGAGAGGGAAGGAACTTGTGAGACCAAGTATGAGAAGCCATAACGTGGCCTTTGCTAGCAGTGTCACGGTAGATTTGAGGGAAGCGTACGACGTTTATACCAATGGTGAAGAAAGTAATAGGAGTGGTCAAAGTATCGACGAGGTCCATGGTGAATGGAGAAGGCCCATCGTCAAACGACTGACTCAAAGACGAGCACGTGTAAACGTCATCGGGGGCTACACAATTATAACAGTCAAACGAACACACCTGGTCGTTGTTCATTTCGGCCGCACATGTGCCCTGGGCATGGATCCAGCGGTCCAGATCAAAGGGCACCTTGTCGAGTTGGACAAAGTCAAGAGGAATGTACGGAGGGTCCATTCCAGGCCAGGCATTCAACTTGGTGATATCTTTAAGCCAGTCTGGAAAGGGCAAAGGTTCCTCGAGGGCCTTGGCCTCAGGCGTGTTGAAAGGCGTGAAGTCTGCAAAAGCAGGGACTAAAAGGAGAAAGGTAAATGCAAACATTGACTACTAGCGATCCAAGGGTTGAATCGGAGAATGTAAGAAGATGGAGATGAAGAAAGAAGATGAAAAGGGGAAAGAAAGAAAGTGTAGAAAGAAAGTGGTAGGAAGAGGAAGTGGAACCAAGGTAAATAAAGAGGTCCAAAAACACTGGGGTCGCATCGCAAAGCCATGGTGGGCCACAGAGAAGGGCCACCGCACAAAAGAGAGCGGCTGCTTCAAAAGAGAGCGTGCCACTACGCAGGTGGGTCATGTACGCCTGTTCATTGATTTCAAGCTAGCCTAGATTATTCTATCCTCATCCTCGTCCCGATGTTTATGCGATCTTTCTCTCTGCCTCTGCAGACAAACGAGCACTCAACTCGTTCTGCTCCTTGACGGCTCTGGTCAAGTACTCAATCATGATGATATCCTGGTTGTGGGCCTGGAAGTGGTTCTTCAAGCCTTCTAAGTCCGACAAAATCGTGGGTTTGTTCAATAACGTATTGCTCAAGGTCCTCAACATGTCGAGGTCTGCGTCCGAGTTGGAGAAGTTGCTGATGGCATTCAACATAGCATCGAGGTTGTCCTGAACGGCCTTGATTTCACGCGACACGTTGGACAATTGTTCGTGCTCCAACTCTGCAATGTTGTTCTTAGACGCAGGGGTTTGGCTGACCTTCTTCATGGCCAAGTTCTCGGAGATGGTGCTGGACTCCACCTGGTGTGGGATGGGCGAGAAGATGTACAGCGTGCTGGTGGTGACGGTCTTCCAGCCGATTTTCTGCACACTGCCGGGCTTACCGACGGCAGCCCCGATGTATGTGGTCAATTCAGGGAACTGGATCTTGCCCTCGTCCATGTACTTGACATTGAGGTAGATGGCAGGGAAAGGGTAGGCTCTGTCGGAGCCCTTGGAGTAGAAGTCGTGGATCAAGCCCGTGGACCCATCGATCTTTTGCGAGCAGTCGAACCATCCCAACACAAACTCCTTGGGGTGGGCCTTCTTGTATAAGGAGTACATGGCCTTGTGCTTGTGTTCCTCAATGGCAATGGAGTCGCCGGTCTCCTGACAAGGCACCATGAAAGCGTCTCTGACCTCGACGTTGGAGCCGTCGTCGGATCTAACACCCACCAAAGTACCAATGACTCTGGTGTTCTGGTCAAGGTACTGCTTGGAGACGATTTCCAAGATCAGGAAAAGCGCGGGGTTGTGGATCTTGACCACCACGGGCGACGCAACCGAAGGGGCGGCGGGGGCGGTCACCGTGGGCCTGACCAAGTGCATGAAAGTGTCAACCATTATGAGTATTGAATGGTCTTCTGTATGGGAAACTATGACTTTTTTTTCACACTTTTTCTGGTGTCGCACGCCGGTCACGTGCACCGCCGCGCTCTGGTTTATCTACTCAAGCCTGGCCATCTGAAGAGTACCCTGAGACATTATTGCAAAAAATGGATGTGATGTAAAATTCAAAGAAATGAATATTTTCTTACTGATATCACTCATTTAACCTTTACTTCAAATTCTTTTTTTCAAAGTCATGAAAAAAAATTATTGGTCCTTAAGATGCCTATTGTCTAGTACTGATGGATCCTGGGCAGCGCACCAGGGCCTGTCTACACTATCAGCTGTCTTTACTGGCAGTCTACATTATACCTTCTCATAAATATACATCAGACCTACCACCTCCAACACATCTCCCATGCAGTCACTAAAAGTTCCTTATATACTAAAAATCCCTATACATTCAGTCTGATTCAATCTCTTATACACCATTCCTTTTATTCCATATATTTCTATCTTCACGTCTTTCTTTTTTTTTTCATTGTATCCATTCTCTACTCTTCGTAGGCTTCGCACTCGGTATCGCAGTATATCGCAGTATATCGCAATATCAACACTCACTGTTTCCCACTGGCACATCCACCTTTCTCTGGCACGCAGCTCATCATGGCAGAGCAAGCAAAGCATGGGGATTTCAGCAATACCTGGCTCTTCAGCGAAGATGCGTTTCTCTCCAAGTGCCCGTCGAGGCAGCTGATGACCGTGCCGCAGGACCTCAAGACAAGAGAGCTGATCTTTGCCTTCCTCATGAAGTTGGGCACGGAGCTCAAGCTCGACGGCAGAACCATCCTTGCGGCCACCATCTACATCAACCGCTTTTTCATGAGGGTCCCGATCACCACGTCCAAATACTTTGTGGCGTGTGCAGCCGTAGCCATCAGCTGTAAGCTTAATGATACTTATCGGGCCCCAGATAAGGTGGCCTTGACGGCGTGCATGATCAAAAACCCCAACCGGCAGATCGACCAGCACAGCAGCTTGTTCTGGCAGTGGCGGGACCAGCTTCTATACCGGGAAGAGCTTATTCTTAAGCTCCTCAACTTCGAGTTGAACGTCGAACTACCTTATGACTATATCGACGATATTCTTGCTCAACGGGACGAACTGCTGCAGGACCCGTTCCAGCTCCGGCTCCCGGAGATCCTCAAACACACCATCTCCAAGATAGAACTCATCAGTGCTTTGCCTGTGCTCGTGGCCTTTGACATGCGGGTATTGTTTGCCATTATGCTCATATTGACAGTGAACGAGGCCCGATCCCGCTTCGATGACTGTGAAACAATGTGCATTCCACCTAGTTTTTTGGAGCAGAACTTCCACTGCTCCAGCAGAGACGCCTACCATTGCTACCAGTATATCCAGAGACTCATGAGTATCTGCCGGGACCCCAAGGTTCCGAGCCATAATAACGTGCTCAAGAAGATCCCCATCATATCCAAAGAGGACTATTATAAGATAGCTGGGGATCCGGGCCATGGGAGCGGGTCTGGGCACGAACCATGAGACTTCTGCAAGGAGAACATTCAAACAAAATATATCCTTTTTCTACATCTTTCTAGAGTAGTGTATATTATATCGCATATAGCATTCGTCTTTTTGTAGAAAATGGACTATTCTGCGTCACCTTCAGCTTGTTTCACGTCTAGTTCCTCTAGATCCAGTTCTGGTTTTTCTTCTTTCAGTTCTGGCTCTTTTTTCACCTCATCCTTCGATTCTGCTTCTTCTAGTTCTTCTTTCACTTCTTCATGTTCCTTTACTTCTTCAACTTCAGGTTCTTCTTTCACTTCTTCCTGTGCTTCATTTTGTTCGGATCGACTTTCTTTGTCGGCTTTATTATGGCTTTTGGAATCTTCAGCAGATGGCAGTCCTGCGTGTGATTCCTCAGCTGGGTCCACCTCAATAACCAGATCATGTTCCTCTCCCTTTCCATCGTCTCCCTCTCCCTCTCCCTCTTCCTTTTCACCCTCTTGATGTTCAGTACCATGATTAGTTTTCTCTGTTTCTTCCACCTCTCCTTCCACCTGTGCTTCCACCTTTTCTGCTTCCTCCCCTTGTTGATCTCCAACAGGGTCAACTTCCATATTTTCCACAGTCTCTGTTTCTTTTATAGCCGCTAGTCTCTGGGAAATCTCGTCCTCGTGTCTTTCAGCATACCCTATGAACTGCAGAAGATCGTCGTCTAGTAGAACCTCACTGTACTTAATATTGTAGGGAAGGGCGTTTTTAAGCTCAGCAGAAGGAGTCACCGCATTGTCCTTGGACCCATCCTTGGGGTCGTCTGCTTCGTACAGCAGAATGATGATGCAGTCGTTTTTTATGCTCTTCTCCACCTGTGACCTGAAGTATGCATAGCTGTCCTCGCCATCAGCAGGCGTGGGGTGGTACCTCTTGTTCTTGTGCACAGTCATGACGTCGTCCTGGATGCAACTGTTGAGGAACTTCATGTTCTGGCCCAACTTGACGTCCTTCTCCGCCAAGTATGCTAGCCACGAGAGCTTATCGGAGTTCAGGAGCTCTTCGTCCTCCAAGTCGTCCATGAGCCCGTTCTGGTTGTCTGTGTTTGCGTCGTCGTTTTGTTTCAATTGGTTATAAAACTCCTGGCGTTCTCGTAATCTTCTCTTCTTGCGCTCTTGGTCGGTCTCGGCCGACGTATCGATCTTTCTCTTCTCCATCAAATTGTACAAGAGGGCCGGAGGAATGGTATTTAGTTTTCGACTGACACTGAATATATCGCTGAATTTGACCCAGTTCAAAAACGACTCGAGTGATTTGGTGTTGGTATGACTATCGGGGCCCGACTCGCTCTCTTTGGGCTTCAAGAGCCCCACGCCCAAGAGTGCCTCCAACACATCGCCAGCTGCAATCTCATTGGTATAGGCAGCACGTTCCAAAGCAAAGTTCTTGGCCACCGAGAGGATCTGCTCAAACTGCCGGATGTAGATATCGGTGATGATATTGAGCACCATAGGTTTGCACTTATCGAAGCCGGCCGCCTTGAGGATCTGCGCAATGGAAATCCGGAGAAGCGCCTGGTAAAACTTCTCGTCCATATTGCCAGAATCAGGGACTATTGGGTGAACGTTGGTGTGGATGTGGTGCAGGTGTATCCTGGTATTCTGGTATTGTATGGTATGGTATTGTATGGTATTGTATGGTGAGCTTTGGTGGAGTGAGAAGAGTGAAGCGCGTGCGGTGCTCACTGCGTAGACTGACACTGGCACTGGCCCTAGTACTGGCTGAACTGCTGCACTGGCTGCACTGGCTGCGACACTTAGTTATAGAGAGACCCACCATTATCCACAAAAATTTCCACACAAAATTTTCAACCAAAATTTCTACACGAAATTCTTATTCATCTTTTTCTTTGGTACCTACATATAACCATAAACCCCTAATGTTGGTATTATTATGAATTTTATAAATTTTACTGTAGAGTTCACATCAGTTTCAATTCCACTCAGTATCAGTATGTCAAAATGAAACATAGTATCATCAGCTGACGTCAGCACACATAATGAGATACCAGTACCAATTCACCAGTTCACATCAATTAACATCTATATCATTGATTTCACTGATTTCATTCAGTTCCTTCAATTCCTATACTGTGACCTGGTGTGTGTTCTGCTACAAGACTAGTGTGTGGTAATGGTGCGGTTCTCAGTGCACTTGCTTTTTACCTCTTTCCCTACATATCTCAGTCACCACACCATACAACTTAAGCTTCCAAATATCTCTTTTTATATCACTAATTTATCAGTATATATTATACTTTATGAATATCACTATAGGACACTATAATAGTGTAATACTATACTTTGATATACTATACTATACTGTACTATACTACACTATACTATACTGTACTATACTACACTATACTATACTGTACTATACTACACTGTACCATACTATACTATACTATACTACACCATACTATACCATACTATACCATACTATACTATACTAAAATATACTACACTGTACTGACTTCTGTCAGGTCCACTAGACCGGCTCTGGCCATAGAGTATTAAAGCCTATTAGTGTCTCTATCTCTTAATTTTTTTTTTTTAATTTCTGTTAATCCACCTTTTCATTTAATGAAGTTAACAACTACGAAACATCAAGTCAATTTATATTCTACTGAATTATTGGATACCGGTGGAGGTAAAGCACTGCGCACTCATGGTATCATGGCATACAACACTATACCAGACCACACCACGTACCAGCTACCATAGCAATTCTACAACCCCTGTTGCAAGCGTTCACTGATTTTTTTGGAGGCAAACGACAAGGCATTGAACAAACCCTTCTCGGAAATGTCAATGTTCAAGTTCATGTCATTGGGCACCACCGAGCCCGAAGGAGGCTTGGTCACTCGACTCACAATGATGGCTGGGTCAATCTCCAAGATGATTCCGTCGTCAATCGTCTCATCTATACACAAGCACACCATGTCGTATTTCTGCAAGATGGTGGCCATGTCCAACGAGTTCTCCAATAAGATGGTCAACGCCTCGTTGATGTTGTTGGTCAACGAGTATAGCATGGACTCGTTTTCGTTGATGGCTCCAAGAATTACCAAGATCACGTCGTTGCTTTGCTTGTAGGTGATTAAGTGGTTATCGTACAACACGACGTCCTGGTGCTCTTTATTTATCTTGGCGTAGATGGCCTTTTCGAACGTGGCCTGTTGCTGTGGGGTCTTGTATGCCTGGGAGGGGCTGTCTATCTGGTAGTAATTGGCGTATAATCTCTGGCCTTCGCTGCCCAAAATCAATGCGGCACTCACCGTGTAGAGCGAAATGTTCAACGACATGGTGGACACGTATGATCTCCTTGAGAAATTGTTGAGGTGTTGATACCCGTGTGTGCGTGCGAAGCTCAATTACACGGTGACAAAAGTTCTCACTTTCCACCACTTACTACTTATCGATTGTGCTTACAGCAAGTAGTAATCGATTGTGTTTACACCATTAAATTACTTTATGCTTAATTCGTACTTATTACTTTTTCTATTCTCCGATCATCTTGAAGATAAACTCCAAGATGGCCTTCTGCATGGGGTTTCTCTCATAGTAGTCCTCAGTTAAACCCATCACTGCCAACGAATTGGCCCTCTGTGAGGCCACATGCTTGAAGCCATACACAAAGTTAAACACCAAACCGGCCATCAAGCCAAGCGCAATAATCAATGGGCCGGCTACGTTGTCCAAATGTCTATCGGATCTCTCCATGATGATTTCCCTTCTCTTCATGTAGATGTAGTAGCCCCAGATGCCGGAGAAGATGGTCAATCCAAAGTAGATGTAGGCCAAGTTAGTGGCCAATCTCCACGAGTTGGCCTCGCCCGTCGACGAGTAAATCATGAAAGTCAACGTGGAGAGCAACGTGGTCACGTGCAACCATCTGTTGAAGGTACGTTCATTGGCAAGCCACACCTTGGGCTCGATTTTGAGTGGGCCCGCATTCTTGATGTACATGTTGGGCTTCACCACTCCCGTGGGCAAGTCGATTTCCTCGTCTTCCGAATCCGCATCGAGCAATTTGGAAAACTTGGATGAGAACTTGAAGAGCTTGTTGCCTGTCTTTTTGTGGTCCTCTTCTTCGAAGTCTTCATCTGAAGATTGGTCGAGATCGGCTCCCGATGTTGCAGTGACATCTTCCGTCTCTTGCACAGGCTGCAAGAAATCAGAGTTCAGACGGTCGGACTTGGTCTGAGAGTCGAAATTAAGCATATCGGAGCCGGAAAACGATTTGGACCTAGGTGTGTAACCCGAAGAAGTAGACGAGTTGGCCAACATGGACTTGAACTTTTTGATGTTGTCTTCGTCACTTTGTAGCTTGGCCATTTTGTCCTTGGTGTCGTTGTAGGCCTGTTTTGGATCGAACTTCAAGTCAGTTTCCAATTCGTTGAACCAAAATGGAATGTTATCCAACTTATCGTCTTCCAAAAATAAGGCTCCGATACCATGGATGAATTTGGAGAAGTTGGGGATCTCCTTAACCATATGTGACTGAACCAATTCATCGATCCAGAGAAGCTTCTTGCCCTTCTTCCTGAGCTTGATTTTGACCTCGAGCTCGGCATAAGGGAACTTGACGTATTCACCTTTTCTCAAGAATGACTGTGGATTGGCCCCTTTGGAGTCAATATCTGTTCTGTGCCACTTGCTTGGGTCTCTGATTGGTCTTGCGTGGTCAAAGGAGTCTTCACGGATGAAGAGAATGTCGGAATCGATCACCACACGCACCTTGTCGTCACCAGGAATCTGGAAAGCAGTTTTTTTGTAGGTTGTTCTGAGGCATGGCTGCACGTGGTTCTCCTCGATGTACTTGGAGAAACTGTCGAGATGTTGCTTGACCTCGTCGATTTGCTCAGCAGATCTGCCCTTTTTCCGCAACTTATTGAGGTACTTTTTGGAGTCGAACTTGCCGGTGACAAAGTCGTCCAAGTACTTTTCCTTGATGGTGAACTTCTCGTCCACATCGTAGGTTTCCGATTGCTTTTCGAACGTCTTTTTCTCAATCAGGATGTCGGGTTTGTTGTATAATGGCCCCACCCATTTGATTCTCAAGGTGGATGCGTTGGGAGACTTAATCAACTTGTTGTTGTACAAGTCAAAGTTCTCATTGTCAAAGTACAAGCAATTGATTCTAGGGTCGTTTTTTCCAAATTTGGAAATCTCGCTCTCTTCATCGTCGTCGTCATCGTCGTCATCGCCATAGTAGTTGTTGTTGGAGTTATACACGAGAACAGGAAGATGACGCAAGATGGTAGCTTTGACCTCCATCAAGTTACCGGGGTGCACCCAGAACTTGAAGGACTTGTAGTCCTCAGCAGCGGAATCCTCGTTGAAAGAAGACAATTTCGATAAGGACTGGTCGATATCGTAGTTGTCCCGCAAGAACTGGAACAAGGCCGAGATCTTGAACAAAAGAGGCGAGTAGTCTTCGGAGTGGAAAGGCAAACTCTTCAAGCGGACGTTCAACAATGGTTTCACCGAGTAGGCCGGGTGCAAGCGGTCGTGCTTCTTGACGATTTTGGTGAAGCCAGTGTAGTTCAATCTTTGGAAGTGGTTCAACTCCTGGATCACGTTCAACACCAGGTCCAATTTGCCCGAAAACTTCTGCACATCAAACTGAGCACTAGGCGATTCGGTTTCAGCCTGCAAGTCGTTGAGAGTCTCGTTCAACTCATCGTACTTGTTGATCTGGAACGTATAGACCTTCTCCAAGTCCGAGTCCAAGGCACTGACAAACACCTGTTCGTCCTTCTCGGTCCATGCGTTCTTGATGATGACCCCCTCCTTCAAGAGCTTCTTCAAATGCGTGTAATTGATGTAGTACTCCTTCCACGGCGTGTAGATCTCTCTGCTGAGCTTGCTATCAAAGAGCATTTTCTGGGAGTCACCCTCGGGGCTGGCGGCTTGGGTGCTCGGATCCTGGGACATGCTTGGCCACTAAACAATGCTGTACTACGAAAAATACAAACGACCACTGGAAAGAAAGAAAGGACGTGGGTGCTCACTATTTAAATGCGTCTTGATTGAGCGAGGGCTCCAGTTATCGTAATAGATAATCAGCGAGCCAGTCCTGCACCCGCTCCATTCCATAGCACGTGGGCGGAGACCTTAATACCTTAATACCCATGCCTCCACATGGCTATCCAGGAGAACGGACAGGAAAAAAAGCTTTTTTTTAACCTTATACAATTTGCCATGGGGCTGGCCGTTGTCTGTGGGCAGTTTCTTCTGACGCAGGTGAGTGATGCGAGTCAACTAATAGAGTTAGACATAATTAAGATACAAGCATACACATACTGTACATACTAAATATATACTAAATACTCAATACATACTAAATATATACTAAACACTACATACACACTAAATACTAAATATACTAAATATATACTAAATACTAGATACATACTGAATACTAAATACATACTACACTTACTATACATACTATACATACTATACATACTATACATACTATACATACTACACTTACTATACATACTATACATACTATACATACTATACATACTATACATACTATACATACTATACATACTATACATACTATACATACTAAATACTAAATACATACTGTACATACTAAATATATACTAAATACTAAATACATACTATACATACTTTAGTCCTACGACTACTACAGTATACCACTTCTACTATCTACTACCTACACTATTTCGCTACCATACCTCTACCTTCATTACACACTATTGTTCACCTAAGTATTTAATTCAGTATATACTGGGAGACACTGGTACTGATACTGGGACAGAAACTACTGTAATCATAAAATGAGATACTTGGAATGGAGTTTTTGTTGGAAGTTCAGTATATAGTAGATCAGTATATAGTAGTTCAGAATATAGTAGTTCAGAATATAGGAGTATGATACTATTTCTACCATGGTACTAAGTATAACTGTACTACCATGTCTACTATTTCTACTGTCTACTATGTCTACTATTTCTACTATGGTACTATACCATCCAGGTATCTTTAGGAGCCTAAGACGATATCCAGAGGTTTCTCAATCCGTTCAACGATATCCCGTTCCGAACCCGGACCGATGAGTTCTTTGGTTTTGAGCCGTGACTCGAAGTAAACACTGACACAGGCGGACAGCCAGACAGGCAACTTGATGAAATATTTACAAGAATAGACATTTGTATTCAAGACAGTCCAGAACAGATTTGTACTAAAGACAGTCCAGAACAGATTTGTACTGAAGACAGTCCAGAACAGATTCGTATTCACAGTCATAAACATAATCCTATAAAATCACAGGGAGAGCTACTGACTTGGTTACATGAACATATGTGAATGGAGCTATAAACTAGATATAGGTAGTTTTTTGGACTAAGTACATCGTACCATACTTCTTTCCAGTAGTAGAATAGATCTGGTATACTCAGTACTCTAAACCAATACTACTACTACTACTACTACTATACATACTATACATACTATACATACTATACATACTATACATACTATACATACTGTACATACTAAATACATACTAAATACATACTAAATGACTAAATATATACTAAATACAAACTAGACTGTTAGATCCACCATAGGCAGGGCCCTGCCTATGAAGGTATTATGAAGTCTCTCAGTCCGATTGTTACAATGGCCATTGCAAACGCCGTGTCACGGCCATCGTTGTATGAAGTCTATGATGGCCCTTTCGAATATTCTGGAACAATCCTTACCATTGTTCTAGTGGAGAGTTTTTCGATGCCACGTTTCTCTCAAAGTTATTTAAGCCGCTTCGGTTCCTCTCTTGAGGAACCATCAACGAACATAGTTTTAGTTAGGCATAAATGTATTAAAGAACATAACATAGACATACTAAATACATACTCTACATACTATACATACTGAATACATACAAAATGACTAAATACTAAAACACATCAGACATTCTTAGATGCTTGAAAATCTCTACAATTGATATTTGTATGAAGGACAATTTATGTGTTAGAGTACTTGGTGTTGGGAGCTTAGTGTGCCTTGGTTGGGGCCTTGGCTGGGGCCTGCACCCGTGCACCCGAGGGCATACTCATGTTTCGCTGGTGCGCAAACCATCTGCCCTATGACCTCTCTACACTTGGATGACAATCCGTTATCGTCCAGAGGGAGTCTTCAATATATGCCTCCAGGCTTTCTGAGGCACCTACCGGAATTGACCTACAATTTCTCCCAGACTTTTTCGTCGGAAGCTGCTCATAGCAAGAATTCTCTCCGGCACCAGGCCCTAGAGCACCTCAAGTCCTCGGGCTCCTATATTCTCATTCTCTTGCTTCGATCGCTTTCCTATGGGTTCAGTCTACTAGACAAATACGCCTTGGGGATCTATGCAAATGAAAATGGTCATGCCAATGATTTCAATGCAGGTTCTAATGATACCTATACTGGAATGTCCAACCGTTCAAATGGTGGGTATGCTGGAAATAATGCTTTGAATAATGCTTCAAATGATGCTGTTTATGTTGGTGCTGGCTCTAATTCGGATTCCAATAAAATCTATTTTGATATCCTGGACTTCCCGGATGCAATACCCTCCAGCACTCCCCGTGGCTCACTGCCCGTCCTGCCCAATGTGCTTCCTGATACACACACGCAAAAGTCTCGTGGAGACTCGGATATTTTCAAGTGCATTTTCGAGCTCGATGATACCGATGACGATTTGGTTATGGCCGGCCAATATGGCACGTCGTTGCATTCTACCTCTGGGTCCAAGTACGTTCCACGTGACCGCATGTATAACTACCAGGCAAATGCGAACGAGGTTTCCGCCGTTGACCTCTTGAGGACGGAATTATCTTCACCTCGGGACGAGTACGACGATATGATTTCCAGGTTCTACAGGCCTTTCAAACAGGCTCCACACCAGAATTACTCGTTGACCAATGCCATGCTAGCATTCAAACCCACCAGCGACTTCTCGCAGATTCTCAAGGAGAAACGGGGGCAGATCCAACAGTTGGTGTCCCGGGAACGAAAACAGGCCCAATCTTCTATTCGACCACTTAGTGCTGAGCAACTACTGCTGGTCAACATGTACTGGGGATCAAAACAGACTAATACACCGGTGGTCTCTGCATTTTCCATCGATATAACGGCCAGAGACCTCCAAACGCTCCGTGACTCCAGCTGGCTTAATGATAATGTTATCGACTTCTACTTGAACCTTGTCTCGGAGAGTGTGCTGGGTACCTACTGCTGGACCACGCATTTCTTCTCCACTCTCAAGAGTAAAGGGTACCAGGGTGTTGCACGGTGGGCCAAGCGCAGGAAGGTCAATTTGGCGGAAAAGAAAAAGGTCATAGTGCCTATTAATATCATGGGCACACATTGGGCCGTGGCCGTGGTGGATAACATGGCCAAAACCATTGGGTACTATGACTCGTTGTCTTCTGGAGGAAACGTGAAGACCGTTGAGATCTTGCGTGACTACATGACCAAAGAAAGGGAACGATTCCAGGCTCCTTCCATAGAGTATACGCTTCATCCATGTGTAAAGACTCCACAGCAGCAGAATGGCTACGATTGTGGGGTCTTCACTTGCACTGTGGCACGATACGTTGCAGGCGACTCTCCATTGAGCTTTTCTCAGAATGATATGAAGGTGATCCGACGAAGAATGGCCTACGAAATCTTAAGCAAATCTTTGTTAGACGGCCCCAGCCAACCTCATCTTTAATTAATCTTCATTTGCCCATTAAAGGGCCTATATACAAAGCCTCAAAGCCTCAAATCAAAAGCATTAAAACCAGCTCTTCTTGGGTGTCCCAAGAGCCACAACGTCCTTGACCTTGCCCTCGTAGGTTTGTACCTTTTGCGTAGATGCCGAGATCTTGCTGCTCAAGTACTCCGCTCTCTCTTTCATGTTCTTGACGTCTCTGGAGTCGGAAAGCTTGGCGATTTGGTCCTCGAGCTTGGCTATCTTGGCATTCTCCATAGCAATCAACTCCGAGTAGAAGTTTGTCTCGTACAACTTGAATACCGTCTGGTCGTTCACCAAATCCTTGAAAGCTGCTTTGAAAAGCGGTCTTCCTGTAGACACGGCCTTAATAATACCTTTATCTCTCTTCAAGGAAATGAGGTCGTTTTTCTCCAAGACCCCCAACGTTTGCACTGTGTGGTAGTTGAGCGAGAACAAAGGCGACTGCACCAAGTTATCAATGTCAATGTGGTCGTCCTTTGCAAGAGCCCGGATAAGTGCCCAAAGCTGTGCTGAGTTCCATGGTGTATCAGAAGAGCTCTGGTCGGTGTTGACATTGAGGAAGAAGGTGGTGATCTGCTCAGACGCCTGGTGAACCATTTCGTTTAGAGCTGCCTCAGGCTTTTCTCCCGACTTGACCCGTCTGACAAAGGCTTGCAAATCCAGCATCCGGCCTCCAAGTGGCTCAAGACACTTGTCGACGTTGGTGTGGGCACTGATATCCTTTAATTGCTTGCTGACGTAGTGCTTTGCACTAGCAGGAGTGGCATCGTCCAAGGAAATGGTCTTGAACACTTGGTTGGGGAGTGCTTCTGTCAAGTGCAGAGTGCTTCCGGAATCAGCAGAGATGATGATCACGTGTGCCAGGTTATTCTGGATCAATTGCCCAGCCCAATCTGCCAATGCCTTGTAGATGAAGTCATGGGGACTATCCGATTTTCTGAGGAAGTTATTGATCACCACCACAGGCTTGACCTCCGGGTGCAGCTGCAAATAGTCGTCTTCTTTAGCTCCCACAATCTTAGAGTCTCCGCTTTCAGCCTGGTCTGCGTGTTTCAATTTCTACTGGCGATCAATCTCACACTTGTAGGCAGGGAACCCATCAAGTGCCACATTTCGGATGGCCTCCAGCGCCAACAGCAACATGTTCTTGTACTGGGTTTCCTTGGACTCGCTGAGACCCGACTTCTGACCGGTCAACCCTTGCAAGCCTAGATCAACAAATTGGGACACGGAGTTGGTCCAGGTGAAGAGAGGGAAGTAACCCAATTGGGAAGCCCCAGCTTTCAAGAACTCGTTATCGCTTCTGGCTTTGACCAAGTTGTTGCAATCAATCTCCAAGAGGTTCTTCTTGTAGGACTGGTCAATATTCAAGGCATGTTCGGTGACAAACTCTTTCTCACCCGAACCCTTGGGTCCTTTCACCACAATGAGAGTATTGGCATTCTCACACACCCACAAGCGCAATTGATTAGCCTTTTCAGACCGTTCGGACCAGTAGATATCCGCGTCCAAATCCTCGATTTCCACCTCTTCTTTATGGCCACCGGTGAGGGTTTCCAAAGAGTCTCCAATAAAGTGCTTGCTATCACTGAGACTGGACACTATCAACTTGTAGGGAATGGCAATGGCCCTGATGTACCATTTATCCTTATGGGCATCCCAGCTGTAGTACTGCTTGATCTTGAACTCGATGAACTGTTTTCTGATGGGCTCGAAAATAAGCACGGCAATCGTGACCAAGAGGGCCAAGATCACAGGAATGGCGATTCTCTGGTGGTTGGCTATAAGATTTGTGATGACATTGACCCTCTCAACCGGAATGTACTGGAGGTGCAACGTGGTTTTGCCTCCATCGAGAACCATGCCCGTGATACAGTTTCTGGCCCGGATACACGAGGCAGTGAACCTGAAGATGATCGTGGAAGTAGGGTTGGACGAGGACGCAGGAATGATATCGATAATCGTACCGTATCTCCTGAAAAGCAAGTACAACTCCTCCTCGGTCAATGGATTACCCTCGAAAATGACCTTGAGCTTACGGGACGGAAACCGGCTCAAGTCCTCGATCCATGGCGTACCCTTGACCAAAGACGCAGTGACCTTGGGTCTATAAAACGAACGCATCGATAAGCGGTTCTGGTTCCGTTCAATGTTGTTTTCAATGGCCGAAAGAAGGCTCAGAGAGCTCGAATTGGGCGGCACGCCAAACTTGACAAACACTCCACCGTCCCTCTTCAACGGCACCAACTCCTGGCACTTGGCCAGATCCGGTAGAGGGTTCTTATCGCTATTCACCACGCTGATGATGAAATCCCGCACCTCCTTATCAGTCTGAGTAAAATCAATGGAGTGGGCCAAAAAACCCCAGAACTTGCTATACCGCAACTTGGCTAGCGAACGTGGGTACACATTGTCGAAGAACACGAGGATCTCCTTTTGTTTCTCGTAATCCATAATTCCCGTCAATTGTGCCGGAGCTTCAGACTCCGAAGTCTCGGCTTCATCCTTGAATTTTTGCAAGTCGGGCGAGTAGTGCCGGACGCCTGTGTAATTGCTAAGGATCTGGATCTGGGGAACCCTTATGGCATGCCCCGATCTGAGCGATCTCAACCCACGGAGGTGAATCATGAAATAGTCTTTTTTGATAGATAGATCCACTGATATTTGGTAATAGTGGAGTAATGTCCAGAATAAAAGTAGTAGTTAATGTAAGTGGTAGTAGTGAGTGAGACTAGTGAGTGAGACTAATGGGTGAGACTAAGTGAGACTAGTGAGGTCATTAGGCTACTGCGCGTTACATGCATACAGAGAGATGTCTCACAGCAATAGTAATCCCCAGGCCGTGGGACCTGGCGAAACGAGGCCAGTAAGCTTTTTGCTTTTTGCTGGACCCCAATACTGCATGACGTTGTTCTAGGCTTCGCTTTGAATCACTATACCATTTGGAGCGGTATAACAATCTTCGAAGAGGCCAATGGTTAGAGAAGGGACGGCCATGTCCTGCGCACTTGCGGCTCCATGTTTGCATGAAGAGACAAATGTGCTGGATGGCTGGGAAGAAAAGGGAGGGAGGTAAATAGGGAAAGGGACTGAAAGGAAGGGAGAGAAAGGGGAGAGAAAGAGGATAATGAGAAGGAGAAAAAGAGGGAGGAAGAGGATAGAGAAGAAGAGAAAGAAGGTGGATGAAAAATTCGCACCGCGTTGAACTTGTCTCTACGCTACGTGCAGTACACCCTCATGTGACCTTAGACATGGCACCTGCATGATTGATGTCCATCGTAAACTTTGACGTATTAATAGCTAGCCCATGGAGGCACTTATTGCTATGAGAGATATTGTCACCTCTTCTCTAATACCCGCAATGTGCAGGAAGCTCAATTGAATGCACCACAAAATTAGCACACATCGACCTCGGTCACAACTCATGATCTCTCTCCCTCTCTCTCTCTGACTTTTGATTCTCAGTTTTGCTTATCCCATTTCTCGATCAATTCTCTCTGAATTCTCTCTCTCGATTCTGAAATTCCTCTTTTCTCTGCTTATTGATTCTCAATTCTCTGGCTAGTCCACCACGGCAGAGGGTATATAGTTTGTATCCTTCAAGAAATCCTGCGTACGGAGCAGCCTCACGCTGGAGGAGTCCACCAGACTACTCACCTTCTTCCCAGACTTATAGTTGTCCCGGATATACTCCTTCATGGACCTCAAGGCCGCTTCCCGACACAACTCTCGGAGATCAGACCCACTCATCCCTTCAGTGTAGGCCACAATGGTCTCCAAATCAAAGTCAGAGTCTAGCGTGGCTTCACTTAGGATTTTCTTCAAAATCGACCGTCTTTGGCCGCGGTCTGGCTTGCCAATGGCAAACCTCTTGGGCAATCTCCGCATGAATGCCAGGTCAATATCGTTTTGACGGTTGGTGGCTCCCATAACCATAATACGACCATTGGAGACGAGTCCATCCCAAAGCGTCATGAACTCGGCTTTAAGCAACGAACTCACCTCGTGGTCCGTGGACGAACGGTCACGTAAGAACGAGTCGATTTCATCAATGAAGATAATACATGGCTGCAATTTGTTAGCCAACAAAAAGATGGCGTCCACAATCTTGTTGGATTCTCCATACCACTTATCCATAATGGTCAGCATTCGAATCAGCAAAAAGAAGGCCCCGCTCTCTTTGGCTATGGCCTTGGCCAACATGGTCTTACCACATCCGGGAGGCCCGTAGAAAAGCACCCCTTTGGGCGACTGGATAAGCGACAGATGCGTAGCAAATAAATCTGGCTCGGTCAAAGGCAAAATCACGGCCTCGTGGAGCTCGTCTATGATCTCGTTCAAGCCTCCAATATCATCAAAAGATACCTTCAAATCCTCCGGAAGCACAAGGCTATTGAGAAGCGCTTTCTCGTACTCGTTGAGCAGAAGCTTCTTCAAATCCGTATTGTGTTCCTGGATCTTCCTCAACACATTGTGGCTATTCTTCTTGCTGTCCTTGTTGCGCGAGGCGTCCAGGCTCTCATTCAAGAGGTGGTTGAGCATGTAGTACATGGAGAGCCCTGCGCCGGTGAGGAAGAAGATATTGCCCAAGAGCTTGAGGTCCAACTTGAGGCCCCACAAATCTAGCTTGATCTTGTTCATGGTGTATAGCTAAGTGTGGTACTAGTGGTGGGGAGATATATAGACCAGTGAGAAGTATAACAGTGCGAAGTATAACAGTGAGAAAGTAGAACTTGGGGTCTGAGTAAAGTATCCGAGGCCGCGGCGGTGTACGGGTGTCATGCCAGCCTAGATAGAGCATCATCTCATCTCTTGCATCTACTGACCAATGGCTAAATCGGACAAACATGCGATCCGCATGCCGGGAGCAGTCCTAGATCAGATCAGGACGAAACAGGAGAGTGGGGAATATAGTAAGGACAAGAGATTTGGCCAGAAACGGAAGTTCACGGAAAAACGGGTCTCTAGAAAAGACAGGCGGAAGGAGGAGAGACGTTTGAAGAAGCAAAAACAGCATAGACCCAAGAGCAACGGCCATTCACATGAGGGAAGCCTAAATAATGGTTATTCCCAAAAAG
Organism: [Candida] ipomoeae; assembly: GCA_002370145.1. NCBI lineage: Eukaryota > Fungi > Ascomycota > Pichiomycetes > Serinales > Metschnikowiaceae > Metschnikowia > [Candida] ipomoeae. The sequence goes on along the minus strand of NKZK01000433.1, from coordinate 37,764 downwards.
AAAGCCTAAATAATTCTGTGTATGACTCCAGTGATGTGGAGCAGATGAGCCATGATGAGAGTGAGCCTGAGGAAGACCCTATGGCCGCCTTGAAGGCCCTTAAAGCCCAAAAAGAGGCTAAAAAGAAGCTGGAAAAGGCAAAGAGTCTGGCAATAGATTCTAAGGACTCGGGATTTCGTGTGGTTCGTGAAGACGACTTGGACGATGAGCTAAGTGAAGGTGATTTGGACGATTTAGGGTCAGAAGGCGATTTTGATGAAGATTTAGAGGGAGATTTCGAAGGAGAGTTTGATGAAGACGATTCTATTGACTCTAATGATTTCGATGGCTTTGAATCAGACGAAGATGCTCCAGAGGATCCGCTCGCTGCTCTCAAGAAGTTGAAGGAAGCCAAAAAGGCCAAAACCAAAGCCAAAACCCAAGAAAAAGAACAACAAGAAGAAAGTGACGATGAAATGCTCCCTGAAATTCCATCTGATTTTGAGGATCTCAGTGAAGCAGAGGATTTTGGTAATGAGTCCTTTGAAGAAGGAAGCGATTTGGACGAAGCTTTCGATCTGCCAGAGGAACTCGAAGAGACCCAAGATCCTCTAGCCCAGCTCAAAGCCTTGAAGGAAGCAAAAAAAAAGGAGGCAGAAAAGAAGGAAAAGAAAGTAGCAGAAGAGAAGAAGGAGACGAAGACAGACAAAAAGACCAAGAGCTCCAAGGCAGATAAGCCGGTGGAGGCCAACTTCGTGGATCCCTTGAATAACGACTTGGAGTACTACGCCAAGAAATTAGGACTCAAGAACGGGAAAAAGTCCAAGCTCACCAAACTTGATGATGACGATGTGGTGGGTGGTCTCTTGGACGGCCTAGACTTTGATCTGTCTTCTGAGCATTCAGCGTCGGATCAGAGTGATTACGACGACGAAGAATCCGGTTCTGATGAGGAGCGTGCGCCCAAAGAAAACCCCTTTGTTGCTCCTGGAACAGATGTTCAGGCAGACACCAATGGAGCAGATGCAAAGGAATCCAAATACATTCCTCCCACTCTTCGGCGAAAAATGGCCTTGGAAAATGGATCCGGCTCCGAAGTCAATGTGGCTCTCCAAAGGTCCATCAAGGGTCCCATCAATAGGCTCTCGGAGGCCAACATTGGCTCCATAGTCAACGAGATCAACGGCCTTTTCCTCTCCAACGCCAGACAGGCCGTCAACGAGAGCTTGACCTCCATTGTACTCGATAGTATTGTCCAACAAGGCCGGTTGCTCGATACCTTTGTCTACTTGCATGCAGCATGTGTGGTGGCCATCTATAGACTCCAGGGAGTGGACTTTGGAGCATACTTCATCCAGACGCTTATTGAGAAATTCGAAAAGGCCCGAAAAGCCGAGGAAAAGTCCAAAGATGCTCTTAATTTGGTATCTCTTCTATCCTCGGTGTATGCGTTCCAGTTGGTGTCGTCGAAGCTTCTTTATGACTTGATCCGCGATCTCATCGATGAACTCTCCGAGGCCAATGCCGAAATCTTGCTTAAGATTATAAGGAATTGCGGCAACCAAATGAGATCCGATGACCCTGGCTCGCTTAAGGAGATTGTGTTGCAAGTGTCCAATAAATCTTCCTCCCTCAAGTCCACCAGCCCCAGGATGCAGTTCTTGGTGGAAACCATTTCATCTTTGAAAAACAACAAGATGAACTCAGCCCAAGCAGATAGCCACGACTTGATGGTGCGGCTCAAGAAGTTCTTAGGCAACTTTGTCTCGTCCAAATTGGCCGATCCTCTCCAGGTATCCTTGGACGATATCCGCAATGTGGACACGCGAGGCAAATGGTGGCTTGTGGGTTCGGCATGGAAGGGTAACGAGGCCCAGCAGGAGGTTTTGGCCAACGTGGAGGCCATGAACGATATCCTCGAGTCTGCAGAGCCTAATTGGTTGGAACTAGCCAAACTCCAGAGAATGAACACCGACATCAGAAGAGCCATCTTCATCTCCATCATGTCTGCCAACGACTATGTTGATGCAGTGACCAAGCTCGATAAGCTTGCATTGAAGAAGTCCCAGGAGAGGGAAATTCCCCGGATTGTGGTTCACTGTGCCGTGGTGGAGCCAGCATATAACCCGTACTATGGGATCTTGGCATCCAAGTTGTGTGAAACCCACTCGTACCGGAAAACGTTCCAGTTCATGCTCTGGGACTTGGTCAAGAGTTTTGAAGGTGGAGCGGATGACGATGAAGACGACGATTTTACTGGCTTCGACGATAACCTCGACGACGACGAAAAGCTCAAAAAGATCCTCAACTTGGGCCAGCTTTTCGGCAATCTCTTTGCTGAAGGGTCTTTGGCTCTCCACGTGCTCCGAACCGTCAACTTCATCACGGCCCCTTCAGACCTCAAGATGTTCATGGAGGTTTTGTTCGTGACGTTCTTTGACCACATTGGAAAGAAGTCCCAGGTCAATGCCATTGGAGTGGGATTAGTTGGAAAGAAGAGCATGTCGGAGCAAAAGTTCGATGACCGTATCTTGATCGAGAGGATCTTGAAGGCTAAGGATGAGCCTGCCATGTTGAGAGGAATCTGTCTTTTTATCACCAAGAGCGTTCCACAGAGTGACTTCATCACTGGCAGAAAGCAACGCAAGAGAGTGGAGTGGGGGGTCCGGGCCATGTGTGATGTGACAGAGGAGATTGTCAAGGAAACCGAGGAATTCTAATCAATAGAGATTATCAATACTATTATCAGTACCATTAATTAACTATTATCATTACTATACTTTACTATACCCTCGCTAGAACGGCCACGGACTCCACGTGCTTGGTTTGGGGATAAAAGTCAAAGCCCGTCACCGATTCAACCTTATACTTCACGTCCATGGCTTCAGAGTGCTTGAGCAAAAAATCCAAGTCTCGTGCCTGTGTGAACACATTGCAGCTCACATATACTATGGCACTGGGCTTGAAGGCCACCAACTGCTTGAGAAAGGTCTTTGTAGAACCCTTCCTAGATGGATTCATCAACACCACACTTTCGGCCCCAGTGACCCGCGATTGCAAGAACTCTCCGTTGGTAAACATACACTCGGAATCTCCACTAATGAACTCGATTTTCGTGGGGTTCTTGATACCATTGATACCTGCGTTGTGCTTGGCATATTCGATGGACCGCTTGGAGATCTCTATCCCGTACACTTTCCCATCGTCAGGAAGGTTTTTGGAGAGCGAGATGCCCAAGAACCCGCTGCCACAGTATGCGTCGATGATGTACTTGTAGCCAGGCGAAACTCGAGCTAGTTGGGCCTCGATGAAATCGAGAAACGTGGGGAGAATGGACCGGTTGTTCTGGAAGAACTCGTTGGCCTCAAACTGGAACACATGGTCGCCCACCTTTTCTGTCACCACATTGTGCCGGTTGGTCAAGCATACATGCTGAAACTCTCCAGTGGCATGGTTGATGCGGATCAGGTCACGAAGAAGGAAGTCAGCCGGGACTTTCTTGGGTGCTCCGGTTTCGAGCTTCTGCCGAAGCTGCTCCTGGAATACTGCCTTCACCTGTGGAAGCTTCTCATTGATGGTATTCGTTGCAATGGGACACCTTTTCACGTCCACCACAGACGAACCAAAGGAAGCACTTTCAAACCCAACGGCCAATGGAAGATCCTCAAGCAGAGTGTTTTTGTATACTCGTGTGTGGGGTGTGAGTTTCGTCCGGTACGAGTACTGCATGGGCGACTCCACCACCACGCCAAAGTTGGCTATGCTGCTTTTATCTAGATCAGGACAAAAGTACAGGTAGGCCCTCGAAATAAAGCTTTGTTTCATGTCGAGCTGTTTCTCGTAAGGCAACATCTGGAGCTGGCACCCACTGCACTTCGCAAAGTGCTCACACAATACAAGACCATCATTCCGTCCACTGGACCTTCTGGACTTGCGTGACACACTCACCAACTCGGCCTCAGCATAGTACTCGTGGTGTCTTTGTAGCGAGACTTTCACCTCGTCCCCAGGAACAGTTTTGGGGATCTTGACCACGGTCATCACCGTCTCATCTGTACATGTGGGGTCATAGACACTCCTGCGGACCAAGCCCAAGCCATCACCTTCGGAGCTTGCACTTAGGACCTTGACCAAATCAGCCTCGCAGTACTCTCTGTTGCGTGCAAAGAGAAAGCGGTAGATGGTATTCTCGGGCACCTTGACACTGTCCAACGAGAGCCCATTGGAGTCTAGAAGAGCCTGGATGTCCCGGTGAATGATGCGGTCACGTGAGGTGACATCAGTAGAGCCCCGTTTGGTTTTCCGTTTCAACACATTTTGCAAGTTGGTGTAGTTGCGTCGAAGGAATGGCTGGTGGGTGAGCCGGACCGGTATTCTGGTGAACATGCTCCGATGAGATGAGATGCGCTACTGAGTGCGCACGCCATACACTGCCAAAAAGCTCAAGATATTCACTGGAACTAATTGCACGTCAACGATTCGACATTGACATTCGACATTTCCACAATTGGACATTTCGAAATTTCTGTAACAATTCTTGAAACATTTCCGAAACGGTTTACCCTCTAAAGTTGTTTTAGCTGGCAGTTTCTTGGGGCTCACTGGAAATGGCTTCTTTGGGTGCCCCACTATACTGTCTCAAGTCGAGGGACACTGTCTTGGTGCACTTCTGCCGTTGCTCTCTGTAGATTCCAATTAAAGCATCGGAGTTTTCAAACAATGAACTTTTCAACGAGATCACGATAAACTGGAACCCTGGGCCTGCGTGGTTCTTGATGTAGTTGGAGATGCGGGCCACATTGGAGTTATCAAGAGCAGCATCGATTTCATCCAAAACAAAGAAAGGAGAGGGCATGTAGGTGTGGATGGCGAAAAGAAGGGCCAAGGCTGCTATGGTCTTTTCTCCACCCGATAAGAGCTCCATGTCTCTGAACCGCTTCATTGGTGGCATGGCGTGGTACCGGATTCCAGCATTGTATGGCTCGTCCTCATCCTCCAATGTAAGATAAGCGGAGCCTCCGAGCGGAGCAGCGTCCGACTTGGTCAATTCCTTGTAGATGCCATCGATTTTGTCGGAGATATGGGCGAAAGCCTTCATGAAGGCCTCACTGCGCAATTGCTTCAACTCGTTGAACCGGTTCAATGCCCGTCTCTCATCCTGTCTGGCCTTGTTGAACTCCCGGTCAAAGTCCTTGATCCGTTGGTCCACTTCTCTCAACCGATCCAAAGCTTTGGAGTTGGGTGCAAGCATCTCGAGTTCTTTTTGGATATTCTCAATGGCAACGCTAAGCTCGGCTTCTGTCTTTAATGAGTACCGTTCTTGCAATCTGGCTTCCAAAAGAGAGTAGTCCACCTGGATCAGGTATGCAAGCAGTGACACGTCTTGTGTCTCCACTTCAAGAGAAACTGATTCCAAGAACCCTTCTTCAAGAGGCAAGTCAATGCTTTCAAGCTTGCAGTTCTTGAAGATATTCAAACGCTCAGAGTCGATCTTCTGAATAAGCTCTTCTGAGCCAGAAAGTTCTTCGGCGAGTGTCTTGACTTCAGCCTCAATATCCTTCTTGGAGGCTTCCTTCACATTGGCTTCCTGGAGTGCTTCAGCAAGATCCACCTCACATTTCTTGAGGGCTTCGACCACCGATTCCACTCTTTCCTGTTCTGATTTCAATGCTTCTGAGAGCGATTCGAAGGTCTCGTTCACTGCAGCTAAGTCACGTGCAATACCCATCTTTGTCTGTTCCAATTTCTCGATTCTGGACCGGGTTTCCATGATGCTTTCCTCCTGGAAAGACAACTTGTTGAGGATGGATTGGATTTCTCTCTGGAGCTGTGCTCTTTGTCTGGAACGTGATCTCATGGCTGGCCCATGGAAGTACTCGTAGTCTTCGATAGTCAGCAAGCCATATTGTTGGCAGAAGTCGGTGTAGATCTTGTCCTGAAGCTCTTTTATCTGCAGCTTCAAGTCAGCTACCTTTTCGTCGACTGCAGCAATAGACTCCTTCTTTAGCATCAAGTCTGCGTCAAGGCTCGTGATCACATCCAGCTGGTGGTTGATCTCCATTCTCTTCTCTCCAGCCTCCCTCTCCAAAACATCCACTTTGCTCTTGACCTTGGGAATCTCTTCGTCTATAAGGGCAATCTCCTCAATGAGGTTATTGAGTTCGATATCTTTGGGTTTCTCACTCTGGAGCTTCACAAGACGTTGGGTCAATTCTTCTTTCTCTCTGCGCAAGTTCAAAAGCTCCTGCTTGTTCCATATGACTGCCCTAGAATCACCCTGTCCACTGGTCATGAGCCCGGACTTGTGTATAATCGAACCATTGAGTGCCACGAACTTGCAGTCCAGGACATTGGCCAGGCCCCACTTCAAGTCTCTAGCAATGTCAATATCCTCCACAATAACAGATCCACTCAAACCAAATTGGACCGCACGCTCAATGGACTGGTCCTCGAACTTGGCGATATCCAAAGCAGGCCATGCACCGTCGCTCAAGGATCTGAGGTAGTTCAAGTTATGCTGCTCGGTGACCACGAAGTCCAAAGGAATGAACATCGCCGTTCCAGAACGCCGTTCCTTCAAGATCTCAATGCACTTATGGGCCACAGCCAGACTTTCCACCACAATGGCATTCTGGTAGCGCCCAAGTGCAGTTTGGAGAGCAAAGTCGTACTTCCGCTGTGACGAGCGGACGAGTTCACTCAACAAGCCCTTGATTGCACCATCTTTGATCAAGTTCCGTAGCATTAACACATTGTCACGCAAGTGCTTCTGCAATTGCGTTTCCTTTTGCAAAGACGAAACTTCATCAAGTCTAGCATTGATGGTTCTGAGTTTGGAGGTGGTTTCAAGCTCTGCAAAGTGGTTTTCCTCCGTTCGTTTGATGAGCTCATCCTTAGCAGACTTTTTGATGGCTCTCTGGCTCAAGAGCTCGTTTAGGGAGATGTTGAGATCGCTGATTTTGGAGTCATACGTCCACCGAACAGTCGACTCCAAGTCCAAAATACGGTCGCGGGCATTTTGCTTGCGAGACTTGATGCTCTTGACCGACGAAACAAGCGTTTCCCTATCGTTTTCGAGAATCGACATGGACTCCTCTAGCCGGGACCCGGAGCTTGCCAAAAACGTATTTCTCAAGGCCTCATATTGCTTCAAGCCCTCGGGAGGAACGTTGATCCTGCTGGTAAGAGACTCGATCTCCGCTTCGAACCGGTCCAACGCTGCCTGTGCTTCAGTAAGTGAAACCCTCAGTTCTCGGGCCAACTTCTCCTGGTTCCCAAGGTCGGCCATCAAGTTTTCCACCTTGGTGGTCGTTTGGCGCAGCCTGCTCTCTAAAGACTTCTTGTTGGAAGCCACCGGCACCAAGGCCCTTCTTTTCGAGTCCGCAGCTGATTTCAAATCAAATACTTCTCCATTCAACCGTTTGCGTTCTAGGCTTAATCTTGAAGACTCTGCAAGAATACTTTTATGGGCAGCATCCTCGGCCTCAAGTCTTTCTCGGGCCCCAGTGAGTTTCTGCGAGATAGTAGTGCTATCCTGTAAAGCCAGGAAGTGACGCTTCTGATTGTGGAAAAGCTTGTAGAGGTGGTACATCTTGATGTACTTGTTCTTCTCGGTCAACTTGACCTCAAAGAGATCACGTTCCCTCATCTGCTCCTTGTACTGCTTGGAGTCGGAGGTGAGGTTTCTCTTGCGGGAGAACACCTCAGCAGCGATGTCACGGGCCCGTTCCAGCTCCTCCTTGAGCTGCTCATATTCCTCTACGTATTCAAGAGATCCACTGATGGCCTCCACCAACTTGGACATTTCCTTGGGCGACTGCGAGGCCACGTTCTCGATGTCGCCCTGGAACACCAAGAAATTGCGCGCCTTGACCAAAATGTTCTCGTTTTTCAACGCCAAAGTGTACTGCAACGCGGTGACATTCGTTCCGTTGATCTTGTATTCCGACGCTCCACCTTGTCTGATGGTACGCATAAATTTGACCACTTCGCCCGAATTTTTTTCGTACAGAGCACAAACGTACGCCGACGTGATTTCTTCTGTATCGCTCAGATCATCTACTGGACCCCGGTAAATCAAATCATTAAGAGTATGAGAACGGAGCTGTGCTGATTGGACGCCCAAAACAAACGAAATGGCGTCCATCATATTGGACTTGCCTGCACCGTTGGGCCCAATGATGGAAGTGAACGGCGCATTGCCGAATCCGATTTTGGCCGTGCCTTTATACGACTTGAAGTTGTGGAGTTCAAGACCAACGAGCCGTCCCATGGTGCTTGTTGTATTGTATTGTATTGTATTGTATTGGAGGTAGTCTAGTCTATGGTGCGCGTCAATTACTGCGCGTGGAGACGCGCGTCTTGTATCGTATTCTTTTATCGTATTCTTTTATCGTATTCTTTTATCGCTGCTAAATCTCTGGATACAAGAAATCAGAGGGGTGAATTTTATAGTGGTACTCAAAAATATGTTTTTTAAGCAATTTTCAAAAGAATATTGATTTGTCAAGAATTGTAGGAAATTGGTGGAATAAAGGTGTACTGGGCCCTGGGTTTACTTGACGCTGCTCACTATGTATAGACGCACAGTAATAGCAGTGTAGTAGAAAGTGGAAAATGAATAAGCAGAAATACAGTGGAGAGAAGGAATTAGCAGAAATGCAGTTGAGAGAAAAAAAAGAGTGCTATAAAATATTACTAAGTAATTTCAATTGTTGACTATTTAATTAATACTAGGTGGTAGACTTCTAGAGACTGACTATGGTGACTGGGTAGTACCTAGTACTGTAGAGAAGTAGTCTATAATACATTATCTACAATTCGTTCATTTAATTATTTGGCAGGACAAAAACAATCTATAGCCAATATATGGTAGAAGTGGCAGTATTACACAAGTGCTATGTCCCTATAAATTCCTATAAGTTAGTTCATATTAGTCTATAAAGTTAGTTTTCGCCCAGTAGTCTATGGTAGTCTATTAGTTACATGCTGTTGCAGAGTAGCCTTAAAGTGAGTATTATACACTTCTGTGGTAGCCCAATATTAGTACTAGTGGAGTGACTCCCAGCCTAAGTACCTATAAGTACTATTCAAGTATTATAAGTACCACATAGATACAATTTATATTAGGCTTACCGCAAGCATTTACTGCAATTATCTATGATAATCTGTTATTAATGTTCAAAAACATTCTGCCATTATTTGACATTATTCTGACATTATGCTAAGTGTCAGATATAGATGTACCTCATTTTTCTGCAGGTACTTATTTTTCCTAAATTCTACGTCGTGGTTCTTTAAAAAAGAAACATACTTAGCCCTAACTCTATTGAACATGTTTTGGGCCAAATTTTGCAGACTGTAGAGGCTACAGATGTTCAGGTATACAGGTACATAGAGTCGAGGTACTATAGTACTATAGTATAGACATAGATGTTATGAGTCACTGTCCAAGTAATACAGGATAAACCATAGACTCTATAATTCACTTTACTAATTTACTACTACTACACTGTACTATACTGTACTACTATACTGTGCTACTATATTGTACTACTATATTGTACTACTACACTGTACTATATTGTACTACTACACTATACCACTACACAGGATAACATCAACCAATGAACACAAGTAACTAAGTACTAGGCGTATCCACTAAAGAATCTAACAGTAGTATTCAGCAATAGTACAGTAGTAGAAGTGCCAACTATGCTATGAGGTCAGTATATTCATTACCTAGAGCAAACTATAATGCATTAATAGATGGCATGGTACTGGTGTAGCAGTCCGTGTCAGTAGTAGTCGCTATTGAATACTTAGTATACTAAGCATTACAGCATATCAGCATTATTATTAGCTGTAATAGTAGTAGTAGTTTTACCATACATACACTATAACCTAGAAAAGCCTTTTCATTCAGTTCTTTCATTCATTTCTGTTCATATTTATTAATTCACTAGCCAGAATTTAGTTCTATAGTGTGCATAGGAGGTATTAGATAATACATAGTGATGCTGGTTCAAACCATAGTATTTTGCTACCTAACACCACTACACTGTACGGCAGTATCCACTAAGTCTGTATATCTACTGATACTATCACGTGGATATACGACTCTGACTCTCTACTATGACAAGACTGACTATAATAAGACTGACTATAATAAGACTGACTACATGAGTATGACTCTGACACTAAACTACACTCTACTACACACCATTGGTCTATACTACTTTTTTAATACGAATGTACTACACTTACACGGTAACTCAGCTATACTAGTACCTTATGGCTTTTGACCTACAACGCTGGTATCATCTTCACTTCACTAATATACATTTGTATTACTGGCCTTAGACAAAGTATTCAGAGATGCAGGATAATACCTTAGCTTATTCTCACATTCTCTTTAAGTTCCTGGGGTTGACATGCCCAAGCGTCTTATTAATTATTAATATTAGTCAAGTTAGTTCTGCTTGAACGACGTGGAGTAGAGGGCCAGGAACCCCCCGCTGCTCTTGGAGGGCCGGGCGTATGCAGGACGCTGGAATGAGCCGGGTTTCCGAAGTCCACTGGGTGTTGTGATGGCCGAGTCTTTTCCGACTTTGTTTGAAATGAAAGGCGATAATGCCGGTTTGGTTTGCGCGAGTAGTGTTCGGTCCTGTTCATTGGGTTGGTGAACGTCACTGCTTCCAAGTGGTTTTCGGTAGTGAGGCATCTTGAGTCCACTAGCAGAGCTCCATGGTGCGGTGGGATTGGAAGGTCTTGAGTGGGACTCTAGATCGGACTTTGCAAAGAGCACATCATTTGTTTTCTTCCGTTTGGCATCCTCTAGAGTTCCTCCATAGGCCCGTTTCTGCGCTTCTCTTATATGCAATGCTTCACTAGCACTGGCTGAATTGCGCTGTTCCATCATTGCAGAATACTTCTCCTTCAATTCCTTGTTCTTGTCGGTGGTCTCGGCCTTGACGAGGAATGGTAGCTGCATGTAGTCACCTGACCGGATGCTGGCATCCAACGTGGTATTGATGACCTGCGTGATGGTGCTGAGGATCTGCTTCGTATCCTTGACTCCGATCTCATTGGAGTACCTCCACACACCCACAGCAATCACGGCACACGTAGCAGCCAGCGCAGCATCCAGGGTCATTTCAGATCCACCTTCTCCTACCAAGTGGATATACTTTCCAAGCATTCCACTGAGCTTGGGATTGTGTAAAGATGCAGTCTTGCTCTTGGACTCATTCGAATCCGACGACCCGTTATCGGCACTCTCTTCCTTCTGCTGCCGAGCAAACCGCTTTTCACGTCTTTTGGAAAACTCGTCTTCCATCCAGAGGGTCTTCTCCTGAGAATTCCCTTCGCCAAACATGTATGCGGCACGCCTGAGCACTCGGGCCCGTAGGTCATTATCCTTGTTCCTCTCTGCATTCTCCTCTCTCCATTTCTTCTTCCGTTCTCTGTTTTCAATCCTTACTCTTTCCTTATACTCCAGGGAGTCCACATCTCGCTTGACTCCCACGAGAGCCGCACGGAACCGTGTGCTGTTATAGCTTGAGATTGCTGTGTGGGCACAATCGTAGAATTCCTTCAATTGTTTTTCGTTCTGCATCTGGCTGAACTCCTCCTCCGTCTTGGCTTCGGCCATGGCCTTTTCCTGCGGCTTGATGTACCCAATAATACTGGTGAGAAGGGTCTGCGCACGCTGCGAATCGTCTATGGAACACACCAAAAATTGCTTTCCCTCTTTAAGATCTTCCAAGCATCTTGTCTCTGATTCAGGCAGTTTTTTGAGCTCTTGCACTATTTCTTGGACCCGTTTTGTTGCACAAATCGACGTCTTAGTGAGCATAAGCGCATTGGTCATTTGTCTAATCACCAGCATTAAATTCTGAGACTGTGTTCCCGATTGAATGTGATGTGAAAGGGACGAAAGAATGTTCGACAATTGCGGGTTCATTTGCACAGAGCTGGCCAGCTCAGGTTTCATGGAGTCCTCGAGAGTCTGGATTGCAGAGTAGTCTCTTTTGGCCGGACCTGCCATGGACGCACGGTGCAACGCAAGGGTTTGAGCGATCGAAAGTGGTTTTCCACTAGGCTTTTCGCCCTTTGGCTCAGTCGTAGCACTATCGTCTTTTCTAGCAAGTGCATCCTTCACTGAAAGTGCTGCTATGGCAGCTGCAGTAGATAAGGCATTGGGTTGTTCGCGATAAGTCTCCAGAGAGGATGTTTTGGAGATGGGAGTTTGAGATTCATCAATATCTAGAGACGTGATGAGTTCTTGGGGGTTCAGCATGGCCATGTTGAAGGCATTCTGAAGGATTTCGTTCATGTGGAGCTTCTCCAAATCCAGCTCGTTTTCTGCTGAGGCCACCTGTGCTTTCAGCGGAGCTTGAGACGTTGCAGTGTTGACGGTACTTGCAACGGCGGACTTGATGGCGGAATCCAACGTTTGGGAGTCCTCTTTATGGGCCACGGTTTGGAAGTGCGCCAACACATTCTCGTCTAGGACCGGGATATCTTTCAGACCCGAAGCCCCGGTCTCCAGGGTGCTGACTTTATGGGAGATTTCACCTCCCAACTCATCAATAAAGCTTTGACGTCGTTTCTGTAGACCCTCGGGTTTGGAGTCGTTTGAGTTTATGCGCTCAACGACATCTTGAACAATGCCAGCGAGATTCAACCCCGTCAGATCCTTTGCTGCTTCTGAATGAACATGGTCTTTTGCTGCTTCTGACAGAGCTTCATCTTCCTTTTTCATGTCGTAGATAGAATTCAAAGACTGAGTGATGGCCTGGCGTAAGATCTCATCTGAAGAGAGTGCAGGCCCAGGTTCCAGTGCATGTTTAGGCTCCGGGTCAGGCTGGTCTTCTGACGGTTTATCACTTTTGGCAAGATTCTGAAACACCTCTCCAATGGCATCTTCAAGGTTTTGGTCATGGTCTTCTTTCTTGATGTCAAAAGTGTCCTCAAGAGTTAACTCATCGTTGGCCGTTGGGTTGGAAAGACTCTTGAAGGCATTGCCAATAGCAGCTTCAAGATCTGTATTTGCATCAGGATCTGCAGTTTTATCTGTAGTAGCCTTTTCCTGTGTATTGCTCATTTCTGGCTCGTCCTGCTCCATCTCAGCACCTACACTCAGTAGATCTTCACCAGCTTCGCCAGTATGTTCAGTCAGTCCACCCGAAAGGTCATGATGGATCTCTTGGTTTGCAGGAACTTCCAGGGAGAACTCCAGAATCTTTGGTTCAGTCTCATTGAGTTGGTCAATTTGTGATTCCTTAGCTTTAGAACCTGCCCCAGCCTGTGGGAGCAAGTGGTCCAGTTGGTAATCGGAATCAGGAGCCAGGGGTTTAGGAGAGCCATGGTGGGAGAAATCGGACTGGGCCAAAGACCCAAACACCAGGCCCACCACGGCCTCGAGGTCGGGCTCAGACTCGGATCCAGGCTTGGAGTCTGCAAGTGCAGGTGCAGGCTCAGGCTCATCGAATATAGGCTGTTCATGCAGCAGCGGGCCAGAGGCCTCGTTTACCTCGTTTAACATGGCAAAGTGTTTAAAGGCATCGCCAATGGCATTCTCCAAATCTAGGTCATCCGCAGAGTACAGAGGGTCATTTTGGGCAGACTCATCGGGCTGCTGGGCATTGTGTTTCTGGGCATCCATCTCATGGGCTTCATGGTTGATAGCATCTTGTTGAGGACCATCTTGGTTACCATCTTGGGCGTGGGCGTGTTGGTGGGGATGTAGCTCTGCAGCGTACTCATCCATGGTGGATGTGGCGTGAAATATGGGGTAGATAAGGGTCACAAGTTTGCTGTGACTGTTTTTTCGATGCTTGTTATGATATGTATCTTGCGCGCCTCATACCGTACCTTACACTTGCCCATACTAAATATACTCATCCACCAGTGTATTTACTTTTTTTTTGTTGTTTTTGTTTTTTTGTTTTTGTTTTCTTTTTTTTTTCTTTTGTTCTTATTGTTTTCTTATTTACTACTTTTATTTACATTGCTTGATCTTAGTTATGGTTAATGACTTGGTTGGGTGTATTGTTGTGTCTATGTATGGACTGGATCATGTGGGTGGTCTTAAATAGACTATGAGTGCGCATGAGATCCTGCAAACTGAGATGACATACTAATAGAGTAATAGAGGATAGTACAGATTTTGTGATATTAATACAGCACTAATAGTGATAGATAATAAGTGGTAGGCAATAAGTGATAGGTATGAAGTGGTGGGTATTAAGTGGTAGGTAAGAAATTGTAGTGACCAGATCAATATACCAGAGTAAGTTACTCACCTTGTCTATTCTGTCTATTCCGTGCACTGGCTGCGACATCTCGTGCATCATAAGAATGGACGTGCACGCTGGAATGACAGTGGTTATATTACTATATCGTATTATTTTAAGGAACTTTTTATTAACGAAGTCACAGTCGTAGTCATAGCTTTTATTTTGGTATTTCAATACATGATATAGATTACCATGACTCTTGGTCATATACAGTTATTCTGAACATTCAATTTATACAAGACATACCAGTTTTGACCATTGATTGACTGTACAGAAGAAGGTAAATTTCATATTTTTTCAAATTCTTTCCTGATCTATCAGAATGTGTATAGTTACATCATAGGATTTTCAGACACACAGTATTAGGAGCCCATTAAGTAGCTCCAAGTATTTTTGTGGTTGTACTAATTTATCTTGGTATTGAAACTTTCCTCTGTCACTCATAGAAGAAACATAAAGTCATGAAGTTATTAGTCATATAGCCTACAAATAGAGAGTCTACAGTAGCTCTATAATCAGTAACAGACACATGCACACTCATATTCATAGTCATAGTCATAGTCATAGTCACGGACTTTGACTTTGACAGGGAAGAGAATAGTGTAGTAGTTGAGTAAGGAAAAAGTAATCAAAGTGAGTAGTTGAGTAGGACATTAGATACATGGTGCGTTTTACAGGTGCAATTAGGGCTAACTAGATGAATCAGGTGTAGAGCTTTGATATGAATCCAACAATCTACAGGAGCTAACAAACTCTTTACCATTACTATCATTCTGCTGGTACAAAAGGCTCAATACAATCTACTAGTAATATCTAGAAATTGAGTCACTACCACTTGGAAAGTAAATATGCTAATGGTAATACCTTTCTAGTACGAACTAGAATATAATTTTCTATCACTTAAAAACAGTCAACTTAATCAATGAGTTATTCTTACCTAAGGCTACTGTACCAGATAGTGCTACATGTCCTCATGCACCCTTTTAGTATATGATGGTTTGTGTCTGTATAAAGATCAGTGTCGTTTCTTTCGAACCTCAAAAATAGTACCACAGTCCAGTCTATTCATTCTAGTCAATACAGTATTAAATGTACTAATGGTGATACAGTACTAAATCTAGTGCGATGGTAATACAGTACTGGCTAGAGCTGTTCCTATTTCAGTACCAAACATAATGGTGGGATGATGACAATTAAGTAAAAAGTTACAGTCCTAATAGTAGTACCAAATAATGGCACACTCCTATTATAGTACTAGTTAGTCTAGTGTTAAGTACTGGTGGTATTAGAGTACTAGTCTAGTGCCAGGCTAGTGTCAAAGTATTGAAGGTGATATCATATTAATAAACATATTAATACTAGTGATGTTCATATAGTCAAGTCAGTCAAGTCATAGTCAGAGAGTCTAGTCTACAGAGCCCAGTCAGTCTACATAGTCTACACAAAGTCTGCCGTAGTTCACTGTAGTTCACCGTAGCTCATAGACCATCTAATCTAAAATCAACCGACTAGATATATTAATTCGTTCTCCAAAAAAAATCTGCTTCTGGGTATTATGCTATTCTTACTTTCTTCTGCCATTGATCCAAGGCTTGCATACAGACACACTTGGGCATACAGACAAATATACAGGCAAATATACAGGCAACAGATAATTAAAAAAAACGATTATACTCAGCATAGTAATTGATGACCCCATTTTATGTTATGGCCATAATAAATCTATCGTATTAGTCCGTCATATAGTCTGTCTCTCATGTCTGTCTCATGTACCATGTATACGCCACACATAACATACTCAGCATAGTCAGCCATCTTTTGTTCTGTCTTCTCGCGCACTTCATACAGGCCCAGGCCTATATCACGTCCACTCTCTCTCACAACAATCTCAATTCATCTTCAGGAAACACAATGAAAATCACTTTCAGAGACTTGAAGAAGCAAGCCGTGGAGGTTGACGTCGAGCCCTCCGATACTGTATGTATACGCTGCAACGAGCCTCCTTTCCTTCCATTTGCCTCCCTCCACTCCCCATTCCCTTAGTACTAGACACCAGACACTATAATGATCCAGCCACCATACACTCATACCCATACATCCATACATTTATACTTTCAAACATTCATACATTCATAAAGACACGTCCATAGAGACACAATTATAGAGACATTTATTTATTCCACATTCTACTTCATCCACATATTACATTCATCCACATATTACATTCATCCACATATTACATTCTTCATACATTACATACGCTCATATACTCACAGTGCTTATACTAACATCAGGTTCTCTCGACAAAAGAAAAGGTGGCGCTTGCGAAGGATGTGGATGCCGCCCAGTTGAAGTTCGTCTACTCGGGCAAAGTGCTCCAGGACGAAAAACAGTTGCTGGACTTCAGAATCAAAGAGGGTGACTCGGTGATCACCATGATATCCAAGAAAAAGGCTGCCCCCGCCGCTGCTGCCGCCACGCCTGCTGCTGCTGCTGCTGCCTCTACCAACGACACCGCCCAGCAACAGTCGCTGGCGCACCCTGCCTCTAGTACCCAGGAATCCAATGCCTCTAATGCCGCCGACTTTTCCCAGGGCCTGGAGAGGGAAGCCGCCATCCAGAACATGTTGGAGATGGGCTATGAAAGACCCGAGATCGAACGTGCTTTGCGTGCTGCCTTCAACAACCCTCATAGAGCCGTGGAGTACTTGCTTACTGGCATCCCCGAGACTTTACAACAACCCTCAGCACCCGTGGCAGCCACTACTGGCGCCAATGCCGTCGCTGCTGACTCGGCTGATGTCGCAGGGGAACCAAACCACGAGAACATGTTTGATGCTGCTGCTGCTCATGGAGACCAAGGTGCAGGTGAAGGAAGCACGGAAATGAGCGATGTCAACCAGCTTGCATTGCTCCGTGAAGCCATCAGAAGTAACCCGGAATTGATCCAGCCTTTGCTTGAGCGTATAGCTGCTGCAGACCCCCAAGCTGCCGCCTTGATCGAGCAAGACCCTGAGGGTTTTGTGCAGAGATTCTTGGAAAGCGACCTTGATTTGGAGGGAGACGAGGCTGAAGGTACCGAGGAGCAGGACGTGGTGAGGGTGCAGTTGACCGAGCAGGACGAGAGTGCCATTGCTCGGTTGTGTGAATTGGGTTTCGAGCGCAACTTGGTCATTCAGGTTTACATGGCCTGTGACAAGAACGAGGAGATCACTGCTGACATTTTGTTCCGTGACACTTAGGTGGTCAGTGACACGGTCATATGTGGCAGCAAGGTTCTACACGAATCATCGAATAGAGGCAATTAATCTATAACTTGAGATAACGAAATACGAACGACACAGGTTCACAGTTAGCAGTTAACAGTTAACAATTAACAGTTAATAGTTAAGTTGCTAACGGTTGACAGTGTCGAAGGAGGTGATGCTAGAAATGCCGGCCTTGTCCAGGTCAGCAATCGGGGAATTTCCCACACGCATAACCAACGTATAGTTCAAGCCCGAGTCCTTGGCAGCCTTGATCTCCAAGATGTTATCGGAGTAAAAGGTCACCATGTGGGGCTCGCAACCAATGGATTCACATATGTTTTTATAAGATTGAGGCTGAGTCTTGAAGCCCGAGGTGGTGATATCGTAGTAGCCACGGATGCGGGGTTTCAAGTCCGTGGACACGCCCTCCACGTCCACGTAGCTAAACAACAATTTCTGTGCAGCCACACTTCCAGAAGAGTAGATGTACACATCGTCGGACCTGTTCAAGAAGTCTATGGCATCCGCATACAACGGAGCCTTAAGGTCGCCCTTCTCGTAGCCCTTTTTCCACACCTCCCCCTGGAACTGCTTGAGCACCGGGTCCTTGATGTCCTGGTCCACCAAACTCTGGATATGGTCTCTAAGGGCCGTCTCTGACTGTATGGCCGAGGCAGGAAACTGGCTGACTATGCCAGAGATCACGTTCTGTTCTGGCTCCGGGGGGAAGTTCACATCCTTAAGGTAATCAGGGTACGCGGAAAGAAAGTAGGGGTACAACACATCCTTAACAAAGGAAATGGAGCATATGGTGCCTTCGATGTCAAGTAGAGAGACCATGGTGTCGCACGTGACAAACACTGCGTATCTGAATCTCACTTGTCAGTGGGTCTCAGTGCCTCACTCCAAAGCCGCACTTCTCAGTCACCTCACTATCTAATAATCTCTCACTTAGTCTAAACCTGGACAATTGATATACACTGAAAAGGGAAGTAGCCAAAAATAATAAATGTATATGAGTATCGTCTCTTTGATTATTTCTTTTTTTTTAAAAATAATTAATTTAGATCAGTGTTTTAGTATACAATACTCTTTTCTCGTCTACTCCGATATACCTACTCTACTATACATACTCTACCATACAATACTCTACCATACAATACTCCATACTCTACCATACAATACTCTATATTCTACCATACAATACTCTATACTCCACTCTACTGTACTGTACTATACTGTGTGTGCTAGTCTAGTCTAGCAATCCTATACTCTACCATTCTCACTCTGCTATGGTCTTCTTTCCAATTATGTGGTGGTGGGAGTCTATATACTCTACTATACTACTTTTACTTCTTACTCAAAAGTAGAGTACCGACGACTTGCTACTCAACTCAACAATTAACCAAGTTGTTATTTATAGTCAAGTACCATGATGCTCAGACAAGTCTATCTACCCTACCTACTCTATAATCTGATCTACCTACTTTACCATATCCCACTCGCTACCATACTCGACCATTCTCTACCATGTACTACTACACTCCACACCATGTCCACTCTCTACCATACTCTACATACTCTACATACTCTACAGACTCTACAGACTCTTCTTCTTTAGACTCTTCCTAATCTACTATAATTCCCTATTCTTCCTTAACCACACCCCCATACTTTCGCTACCATACTCTACCACTTTTTTCACTCACTATACTCACCATGCTTTTTTTCTCTCCACACTCTACCATGCTTTTTTCGCTATACTCTTTTTTCTCACTCACTACTTTGACCATGCTCTTTTTTCGCCTACTCTTCGCTATACTCTTTTTCCACACATTCTCCGCACTCCCTTCTCACACTCTACCATATTCCACCATCCAATTCCACACCCTATTTTTCCACCACCAAAACACAAAAATCCATTCCAACCAATTGTTCTTATATCGTAATTCATTTAGTAAATCTAAGAGCTCACTTTGTATATCTAAGAACTCACTTCGTATAATTAATTCTTATATTACGCGGAGAATGTTCAGTACTGGCAAAATACGTGAACATCACACTTTGAGAGTACACATTGCACCCACAACACACCACATACTCCCAAACATGGAATTAAATATGAACAAAATAAAGAATCCAATATAACCACACCATCCGTACCTTATCCATAAATTACACACACATTAGTTAATATCAATAGGATGTACTGATTTACATTAAACACATTGGGTTCCGCAACTTTATCTAGCTTGACCCCGCCTTCACATGCCATTGGAAAGACTATACTGAGCACTCAAATTCCAAGCAACTAGTCATACTAGACACTTCATTTTTTTTTAAATAAATTAAATATTCTTAGCTGAAACACACATGAAACATATCCAAAACACACATGTATAAAATCTGAAACAAATCTGAAACATGGAACATGAATGGGAGGGACTCCCCGTGGACTCCAAACACTACTCTTGGGGTGTGCGGAATTATTGCTGTGAGCACATCTGGCGCGGCCGTCAGATCTAACACTGGGCCTTGCCAGCGTCATTCTCAACATTCTTTATCTCCTGCACCTACCCTATTATTAATTTGTTTGCAGGCTTAGCCACAAGGCCCCTACCCTCTTCTTCCACCACCTCCTGTGAAACTATATACATCTCTTAGATTCTGTACCAAAACCCAAGACCCAATCCGCTGGGTTTCTGTCTCTCCAAACTTCTGTTATCTTCCCTGATTATTTCCTCACGCTTCAGATTGCACTCTAATGTCCAGCTTGCTGTCTCTGGATCTACCCCAGGAAGACTATGTAAATGAAGACCACATCGAGGCGTTTGCTCGGGCCTTGGCCTTTACTGACCCCGAAGATAGCGACTTGCTCTCCACCCCTTCCACTGACCGGCTATCGGTGAAGCCTGAAGAAACTGCAAAAAACGGAGCCAAGGACTTCCACACGGAAACAAACGGCTCGGAGTCCGCCAAAAATAACGAGTTGCTTTTGAACTCAACTAATCTCTCTCCAGACATGGCGAACGTCTCTCCAGATAAGGTTAATATTCTGGAAAAGGCTGCTACACCCGATCTGATGGCTTCAGACAAGTCTGCCAAAGCGGCCTTGAAGATCTCCTCCAAAAGCGACTGGTTTCCCTCGAGCATCGATACTAAAAAGGAGCCTAGACCATCCTCGAATATCTTCTCCAACGAGTTTAGGAAATCATCCTCCTATATGTTCTTCAGATGGCCGATCTTGGCTTTTATTCTAGGCTGGATCTCCTTCCTTTGCTTCATCTACACACTCATCCGGGCCTACGTGGCGCTTCTGGAGTACTTCTTTACGTGGACTGGCGAAAGGAAGAAACTTCGAGATAAGCTCCGGCTGTCTGCCAACTACGAGGAGTGGGTGCAGAATGCCATTGCCCTAGACAAGTTTCTTGGCCTTGACAAGTGGTCCGATAACCCCAAGTTCTCGTACTACGATCCGCAAACTATCACGAAAACAATGAAAATGCTTAAGCTCTTGCGGAAAAAGGGGCAGGTCCATGACTTGATGGTGGTGCTTCAAGGCTGCTTGAAGTCGAACTTTGCTGGTATCGAGAACAGACAGCTCTACTCCCATAGGTACTATGGCACCAAAACGCTCGTCACTCAATATATTGAAGAGGTGGTCAAGTCCATTCGCTGTGTTTCCGATGCAAGCGAAGATGTGGTGTCTATGAAGCAGAAACGCAAGTTCTTCAAGGTGGTGCAGAAAAATTACGGCAAGACCGCCCTCTGTCTCAGTGGTGGCGCTTGTTTTGCCTACACCCACTTTGGCATCGTCAAGGCATTATTGGAAAACGACTTGCTTCCAAAAATCATCTCCGGTACGTCTGGAGGTGGTCTTATTGCAGCATTGACGTGTTCCAGAACAGATGAAGAATTGAAGCAGCTTTTGGTGCCTGCTCTAGCCAGCAAAATCACTGCTTGCGAGGATCCCTGGTACGTCTGGTTGCCCCGGTGGTGGAAAACTGGAGCCCGGTTCGATGCAGTCAGCTGGGCACGCAAGGCCAACTTCTTCACACGGGGATCGTTGACGTTTCAGGAAGCCTTCAATAGAACGGGCCGCAAGTTGAACATATCAACGGTCCCCACCGAGCCACATTCGCCAGTGATTCTATGCAACTCAATCACCTCTCCCAACTGCATTATCTGGTCATCATTGCTCGCATCTTCAGCAGTGCCTGGGATTTTGAATCCTGTGGTTCTCATGATGAAGAATACATCTACGGGCGAAGCAAGTCCCTTCAGTATGGGAGTCAAATGGAAAGATGGGTCGCTTAGAACGGATATCCCCATTGATGCGCTCAACACCTACTACAATGTGACATTTTCGGTTGTGTCGCAGGTGAACCCCCACATTTCGCTTTTCTTTTATGCCCCTAAAGGGACAGTGGGAAAGCCCGTGGCCATTCCTCGGCGGAAAACCCAGAAACAGAAATTTGCATCGCTTAGAGGAGGATTCTTTGCCACAGCCACCGAGCACTTGCTCAAGCTCGAGATCAAAAAGTGGCTCCAGATCGTGAAACTACTTGATCTCTTCCCCAACTGGCTGGCACAGGACTGGCTGAATGTGTTCTTGCAGAGGTTCACCGGAACACTTACCATATGGCCACGCAATAGGTTCAAGGACTTTCTCTATATATTGCTGGATCCTAACGAGGCTCGCATGGAGGAGTACTTGCAAAAGGGCGAGAGGAGCATGTATCCTCGCCTCTTGTTCTTGAAGCACCGGTTGAGTATCGAGCGGGCCATTGAAGATGGCAGGGATCTTTGCAAAGGCCCGACCCTGGGCAAGAGCAAAAGCGATATCTTTGGGTCTCCATCGCCAATGGCATCTGATGACAATGCACGAATGGACCTAGGCCTTTCGGACCCCATCAGCAATGCTCTCGACGACAATACTTCCGACTCCTCGGACATGGACTATTCAGAAAGCTTTCTGACGGGCAAAACAGACTTTGATTCCGCAGAAGAGCATGTCGAGCAAGCCGAAAAAGAAGAGGAGCAAGCCGACGAAGAGGAAGAAAAGGAGGAAGCCGAGGAATGAGCCCGACTGGCCGAAGATGAACCAGAGTGAGCCAAAAATGAGCCGCATGGGCTAATCTAAAGCATGGCCAATCTAAAGCATGGGCTAATCTAAAGCATAGGCTAATCTAAAGCATAGGCTAATCTAAACTATGGTCTAATCTAAACCATGGCCTAGTCCGCAGCCATGGCCTTCTTGATCCGCGCATTGAGCTTGTTGCAGTCGCCAATCTCTCCCTCACTGGATAAGATCTCATGCACATATTTATATACATAGTCCATTGACTTGGCCAACAACAACTTCTCGGCCTCCTTGAAGTTCGAGAGCACCCACGCGGCCATGGTGTCCCGCGACGCATTGGACGGCTTGGGGCCTATGCAGATGGCAAGCTTATAAGCGGTGATGCGGTCGGACTGGAGCTCCTTCACCACCGATTTGATGCCCCCATGCGACTCGTTCTTCTTGAACGGCTGCACCCGCACTATGGGCATGTTGGCCTCGAAGTCGTCGTAAACTATGAAGATCTTACACGGGCCGATTTTCTCGTTGGCGAGAAACTTTTGCATCGGCTTGCCCGATTCGTTCATATACGAATTGGACTTGACAAAGTACACATTGTCCAAGGACGTGATGGAGTAAGGGCCTTTTTTGACGAGCTGCGATGCTCCTAGCCCACTGATCATCTCCTTCAAAACATAGTGTCCTGTAGAGTGTCGGTTGATGGGGCCGGGGTTTCCCACCGAGAAGAACACTATACTGGCCATTGCTGGAAGCTGCACCACGCGCGGTCTACCGCACTAAATACACGTACATACCAGTGAAGTCATATATACATATATATACATCTACCAGTATACTCAGAGCTTTTAATTAGTGATTTTAATTAGTACTTGATGCCTAAGAAATCTAAGAAACGGACTAATGGCAGGGGCTCTGCAAAAAGCTCTCCCATGCAGAACAAAAATTCGGAGAATGATACCATCAATACAGACACTGCTGAGGCCCTAGAGAGTACTGATGTAGTACAGTCTGACGCAGACAATGGGGAAGTGGAGGATATTCAGGGGAATGAACAGAGAGTTGAAGAAGAGAAGGTTCTTGAGACTCTGGATTCTGTTGATCAGGTGACATCCACACACCAAGACCCACCAGAGGAACAGCTTCAAGACACAGTGGCTGAGGTGGAAAAAGAGGAGGATAGAGTTGTTGATACAGTGAATGAAGAGTCAATGAATGAAGAGAATACAGTGGAAAAATTGGAAAATAAAGTGGAAGAGAACTTTGATGACGAAGATGATGATGACTTTGGGTCTTTTGATGAAGCATCCATAGAGAACCTCAAAATCGACCACCAATCAGATATCTTTGACCAAGACGTGTTCCAAGATATCCACTTGTTGAACTCCAGACTCGATGAGATCGTGGAAGAGCTACTCCCGCAATCTTCATCCTCACCTCTCATGGTCCAGCCACACTTGCTTAACGAAAATGCTACAGAGAGGTTCCTGAAACTATCAGAGGCCCCCAGACTCAATCCTCCGAGCTGGTTCAAGCTGAAGATGAGGTCCAATCTACTACAGAATCTTGGGCTTCCCACGGATTTAGAGGAGGTGGAAAGTAACCCCATGCTCTCGTATCGATTCTCCAACAACTCCAGCAGAGCAAAATCTACAACTGAACACGACATAGACTGGCTGGCCATTGAGCTTCCATCTCTAGATTCGTTGACTATTTCTGACGAGCAGAAGGCCGAATTCATCAACAACCCAACCTCGGTGTTGAATGCTTTGGAAGAGGACCCAGTTAAGGATTTCACCCCACAAACATTGGCCAACTGCTCGGGTGAAATGCTTGACCAGAAACTCAAGTCGTTAACCGAATACCATTCCAAACTTCTCCAGCTCTGTGCTGTTGGTAAGGAGAATATCGAGGAGCTCAGGCGAAGCCAAGCAGTGTTTGAGTCGGTGGTGGAGAATCTTGTGGGCTACAATCAAAAGGTGCAGAGAAACGAGCTCTTGGGGAAACTCAGCCGGTCGAAAACCAAAAGGGGTAAAAAAACGTTTTGATGGGGTCCTACTTACATGCTTCTAAAGAGTCTGATGGATGCCATGCCGGTCAATAGATGTTGAAAAGCAGCGCGAGATCGTCTTTCAAAAACCCTCCATCATCCATTTGGGGCTGCAAGTTCATGTTAATATAGGAGCTATCAACAAAATTAGTAAGCATGTTGCCATTGCTGGGCTTGCCGAAGTTGGGGTCGTGGTAGGCACGGGGGCTTTCTGGTAAGATGTCTTCCTTTTTGATGTAATTCAGGAATGGCGTCTCCGCTCTCGACACAGGAACCGAGTTCAACGAATTGGGGAAAAGCTGCGTGGGCTCGAAGTTCTCCAAGAAGTTGTTGTTGGGAGCGAGTTTCTCTGTCACCAACGAGATTTCTGGGAACGAATGGATAGAAGATGGTGTGTCTTTGTCGTTGTTGGACAGATTGGATGGTGGTGCAGGAGCTTCAGTGCCCATGGTGTTGGAAATACCCTGAGCCACGCTTTTATCGTGGGCATTTTTCTTGTACTGACGAACAAGCTCCTCGATGTTAGGAGGCGGCGTGGGGGCATCAACTACCATATCCATATTGCGGTTATCCACTGGATATGGGCGATACTGCCTGTTGCCTCTTGGAGAGATGCCGGAGGTGACGGAAGCAGGCGAGATTGTCTCTCTATTTGGGGAAAGCTTGGCCCTGCCTTCACAATTCAGCCCACGTCTTTCCTGCATTTCAGCAATCAAGCTTCCGGTTTGAATCACTTGCGCCCGTTTGGATTTGTCGTTGGCATACTTATCGAAAAGCTTCAAGAGAACACTGATAATCTGCCAGTACTTGCCCATTTCTTTCAACACTCCACGCGAGATGAAAAGAGAGTCCGATGCAGTTCCTGCAATGACGGGGTTGGACGAGTCCACATGATAAATAAGCATGATAAGCGAGCTGAACAAAATGTACACAAACATCACCGGACAGTACTTGATCAAGCCCTTATCAAGCAAGATTTTCGACACGATGGAAATCATGCGGGCGGCCTGAAACGAAATTCCCCACGAAGGATACTTGTAGTTGTTGGGGTTGGTAGACGAGGACTTGGCCATGCGCAAGAGGTTTGCGCGGTGGATCAAGTATAGCCGGTTATAATATTGAGCATTCAAAAGACAGGCATAGAAGTTTTGTTTGGATGGGTCGGTCAAGGAGAACTGGAGCTCTTCGGGTAAATTGGAAAACCAAATGCCCATCAACATGTCGCATCGTTGGATGATAGAGAATTTGTTGTGTCGCTTCATCAGCTCGGCCTTCACGGTATACTGGTGCTTGATGATGATACCGGTGATTTCAGCTAGCTTGACTAGATGCATGAAGTAGAGGGCATGTGTCAAGTTCACTCCGTATGGCGACACAATGCCCAATTCCGGGACACTCTCGTCGAAGTCCTCCAATGTAAGCATGGGGACGTCACTATCGGTGAGATCAATGGTGGAAGGCCTGCCAAAGGCAATGGCCACGTTCCGATCCTTTTCAAATATACACCACCATATTCTTCTCCATATTTTCTTTGAAGATGCGCTAATGGTGGACGAACTGCTGATGTCTCTGTGGAACCCAAAGCCTTGGGCCAAGCCTACAGCAACTCTGGTCCAATAATAGGAATTGCGTGTGACATCCTCAGGGCCCTCCCAAAAGGAACCAATGAGGAGCACCGTTTGGATAATGGAAACCGGGTCGCTTTCGTAGTTTGTTTCATAAAGAGCTTTGGCCCTGCGGAAGAAGGTGAGCGAAGCAAGGTTACTCAGGCCTTTGCTGTCTAATAAAAGGGGATTATTGGATACTCTGGATCCACACAAAAGAACAGCCTGAAGAAGCATCAAAGAGGGCGAATCATTGGGGTCCTTGAATTTGGCCATGAACTCAGTTCGGTTGATAACCGGCATCAAAGGGTGCACGTGCTCAAAGTACAGCTCCACCAAGCTCAGGGCTAGCTTGTCTGAAGGCAAAAGAAAGGCGCCTCTCAACTTGAGGATCTCAAGCTCCACTGAGTCCAAGGTAGAGTTGTCGTTGACCTCGAACAAGTCATCTGCTAACTCAAGATGGTTCTGGCCCACCTTCTGGGCCATCAAACTAATACTGGAGTGTCCCACAAATGTCACGGAAGATCTTGCTGAGCTGGACATCATCTCTCGCTTGTGCATGGAAGGGCGGTTTTTGTAGTTTGAAGTCAACGATGGAGGCACAGAGACCTGTGATATATTGTGGATGGGTTCAGACACTGACGAGTTGTGGCCAGCATCTGACGAGTTTCCACCACAACCGGCGGAGGTATTACCAAGGCTAGGGAGATTCTGTGTTGCAGCAGACGTCCTCAGAGTGTGCGGGTTGGAGGAATTCGAGTTCTTGACGGGCGCATCATTCTCCATATCATTGACCAGGTCATCATTACCACAAGAATCGGGCTTAGCGGCCTTTTTCTGCGGCCTGGCTGAAGCAACACGTTTCTTTGTTTCAGGAAGAGCACAGGTGCAGCCAAAAGTGATACAATTAGTGCATGGAATGTGGATTTCAGCGTCACAGCGAACCTTCCGGGCCCTACAAACAGTACAGGCACGGGAGCCTCTGGGCCGCTTGTATTTGATGGTATAGGCCTTTGGCTTTTCAGGAGCCCTGGCATTGGGAGTCGACTTGGAATATTCGGTGGCTGGGGAAACACCCTTGGACTGTTCCTTTTTCATGGTTTGCGTACTAAAATTTGCAATGGGCGGAGTTTGGAGGAAAAGCACTGCTATCAACACGTAATGCAGCGGCGAAATAGATCACACAGACTAGGTCCGATGGGGTCCTATGTACGGCACTTTGTAGCGTGGAATGACACTGGCACAGTGAAGGACGAAAAGTGCAGGTACTATTGTTTAGAAGTATGGGGAAGCAGTTCGCGGAGTTACTCCAATGTATGCTGTCAGTGTGTAGGACAAGGGCAGCAATGCAGTCACCCATGAGGAACCCACAACCGACTGGCTGGCCACTAACTTGCATATATAATGGTGTTTTTTTTTTTTTTGGGCTGGTCATTCCCAATTTCTTTATGTTTTTCCTTCTTTGTGTTTCCGTCTTCTTTTTTCCTACCGGCCGCCCGCTACTTATATATTTCTGCAAAAGTATTTGGACTGCTCGTCTTCTCGCTTATTCCCCACCCCCGCCATACGCGAATTTCACAATACTAGAGGAGTCATTGGTAAGCCGTGTATGCACTCCAATACAATACAATGCAATAAAGACATTCTGCTGCCTATTGATCTTGATCTGTTCATTGATCTGTGAATTGTTATTTTTTTTTTTACTTTTTAATCTGTATCGAATTACCACGTTTTGTTTTTTTTTATTTCTTTTTGAATTTTTTTTTTTTTGAATTTCGAACTTATTGTTTCTTTGCTGTCTGTTCTTTTGCATATATATATATGGTAGATCTGGACCAGCGCGTATATGGAAAGAGATAGTGTGCCATGAAATGAAGTGTGCTACATTCCCACAAATTTCACGTTGCCCTTAATTTTTTTCACCTTCTTTTTCCACGGTCCTTTTTTCCTACGTTTTTACATTTTTCCTCTTTCGTATTATTTCTTGCTTCTCCTCTATTTTTCTGCACGTTTCGGGAGTTTCTGCCATAGTTGCTGGCTTCTTATTGACCTTTTCTTCTTTCTTGCCATTCTTCCTTTTGCGCCCTCTTTTAATTCATCTCTGTATCTTTCGGCCTTCATTCTCTTTGTATGCAGCGTCTTTTAAGAGAACAAGGCATGATAATCCCGCCCCGGGCTTATATCTCCGAAGAATTTGAAATTACGTGGCACGAATACCAGGTATTTGAATGATGTGTTGCTTCACCCGGCCGGATATAATCCTAAGACGGAATATTCGACCGGGAAAATAAAAGTCAAACTATTTAAATTATTTTTGGGGTACTGCTAATTATTAACAATTGTAACTATAAGAATAAACAGTAGAGGTAGACACAGCAAACAAAGATTCAATAAAAAATAGCTTTTTGTGTCAAAATATGCCATTATTCAAGTATCAGAAATCACATGGATTCCAATTCTAAATATAGCCAGGAACACGGCCAAGGCCTTTTCTCATGGAAAGTTCATGCGCTGTCCAAATGTAGCCTTCACACCAGCATGTATTTACTTTTTCACATAATGTGGCTGGTTATTTTTTTCAGGATGAAAATGAATACCTTTTCAAGAAATGAAATTTTATACCCAAAATACAAAACATGTTTTTGTCATTAGAGAGTGTCCCATAACATTGAGAATAGAGTACTGAGTCAGCGAACCTTCCCTACAATGGTATAATCAGCGGTATGATCTACTACAGTTGAGTTGTAGATTGTAGTCTAGTCCACTACAGCTGAAAATGTACATCGTAGTATAGTCAATTATGGGAATTGTTATGACAACTTTCATAGTGAACTTTCATAGTGACCGATTGCACTGTAACCAATACCCAAGGCTCACATTATGCACACAGCATAAGAACTCAATACTCTTTATTCATTGGAATAATTCAGTACGAATAACCTCAATTGAAGTAGATTCAGAAAAACAAACTCTGTAAAATTAGGTATAGAGTCATAGACTCAGACACTGAGAACTCATAGGTACCTCACTCTCAACCCACTCAGACCCCACCAAACAGTGACCCCACAAAACAGTGAATCATAGTACCTGTGGCCAATATAACAAAATAGATAATAGTATTTTTTTAAGATCTAGAACTTCACCATATTAATAATTTAGTGTTTTTTTTTTCTACTGGTGATTTGGGTCGTTGGTGGTTGGCTGGTCTGTATGGAAAATGAGCATCGCGGCACCTTAATATACTCATGCCTGACTACTACAAGGACGCTCGACTCTGGGCCGCAGCCTTCGCCGTGGTGGCAGTAGTATCGTCAGAAATATGGCACAGGTACAGTGTGCCCAAAAAAGCATCTTCTGGCCTCTTGCGCCCCAAAACAAATGGCGTGGCTTCTCTTATAGGTAACACGCCTATGATCAAGATCGAGTCGCTCTCAAGACTCACCGGATGTCAGATCTACGCCAAACTAGAATTGATGAACCCTGCAGGATCCTCAAAGGACCGTGTTGCGTTGGCAATCATCAGGGAAAACGAACGCTTGGGGAAATTACGGCCCCACCGTGGTGACGTCATCTATGAGGGCACTTCTGGCTCCACGGGCATCTCCTTCACGGTCTTGGCAAACGCCCTAGGCTACACGGCTCATATCTGTCTACCTTCAGATACGTCTCCCGAAAAGCTCCAGCTTCTAGAGTCGTTGGGAGCAGAGCTTGAACCAGTAAAGCCTGCGTCTATAGTCAACCCGGACCAGTACACCAATGTTGCACGGGAAGGTGCCAAAAGAGTGAACCAGGACCCGAATGACCCTAGAAACGCTATCTTTGCCGACCAGTTCGAAAACGACTTCAACTGGCGTGTGCACTACAAGACTACCGGGCCTGAGATCTACACACAGGTCGACCAGTCTCTTGATTTCTTTGTTACTGGCTCAGGCACTGGTGGAACCATAGCTGGTGTGTCCAAGTACCTCAAGTCCAAGGATAAAAACGTGCGTGTCATTCTAGCCGATCCCCAAGGTTCCGGGCTTGCGAACCGTATCAAGTATGGTGTGATGTACGACTCGGTGGAACAAGAGGGTAAGCGCAGACGACACCAGGTGGATACCATGGTGGAAGGCGTGGGGTTGAACCGGCTCACGTGGAACTTTTCCCAGGGTGAGAAGTTCATTGACGATTCTATCAGAGTCTCCGATGACCAGGCCATCAAGATGGCCAAGTTTCTCTGTGTCAACGATGGTCTCTTCTGGGGCCTGTCTGCTGCGGTCAATTGTGTGGCTGCGGTGAAGACTGCAATGGAACACGGGCCGGGAAAGAAGATCGTGGTGATTGCTTGTGACTCGGGTGATAGACATCTTCTGAAGTTCTGGAAAGCTGCTGCCCAGGTTCCGCATAACGTTTCCCTCTCCGACATTCTCTCAGAGCCATAGTACTACACTCAGTCTAGTACATCCTCTATAAGTTATTAAAGTGTATAATACTGCTACCTTTAACTATAAAATACAATGGATCATTGGCCTCGCTGCAACTTGGCCTTCTTTTCCCGGTACAACTTGACGGAGCTGAGGAAAGAAGCACTGATCCCCATCCACATCTGTAATGTATCGAAAGGCAAAGCCATGTTGAAAACTGTGTAGGAATTGAAAATGATGTCGGAGAGGGTCTTGTAGATGTCCAACTTGGCGTTGGTGATACTGAACTGGATCTCCTTGAGGGCCTGGCTGTCCTTGATATCGTCGTCAGTCATGGTAATGGATTGTAGGGCGTTTCCTCCAAGCACTTGCCTCGAGAGAGTCCGCGAGCGCTTCTTGACCTGGATCTGGATCTTCATGTCCATTTCCTGGTGTGATAGTCTCTGCAAGTTGTTGTAAGCATTATAAAGGGCATACCACGAGTCGCAGTACCACGCATAGGACTCGTGTCGGCTGGAGATGGACTTCCAGGTTTCGTTTTTCAAGAACTTGAGTTTGTAGAGCAACTGCGACTCGTCGTTGATGTTGTAGTAGAGCCCGATCAAGTCGCCCAAATTGGCCTTGGAGAACAACTTCTCGTTGATCTTCCACGTATTAGTCTTGTCGTCTTTATATAAGTTCAGGCTGACCTGGCGCAAGAGCCCCCGGATCCGGAACGGTGACTTTCCAAACCGCATCAATTGTCGGTACAACCCTAACGCAGGCACCATTCCAGCGAGTCTGGAGGAAAACACTGAGCACGTCAAGACTATTAAGACTCGAGAAAATGCCCGGGGGTTCCGGATGAAGTTAAGAATGAGGTCAAGGATTTTCTCGTTGCTGGCATACGTCCTGCTGATGATCTTGATGTTGACGTAATCATCACTGAAGTAGTCCTGGGTCTTGCGACTATGGTGGAGTAAAAGACGCAACGAGTACTGGCCAAACTTGGCCATCTTATCCTTTCCAGTCACATCATTCAACATGGCCCATAACACGTCTGCCGTGTGCACGTGATTGGAGGACGGCTTCAGAGCTTCCATGGGCTCGGGGCCCACACTGCTCCGAGCAGCAGAGCTAGTCACACTATGAGCGTTTTTCCCCGGTGAAGTAAACACTGCCTTGATAGGAAGTCTCGAAGGCGTGCTCTCGAGAACTTGTGATAACGTAGCACTCATTTTCGAGTCTGTGGGGTAATCCTCGGTCTTTTCTCCAAGAAGCGATCTCTGGGCCACACTTATTTCTTCAGCCCACTCGGACGACGGATGCAAGGGGTCAGACGACGGGTGCAACGCGGTGTGGATGAAGTGTTTGGAGTAGAATGGGTGTGAAAGGGGAAGCAGGTTGGGGACGCCGGACGGTATGGTGGGAGGATTCTGTACCTGGGTGGAGTCCATGGCCCAAGAAAAGACAGGGCAAGAGGGAGAAGACGGGGGTTATCTGCAGAACAAGGCCAGGAAGGGAAGGTGACTGGTCAATTGGGGAGACGGTGGGTATTAGTTATGCACAGTGGACTGTGTTGACGCTATGCCTGCAGAGCTGGGGTTTTTTTCGTTACTATCAATTGAGAATAGGGGCCTATGCAGGCTGGCCTGGTGTAGAGTGCAACGTTGCAGCAAAAGATGAGACATGAGAGGAAAGAGTAAAGTTTAATATTGATGTGACAGAAAAAGAAAAGAAAAGAGAAGAAAAGAAAGTAAATTTAAAAGGGACAAGTAATAAAGAAAGGAAATAGAAAAGGGACAATTAAAAGGAAAGAAGAAGTAGAAGTGATTGAAAAGTGAGGAGTGATCATTTTTGGTTGGTCTATGGACAAGTCTGCACCTGTATCCTCAGCAAGTATACCCATTCGCCAGCGAACATGGGGAAGTTTAGGGCTTCTAGGGCTTCTAGGGCGTCTAGGGCGTCTAGGGAGTTTAGGGAGTTTAGGGCGTACATTGCAGCCCGTTGGGGCCCATCATGAATGCCCCCACGCTGCCCAAGTACCCCTCGTGCCGAAGGAAGTAGCTCTGCATCTCGCCCTTGGACCAGAAATTCAGCGCATAGCTCAACGTATGGATCGTCTGCATATGCCCCGAGATGTAGCTGCCTCCAAAGTAGATTCGTTTGAGATTGAACCGGAGTGCTTGCAAGTAGGCGATTTGGCCTATGTTGTTCGATACCAGGTAAAGTAATGACCGGGCAATGTCTTCCTGTCTGAAGTGGGCGAGCTTTTCGGATGTGCTCATGGGTGCAGAGGTTTTTTGGTTGAAGCGTAGCTTTTTAAACACCTTGGCAAACGACGACGCAATGTGATTGGACTTGAGCCCGATCTTGTTGTAGCTGGTGCCGTAAATGTCACCCACTAGCAAGTCTATATTTTCATTGTCACCTTTTTGGGCCATCTCAAGCATTTCGTTATAGTCTTTAGCATCTGTTAAGAGCAGGAGAAGCCCCCAAAGGGTACCTCCTCCAAGGGAAGAACCACCGATTCTCTCGAACCCTTCGGGGCCTGGGCCTGTGACTTTAATCATCGATACACCCGAGCCTATATTGACAAGCAAGTAGGGGTAAATACTTGCGTCGCTGCGGGGACTAAGATTGAAGCAAATGTTGCTTTTTTCAAGGTCATAGGAGAAGATTTCATTGGGGATCTTTGTTATGAGCCAGTTCAAGCCTTTAATGAGACACTCCATCTCGTCCTTCTTGACGATCTGCATAGGTAAACCTTGCTTTTTAAAAGCTGATGTCATCAACTTGTTATACTTATGGGCCCCTCCTCCTGTGGACACAATGTGCACTATGGGAGGAGAGGTTTCCGAGTTGATGCTCTCTCGCACAAGGTGGATCATGAACACCAAGGCCTCGGACTCAAACGTGGCCGTTTGGAAGTCCCGAAAATGCAATTTGCCGCCCCGTTCCCGCCCCGAGCTGGATGGAGTGAAATACACCAATTTGGTGAGCGTGCCTCCGATATCCACGGAGATATGGATCACCTCGGACGTATGCTTTGGAAGCGAGATATGGGAGTTTTTTGGGTCCTTCAGCCCATCAAGAGAGGCGAAACTGGCCTCGTCTTCCTCGGACTCGGAAGAATTGTCGGACGAAACCGGCGACGGCGTGGACACCAGCGAGATGTTTCCCCGGATCAAGCGGTCATTGCCAATGTATGCACCGGAACAGTCGATTTTAATAGTGCCAGCGGGGATTTTGCGCAAGTCGATCTGGAGTTTTTCCTTCTTCATGTTGAAAAGACCGAGTCCAAGAATTTTTGGACGTGGAAATGTGGGGGTGTTGTAAGGAGAGTATAAATAGTGGTTGTGAGGTTAAACGAGGGTGTGAGTATGAAGGTACGAGCAGAGGGACGTGGGGCCTCGGGTACAGCTGGCAAAACAAAGTCAATGCCTGATGGAGTTACAGATGACGTTGACTTGTTTTTTTTTTCAAAGGGGTCTGCGTTCGCGTACGAGCCCTGTGCTATCACGGTAAGAGCAAAAGTCCTTGGAGGTGATACCAGAAGAAGTGCTTGGGGTTTGAGTGGAAATAGCCAGGACTTTTTAGTGGGTGCACACAAGAAATGTTGGGGCTCTACGCGCACTACCTACGCATGGCATCGCTGGACGCTAATCGTCAAGCCAATTTGTCAGGCCTCATGCGCGACTGATAATCCCGATCTTCCCATTGGTACTAGATACTTGAGGTTAGTTTTAGTCTTTTGATTATTATATCCATGGTTATGAGTGTGGTGAAATAGGAAATATGATTTGAGTTAGTAAGTCTTTTTGGAGTATTTAGTATAGAATTTTGTAGTAGTCTCTAGTGTAGTACTGTAGTAGTCCCTGTTGGTTATTTAACAAGTTACTCAGATGTTTCATTCCACTTGTTTTTCTTTTTATCATTTTTATGATTATGATTGATCCCTGTTATTACAGTTTTGATCTTCTTATCATTATTTAAATTTTGATTCGTGTTCCTTAAAATAATATTAATTACATATACCTTTTTTCAATATATCACCTATATTTTATATATTTCACATATTTATTGTCAGATCCGCCATAGGTAGTACCCTACCTATTTAGGTATTATGAAGCCTCTCTGCCTGATACTTTGTATATGGCCTTCCAACCAGCGCGCTACCAGCCAGGGTGCACAGCGACCAGCCAGCTACCAGCGCGCCCCTTCTCTTGACCAGTTATATAAATAGCTCAGATTCCTCCTTCTGAGGAATCATCGGCGAATGAACATAGTAAACAGAGTACCTGACGTAACCGGAATCTAACATTTATACCAAAAAATATATAAAAATTTGGGTCGAGCTAAATTGGAATTGAACCACTGTAGTACTCATTCAATGTGGGCAGCGCACGACCTTGATAGGAAGACTAGGCAATGGACACAACACATATCCTTATTTATAATATGGGTTGGTTTTGATGACTCATTGGATGCTACTAAATTAGTTTTGAATAGGAATTCTATAGTACATACATTGCGTATACTAGTGATTACTGGATCTAGTAATAGTCTATATCGGGTCTCTGGAATCTACCTCAATCTATATTAGGTCTAGAGTATTAGTGTAGACTCTAATCTCGTACAGTATCTGGTATCACCTAGTATAGCATCTATGCAGTAGCCGAAATAGTATTTCTCTTTGGAGTAGTCTGTAGTCTAGTGCTAGTCTAGTGCTTTATATGCAGTATATAGTATATAGTAGCAGTACAGTAGGGTTATAGTACAGTAGGGTACTAGTGCATTAGAGTAGTAGTACAGCGGGGTAATGGTGCAGTAGGGTGGGGACGGTTGTAGCAATATTACTGTAGCAGCACCAGCACCAGCACCAGCACCAGTAGTAGTAGCAGTAGTAGTAGTAGTAGTAGTAGTAGTAGTAGTAGCACGTCGTAATACAATAGTAATGTAGTGTCGTATTAACAATATAGTACAGTACCCTGTTACTCTATTATCTAATTCAGTAGAGTGCTATCACAATATTAACTCAAAAACTACTGGTAGAACAGACTCTACCATCTATTTAAGAAAAGTACTGTATATAGACGAATCAAAGCATACTATACTATGGTCATACTACTGATACTCAGTATTTTCCCAAATAAAGGTATTTGACTTAATACAATCTAGATCAGTGGTATTTGTACAATCATGGTTTATACTGTTATTGATTTTATGTAGTCATTGATTGATTGGAATCATTGTGTCCAATAGTCTATAGTCTATTCAGCAGTACTGGTTAGACTTGGTAGAGCCATGAATTGTATCTGCTGTAGATCTGTTAATAGTCACTATAGTACTCTCACTTTAATATTAGTTACCTAAACAGTAGTACTAATTTTTTCTAGTAGCAGTAGTAATTTTTGTAGTAGTAGTACTGTGTGTTGTGTTGGAACACGCGACATGTGCCTGATGAACTTCAGAGATCAGCACATGTGCGGGTACTGCATGTTCATGAGAAGGCATCCAGATGAAACAATAATGGGTATTGTTGAAGAGATACAAAGGTAGAGCCAAGCCTCTATGGGTTCTCGTCTAGCTCTCGTCAAGCTCTCGTCTAGATCTCGTCTAACTCTGGGCATTGTCTTGGAGAAGACAATGTAGGTGAGAGAGATTGATGAAGGAGAGAGATCGTTTAGGAGTCCCCGGGACTAACTATATATAGAGAGGATCCCGCTCAGATCTGAGCGGCATCAATTGTGAAACAGAAGTCACGAACTCACTACTTTACATATCAATAGAGTTATAAGACAGATGACAGATATGATTACCCAAGTCCCTCATTTGATAGAGTTATTGAAGTCCAATCATGTATCAGTTCCTCTGTACCAGAAGGTACTTTCTAACACGCAACATGTTGAACTTGCGGGACATCTGTACCTCATGATCACGTGCCAGCAGGCACGTGAGCAAAGTTCAGGTTCACGTGTCCTACCGGTACGTGAATGGAGGAGCATGCAAGTGTTAGAATTAACACTTGATGCATAAGCAGATGAGCATATTTCTAACACAAGGAGGAAATTGTCGCTAGGAGGAAATTGCCGCTAGGAGGATTATTTAAGCCAACCTGCATATTGGCTGCTATGCAGGCCAATATGGCTTGGCCTATAAGAAGGCGTAATCCGCGTCGTTGAGACAGGGCGGATAAGTAAATCTGTCACGGCACCCTTAGGTTGAGTTTATAGGAATCTAACAAACGTTATCACTGCTCCACAATTGCAAGCGCAAAGCGTTAAATCCAACACTGTGGTAGTGCGTCTGGCTTTGACTGCGAGAATCCGCATTGACTGCAAAATACAGCGAGTTGACCTTAGAACCCACACCACATTAATTTTCAAGTCTGAAAATTGGTCTCTAGTAACTAATGTCTACATTTTTCTTCTAGTATATACCATCATTTCTCCGGTATAGTCTAGTATAGTAGTGCTAGTATAGTTTAGTGCTAGTATAGTTTAGTGCTAGTATAGTTTAGTGCTAGTATAGTCTAGTGCTAATTGTTAGATCCACCATAGGCAGGGCCCTGCCTATGA
Source organism: [Candida] ipomoeae (assembly GCA_002370145.1). Lineage (NCBI taxonomy): Eukaryota > Fungi > Ascomycota > Pichiomycetes > Serinales > Metschnikowiaceae > Metschnikowia > [Candida] ipomoeae. The sequence continues at coordinate 534 of NKZK01000433.1, read as the reverse complement.
AGGTATTATGAAGTCTCTCAGTCCGATTGTTACAATGGCCATTGCAAACGCCGTGTCACGGCCATCGTTGTATGAAGTACTATGATGGCTCTTTCGAATATTCTAGAACAATCCTTACTATTGTTCTAGTGGAGAGTTTTTCGATGCCACGTTTCTCTCAAAGTTATTTAAGCCGCTTCGGTTCCTCTCTTTGAGGAACCATCAACGAACATAGTTTTAGTTAGGCATAAATGTATTAAAGAACATAACACTAGTATAGTAGTGCTAGTATAGTATAGTGCTAGTATGGTCTCTAGTGTTGGTAGAGTCCAGTGCTAGTATTTTTAGGTCCACTTTGAACAGAGCTTTACTCATAGAGGTATTATGAAGCCTACGCCATCTGATCCTGACTATGGATATTGGATAACGCTGTCTCCTCGGCCCTCGCCCATGATAATGGCCTGCGATGACCTAGAATGTTGGAACATGTGGCATGTGTCAACCTGTGAGTGCGGGCAACTGTGAAACATGTTGCCTGCAGGTCAACGTCAACAC